>CM032228.1:37272500-37815000 GCA_019009955.1 Riptortus pedestris
ATGTATTTTTTTAAAATTTGGTTATTTGGAAATAAATATATAAATTAATATATTTCTTAATTGTAAATCAACTGATTCCAATCTGAAAATACGATTTCAACATTATTTGAAGGTCACTAGTTCTTTGCTAGTTAGAGGATTACCTTTCTTACAACACTTGACTCAACTGTACATTGGGTGTTCATTTGCTACCTCTTTATTTCTGTAATAGTCCCACAAATATTCAGTTATTGTGTGAATATTACACTCCAAGAAATGGGAAAGAATCCAAGTCGAATGTATACCACTTTTAATGGTACACAAATTATCTTTGAGGTCACTAGCCTATTTCTATTTAAACGAATAAGATTATTATAAAAATAGTTTTTAAAAGTGACTATAATAGGTCCCTTGATGAAACCTATTGACTGATAAAAAGTGACTTTTAACTTGTGAAAGGAGTCTTGTCAATTCTTTATGCACAGTATCCCTTATAAAATAGATTAGTTTCGAGTTTATATAATGAAAATGTAGCACTTCTTATGTAATCTCTGTAGATGGTCAGGGGAAAGTGGAATTGTTACGCTTAGGTTTACTCAAGTGTGAACTGTATTATAGCTCTTATTTGGAGTAGATCTTTATTAAGCTCTGTAACTGTAAATTACCTCTTACATTCTTACCTTTGTACAACTTTCTATTGTTAAACAATATTGACTTTTAAATTTTAATCATTATTGTTTATATGTTTAAATAACTTTACAAAAAGATTAATATGTATTTTTTTTTAAAAATTCATTTATTTTCTCCTATGTTATTTTTGTATATTTCCAGTTCTTCTTAAGGAGGGTAAACTCATTTCTAGAATTTGTATATGAAAATATTCTTTACATTTTTATTTGATATCTGAAAATATTATGTTATGTCATTTCTTAACATCCATTTTTTGCTACTAAAGCTAATTGGGATGGGTTATCTGTAAGGTTTATTTGGTTCAGTACATTTATATTTCTTACATATTATTCTTTAACTATACATCTTATAATATATACATATTGCTAGGATGTGTACTATATAATGAAATGAAAGACACTTAATTACTTCAATATGATGCAAAACTACAATAGTATGAATGATACCTCTTTACTTAAATTGATTATTGTGCTTCATAGTTACCATGACACACAAAACTAGATTTTATTTATGCAAAATCCAATGAGGAGAGATAGAGCAGAAGCATGTATATATATATATATATATATATATATATATATATATATATATATATATATATATACATATACATACATACATATACACAAATACTATTTGCATTGTTGATAGAGGCTAGACCTCACCTAAATCCTTATGAGAGAATGGGGGGATTTTGGCCAATCAGATTTAGTCATTTGCCTTCCTAGTTGTATAGCTACCCAATTTGATAAAATCTATATATTATGCTGTTTATTGAATTATGAATACTTATGATATGATATTTAAAAGCTAATATTAACTCATTCCTGTAAATATATTTTATAATTTTACCACTGTTACCTCCTGATGTTTAGTGATTAACATGTTGCCACTGGCTTACACTGATTAACAGGAAATTAGTTTTTCCTGATGGAAATTGCATCATGTCTGTGGATGACTTGCAGGTGACTGCTACAAAACGGAAAAGATGTCCTTAATAAGTTCAATATTGACAAATGCGTATTAAAAAAAAGTTTTAATAGTGAAAAAGGAACAAAGCAATGAAAATATAAACAGAAAAATTGAGAAAACAAAACTTTTCTGCTACCCAGAAAACATAATCAGTGAAGGCAAGGATAGTAGACCTGAAGTTGAGAGAGGAAAAGAACTAGCTAAACATACCATCCAATAAACATCAAAGGCTTATTTTAACTAAAGTATATGAGTATGGCTACTAAAAAAATATTTCTTAAGCCAGTTGTTCGGATTGTTCTGTTTTATAGGTGTAAAATTTGGATTCTTTGTGAGAGAGAAAATATATTCATTTAGAAGCAATGGAAATCAGTTTTGTTGCTAAATCACCAAAACCAGTTGAACTTGTAAGAAATCAAACATGGAAGTTTTCTTAAAATTCAATGTTCCAGGTCTTGCATTACTAATATCACAATATTGTAATTATATTGAGTTATAATATTCTAGATCAATTTTGTCACGTGCATATTAACTATGCTGTCTTAAAATTAAAGTAGTAAAATATTAATATTACATAAACAATTTGCAAGTTGAATTTGGAAGCACACTTTTTTGTCTTAGAAATTAATAAATAAACCTTGGTTTGCCAAGGCCATCAATAAATGAACTGAGAAGGCTGTTTGACTCACTAATTTAAATGTTTACTTAAAAGTGAAAAAAAAAAATTCTCTTTTCTGGGTGGTTGCTTGTAGTTAAAATCATTGTGAACAAATTTTTTGGAAATGTGTACTTCAAACAGAAAAATTTAATTGATTTTAATAGAAATCTTATTTTGCTATAACCACTTGAAAATTGAAATTATTCTATTATGAATATTCTTTCTTATGTAAAATTATTTGTTTTTATTGCTAAATAAATTAATACCATATATTTAAGAATTCTATTTAAGACTTTGTGCTCTTACACTAATTATATAGCCTTTGCCAAGATTTAGTTGCATTGACATGGAACTATTTTTTGCTAAAAAGAGCTCTGATTATTTTTTTTCTCTGTTTATCAGTCTATTGGTAAAGCCATTGTCAGTATCCTACTGCTATCTATTAAGATAGCAATTAATGATCATTTTTATCAAAACGTTCTTTGCGACATGCTCCAACTGTCCTACTATGATATTCCTAGGCTCATGTATAATTAATTGTCTTTTAATCCTTTATTGTTATCCTCTATTGTTGTAGTTGTTTCTCCAGTTTAATTATTGTTTCTACACTCAAGCTACATATTTACACTTTATTTTCAAAATACTTCTGATACTTAATATTTAATTATCTGTGGAATACATATAAAGAAGCTCAATTTTTTGGGTAGGGGGAAATAAAATAAAGTATTGGTAGTAATATAAAATTCTAAATACACATTAAATGCATATTATATATTTTTTTTTGGGGGGGAGGGTTATTCACACACAAATTATTAACAATTATTAGCAATTCTCAACTGTAATAATAATGATTATATCTAAGTAGATCACACTCATTGCAATAGTCAATGCGGGTAAACCAAAAGAGAATGTAATAACTACTGAGAGGTCAATATATATAAATCCGAGTGATTCCCGCAGAGACTTTTAGGGTCAGTAATTGGGTAAAGTAAACCTTTAGAGTACCTCAAAATATGATTAGATGGGATGGATATCATCATTCAACATAAATACTACATATTATTCTGTATATTATATTAATATACATACACTACAATAATGTAACACAATAAAGTAATACCAAAAAAATAAACATTATTTCATAAAATAATAAAAAATAGTAGCACCTGCTAATGTTATAGCAGCCATGATTTTTGCTTCACAATTACCAACCTCGAAGCAATGAGAGTTTAGAGATATGTTACAATGGACAATCCCAAATATCTCTTATTTTTATGAGTCGGATTGAAAAAGTTACATATCCAATGGTATTGTTAAAGTAATGTATTATAAATAGTGTTCTATACATTTTTCCCTTACTTGAACATTAACAGAGTTGTTTGTATACTTATCCCCTCAGTGTATCAAAATGCACCCACTCCTATCAATAAGATTTTCTCTTTAAGCCACAATATTTTTAAAAAGCCTCAGGTCTCCTTTAAGTTTCATTTTCTGTTTTATCCCCGCATATGGAAAATCTGCTTGGTAAATGCAGCTCTTGGTTGGTAGAATTTTAAAATATCAATTGTGTAATACATACATGAATGTCATTATCTGAACTTAGTTCTAAATATATCGAATAAAGCCAGCTGATAATAAATGTTTGTTGTTATTTATTAACATCCATTTTGTCCTACTAAAGCTAATTGAGACTGATTATCTGTAGGTTATCGCTCTTTTTTAGCCAGGGCATGGCTAAGGATCTTATTTAATGAGTTCATCACTAAATAAATTTCTATTGCTCAGGTGAGAATTGAATTCCAAAGTCTAGGTATACCAAGTTGGATTACAACCCACGTTTTAACTTACAATAAATATTTTTTTACATTCAATTTATGCTACTACAACTAAATAGAGTGGGTTATCTATTGATTACGAATATTCTCTTTTCAGAGTAGAATAAGGATTTTATTTAAAGAAAATAATACTTAATAATATTAGATCTCTTTAATTTTCTTCTTTTTTCTAAATATACTTTTCAGCTTTTTACTGTTTTAAAGGTTTGCTTAGTTACAGTTTAATGCCATAAAATATATTTTATACAGTGAAAATAAACAATTTTTTATTTATTTCTTGTTTAGGCTGTTTGAAGATGAAGAACAGGACCTCTTCAAGGATCTTCAATCCCTTCCTAGGAATGCTACTCTTCGTAAATTAAATGATCTCATAAAGAGGGCACGCCTTGCCAAGGTATTAGACTATACTTATTTATGTTTTAGTCATTTTTTATTGATTGTCAATGATCGAATCATTCTCTATTAATCAATGAAGTACTTCCCCCACAAAATTTTATATTGATCAATATTATATGTCTATTTTTAAGTGACTCCTGATTAAAATTTGGAGGACAATGGTGACTACTATATGTCAGTCTATGTGTATGTTTGAATTACACTTAAGGCAATAGATTAATTAAATTTAATAAAAAACAGAAAAATCTTTAAAACAAATTCCAAGTGTTGGTTGTTCAAATAAGACTTTTGAGAATCTCGATTAACCCCTTAAATGAGTCAGGAACCATCCTGTATTTTTGTTTTTAGGGATTTCTATGAAAATGACTTCTCGTAATATACAAAAATAAAATAAAAATAGATTTAACCATTTCATTTTTTGTATTTTTGGTGACTAAAGATAAGATTCTGTTCTGTTTTTATAGTGAAAAGACAGGACTAACTGCTTCTTTGTTTCATTATTGTATTAAAGTGGCAAACACAATAACAGAGATTTACCAAAATTTACTATTTTTCCACTCAATACTAGGTCCATTTTTATACATTTGGCTGCTTAACATGTAGTGGGAAGAAGTGAAGGACTACAAGTGTATTGTTGGGGCCTCTATCTATTGAATAATTGCCCATAGATCAGGAATAATCTCTCCACTGCACAGCCGCACTCTTATTTGACGTAATCCAATTGAGAATTAGCTTACTTATAAAATAGAATAATTATTCTATTAGAGCTGTTAACATGACAGTAGTAGGATTGTTTATTAATATTTCTAAATTCCTAGCGGGCAAAAAGAGATACATAAATTAAAAGTTGTTGTGTTACTTTAGAGTCTGGGCTTTCCTCAAAAATTTCAGCTTTTTCAGTGTTTTAAATAATAAATAAAGTAGTTAAAAATTTTCTTCCACAAATATGTTTAACATTATCCTCGAAAACTCTATTATTCATCTTCCATTTTTCTTACACATGCATATCTGTTTTTCACAAAATAATTCTTTAATATATTTTTTTTTTAAAATCAAGTTTCACCAAACACTCTGAAAATGTTGATCTTAGTGGTTGTTTTAATTATAACACTTCTTTGCTGCATAAGTATTTACTATATAAAAATGTTATTTTTAACAAAATATTACAAATAGCCAAATATACTTATATTTCCAAATAAGAAACAAATTAATCACTAACAAAAATTTATGTAGTTCTTATTTATACCAATTATGATATAGTAAGTATACTTGTCAATTATTGCAGAGAGGAAGTATTCACTCTGCCGACTTATAATGTACTCGTGAAACGTCTCTTCCCTCCCACTTATCAGACCTGCAGTGAATATTTAGGCTTTCTAGAGAGCCCTTTAAAATTCAAATAACTTGTCCATTATACACAACCTAAATACAGTATCTGTTTATACATCTGATAAAATAGTAACGAGGAAATGACCAAATTTAATGACTTCCTGAGTGTCATTCCTCTGCAGGACTATGTGTAAGTTCATAATCAGCCCTCAACATCTTTACCCAGCCAAAGAGAGCTGTATTTTAAAAGAGCTTAAATTTGTGTGATTAGTTTACTCTTAAGTTACAGTCTTAATATACAACACAATCACTCACACACACACACACACACACACACACACACACACACACACACACACACAAAAAAACAAACACACACACACTCACACTCACTCACTCACTCATCAAACTAATTCCCATTCATGTCTCTAGTAAAGGCCTTTCTGAAAATTTCTGTTTGCATTTCGTATAAAAATGTATTGCATCAAAACCGCATGTGAAACTCAATTCATTTATTTATTGTTATTCCTGGTTATAAATCCTTTTCTTTTGTTTTTCAGTTATGAGTTAGTTGACGGTAAGTTAATGACCCATAACTGTTTGAATAAATTGTCTTCTCAAATATAGAGAAATAAATGCCCTCTCTTTAAGATACTACTAGAGCAAAATAAATTAAGAAGTAAAATGTCTATATGTATAAAACTTCCCTCTTAATCAGAATTTGGAAGTGGTAATGCATTTTTTTTTTCATATTTTGTCATCCCTTGGCCAATTATGTCAAAATTATAATAAATCCCTACTTGACAAGATATATAAAATTTTTTTTTTTTTTGGAATGATTCATATTATTTTTCATCTTCTTAAGTTTAACAGAAAGACTATATAGGGAATAAGGGTCTTTTTACCAAACTTAATGGGAGAACTTGGAAGCCAAAATATGAATTTGTTGCTGTCTTAGTTATTATTTTTTTAATAACAAAAATTAAATCATCAAAAATGTTGATGGTTTTTCTTTAACCATCATAAATTTTGATTTCTTTTTTTTTTTTTAAATCCCTTAAATTTGGTTTAGAATAGACAGTTATTCCAAGCCCAAACGTGAAAAGTTAAACTATTGATAGAGACAAAATGATTTGTATGAATGGAAGTTTTCAAAATTTGCTCTAGTAAAATTACAAAATTGGGGAAATATTGTCGAGACAAACAAATTAGATTCCTTTATTTAGATGAGCAAATAAAATGAAATATAGTTACTTAGCTTATTTTCTTTGTTTAGAAGGAAATGTACTATTGTAGTGAATATTTACGTAGAACTATTTAGCTCAACACAACAAATCTGTGGAGGCTTTGATAATATGCAAGAGGCTTATGCATAATTCAGACCCCATGAGTGACAAAGGTCAAAATTGGTCATTACCAAATCAAAGGATAAAGAGAGGATGTTATCTGAAGGATGTCACGCAACACAGCCTATTGACCACTCAAGGGTTTTCCCATTTGCATTACCTATAATTTGTGATATAATTTTAATTCAAACTGTTTTCCAATGCCTACTTATTAAGGAATTTCAATATTCATGTTCAGTTATAAGTTTCAGCAGTTTGTCTCAAGCCTTTTGAGTTATAAATATTAGAAATTTTAACATCCAAAGTATGTGTTTTAATGACAAGCATCAAAGGCTAATAAATAACTTTTTCCTATAATTAGTATTAATAATTTAATATGAACAATAAACTATTTAAATTAATCACTGCCTGTTCCTTCAATAAAGTAGCTTAAAAATTGAAATGGAGTAATTACTTCTAAGTCCTTAAACGTAATGACATTTAATGATCTCGAACCACTAAAATGTTTGACTTACCTTTGGACAAATATGAACATTTTGCATATTTTGCACAACTTTGAGTAATATTTTGGATCATTCAAAAATTCTAATTTTGATATGATAATGTATGTAATATTATTATATCCCCATGGAGCCTAAAAGAAAAAGACCTGCCCTATTGTTTTATTTGTGTATACTCAGAATTAACTTTTTTAAAAATAAAAAACCTATAAAATCTTTTTAAAATATGGTTGAGGGTATTCTAATAAATATTAGATCTGAGATGATTAAATATTATTATTTAATTACTACCAATGCATTAAACTCCAGTACTCTTAAGAGGGCATTCAAATGAGTTTGTGAGGAACTCACAGCATATATCATGAGAGAAAAATTTTATCAGGCAACCTGATCAATCAAGGACAAGACCAAAGTGTTAGTTAAATGTTTTAATCCATTATCATCTTGGATGATTTCATAGCAATTCATTTATCTCTACTATTGCAATTACTGGTGTATTAATTGAGACAGCTCTATAATCATATCTCTATAAGAAGTGGGTTAATTCATTTTCTGTGAAGAATGTTAACAGCTAACAGAATTATGACTTTGGCCTCGTAATTGCTGTATGTGTATTTAATTTTTGATAAATTGAGTTGATCATCACTCAATATAGCTTGAGCGAATATTACTCATAGTAATGCATAGTGCTTTCAGTATATTTCACTGTTTATCTTAGCGTATATTAGATTTGTAATCTCAATAGTCCTCGTGGTGCTGTCTGAGTAAATATCAATTCATGGTTTATTATATGAATTCCTTATCTATTAAACCACTCCTTCAGTAAATCCTTTGGAATTTTTAGAACCATAATTTGGCCAGTTTGTGGAAAATTTATTTTGGCTCTAATGCATAATTGTCTTCTATAGGTTGCCTAATATGATCTAAACAACTTTTCACAGTGTTGCCATGACTTGATCAAAATTCCATTTGTTCAATTACTATATTAATGGACATACACATAAATGAAGTATGTGCCCATTAATATATAACTTTTGAACATTTGATCCATTATCCATAATATTTGGTGTATAAATGTTTTTTTTTTTTTTTTTTTTTTTTTTTAATTTATAGATTGTACACTGTTAACCATCTTCTCAGTTGTGTGTGTGTGTGTGGGGGGGGGGTTAGGAAACATTAAATTGGGTATTCATTTGTTTCTATTATATTCTTAATTTCCTTTTAAGTAAGAGCTGCAATATTCATGAACAACTATATGACTTGAGTTTATTGGTTGAAGGTCCAAAATCTCAGCACAAAAGATTGCTAAAAAAACCCCACTTTCTATTAAATATAGAATTGCAATCTACTCTTGGAAAGAAATGATATAAAAATTGAATATCATGTCATTTTCTACCTGACAGACTTAATTAAGTTAATGATATTATTGATGGAAAAATACTTTTTGACAAAAGAAACAAAAAAAAAAAACTTGTAAGAATAATTTGTTTGGAGCTTTCCTGTGCATGTAATTTTTATTACATTTGATGAGTTGTGGCACTCCTATTTCTACTTCTATATCCGGAATGGAATTTTCCAATTCTGATGCCGATTTATCCTAAAGGTACATTCCTATTGTCTTTGTGCACTGAGGTCTTTAAAAGGAGATTCAATAGGCTTTTTTAACTGAAAGTTTCTATTTAATCATTGTGATTCAGGAAATTGTCTAATGCTTTCACTGTAACTATTGGGCTAGAAGTATTTGCGGCGAAAAAGTGAAACATTAACAGGAGGAAATAGGTGGTATCTATGAGATAATGGCTGGCCTAGTTGACTGTATCCGAATAGGCTAGTCCAAGGACAGCTGTTACCAGCGTTTAAGCACCTGCCTCTCCCTCTTGATAGTAATCTTATTATGTTAGCTTTATTCCCTTTGTACCCCACATTCCTATTTACACCCTTATCTCCTTTATATTTGACAGTGATACCAGACAATAGATTTCATTCTTCTTTTTTCTAATTATCTCAAACTATGTACCTGAGCTATTTAATTTTTGTTAGTCAGCATCTAGTTTGTTAGTTAAATTATACAGAAATGATTCTTAGAAATAAAATTATTGATATTTTCTTGCCCATGAACTTTTAATTAAACTCCTATCCCAGCCAATTTGTATGAATTTGAGTGTTAGTATAAGCACTTCATTTTTTCCTTAAATGAAAATACGACAAGTCATTTTCTTCCTTTTTCTGTAATCTATACAGAATTACTAAGTGCCTACTTTTTCTCCAATTCAATTTTGGTGATAGACTATTTTTTTAAAAAAAAAAAAATTGTATATCAGATTTCACGTTCCTTAGTATTTAATTCCATTTATTTTTTCTAGCTAGAAAAATTTCTAGCTGTAAAAGATAATTTAATTTATTTTGACCACATTAAAAAAAAATGAAGTTGACACCACATAACTTCCTGGTACTCTTATTAATTAAAATATACCTTGAGTCGTAACCTGGGCAATAGGAATTTATTTAGTGATGAAGTCATTAAATAAAATCTTTAGTCTTACTCTAGCAACCCATCTTAGTTAACTTTAGTAGTAAAATTAAGTTTGGAAAATACCTTCATAATCAAAAAGAAAAGAATATTCTTAACAAAAGGACCGATATTACACATTTGCATAATATATTATTTAAATATTTTAATGATAGTAAATTAATTAGTTTTAATCATGACTATTCATAACTTGTATCAATGTAATTTACTGTGTTTACCTCAGTGATAAGGTCAAATGTCAATCAATATACATACGTGTCTTTTGGGGCATGAAACATTTAGAGAGAAAGAAAATAAATAAATGAAAGTGATTTAATTGTCTCTTGAATCTTCTGGCTGGCGGGGGTAGATGTATACATCCGTGATTGACAAAAGGTCAACTCCTCCACTACATTCATTTTTTAAAATATATATACAGTCCATGATTTTTAAAAATACAATTAAATGAAATTATTTATTAACATCCACTTTTTGCAACTAAGGCTCATTGGGACGGATTATCTACAGGTTACCACCCTTTTCTAGCCAGGGCAGGACTAAGGATTTTATTTAATGAGTTCCGTCACTAAATAAATTCCTATTGCCCAGACGGGAATTGATTAATCTCGCATGGTAGACCTAAAGTGACGGGTTCAATTCCCGCCCTGGGCAGTAGACATTTATTTAGTGACAGACTCATTAAATAAACTCCTTAGGCCCACTGTGGCTAGAAAAGGTTGGTAACCTATAGATAACCCGTCCTGATTAGCCATAGTTGCATAAAGTGGACATAAATAATAATAAACAAAAAAATACAATTAGTTATAACAACATAACATTTGAAAAATTTTTTTTATATAATTTACAACCTACAAGTCTAGAATATGAATAGATAAATAAATACCCCCATATTTGCCCCAAAAAGGGATATATTTTTCTATTATGTGACACAGACGAAGTAGATATTGTTATTACTATTATTCATTAATGCCCTCTTTTTGCTACTATAGCTAATTGCGATGGGTTATCTTTAGGTCACCACTCTTTTCTAGCCAGGGTGGGGACTAAGGATTTTATTTAATGTGTTGGTCATTAAATAAATACCCTGGTAGGAAATTTTCATTTTTCGGATTTCAATGTAATTATCCACTTTTTCCCTCGCTCAACCTAATTTTACTAGCTATGGTGTGACGACTTTACGTATCTCGCATAACTCCAAAACGGCTATGTTTAAATTTCATATTTGGGATTGCTGTGAAGTCTTGTTATGCATTTTGATCAAATTCAATTAAGGGGGAGGGAGATGAAATAAAAAATTGAAAATTTCACTGTACCTATTAAAGATACAAAATATAAGTGTAGATTGTATTTTATTTATTATGAAAAGATCTATGAATTATATTCTGTAATATTTTCCAATCTGTTACATTGGACCGCAGATATTATATACCACTTTTAAATCAAATTATATTAATTGAAATTCAACCAAAAATTTAAATTCTTTTTTTAATATAATGGGAGTAAAGTCATGTGGTATCTACATTAGATTTAAAAAATATATTTAATTTTTTATATTGGCGTTATACTAAACTAGATGGATAGTTATTGATATCTGCCATTGATTAGCTCAGATTAATGATAGCTTTCTTAACGATTAAAACATTTTCATTTTGTTTTATTCACAATTCTTCATACCCCTTGTACATTTAAAAAGGGTAACTAAAAAGAAAAAGAAAAACTTATAAAACTTATACCTAGTGTGTTATCACCTTAATTACACACATGTTTTCTTCTGCTTAGGTTCACGCATATATAATCAGCTCTCTAAGGAAAGATATGCCATCAATGTTTGGTAAGGATGGGAAGAAGAAAGAACTAATCAAAGGACTGAGTCAAATCTATGAACAGATACAAAGGGAACACCAGATCTCACCAGGGGACTTCCCGGATATCAAGAAAATGCAGGTAACTTTCTTTTCCCTTTTCATGAGTATGTTATTCTATATCTTGTAAAGCTAAAGCATTCATTTTAAGCCTGCTAAAATTACAACAATTTAAAGATATATATATATATATATATATATATATAAATTAAATTTAACACTGTTATTTTAGCACATTTTCCTTGCTGGAAATAAGCTGTTGAGGTTTTACTCATTCCACCATTTTTGAAAAACAATTTCCAATTATCCACTGATCCTGCCTAGGAGATGATGCAAATGTGTTTCTGTTGAAATATATATTTATATAAATATGTATATATATATATATATATATATATATATATATATATATATATATATATATATATAATATTTATCTGTTAAAACTAACAAAAGTAATTTTTAACTAGTTGAGACCAAACTTAATATTTAAGTGTTTCATGTAAAACTGAAGATAATTTTGTTAGTGGCTGAAATTGGACCAAGAATTCAAAATATTGTAAGTCGAGAATTTTAATTTCCGGCAAATGTTGTTCTGTAGCTTTAATTTTCAAGACTTGTTTAGATAGGACTCCAAGAAAGGGAAAACAGAGAATATAATATGCAGATGGCGGCATCACCTTTTTTTTCAATGTTCCTTAAATTTAGAAATCTGCAAATTCAAGCAGCCCCTTCATGGTGGACCTTTTTTATAGAGACGTTAGTTTTACTTTATAAAAAATTGGAATTAAATTTGCTGATATTTGGATAATTAGTAACTATTCCATTTAAAAATGGTATATAGTTTTTCCATTCTTTTAGTAGATTTCCCTTAGGGGAAATCAGCTATTGAGGTTGTACTCATGATGGGATTTTTAAAAGATTTCTTCAAATGTCCATCGATCCTACCTAGGATGTAGCGAAAATGAGGTCCATTCAAAATTTGATATATATTTTTGTTTTGTTGGTGAAAAAAATCTTACTTTATGCCGATATTTCGAGAATCTTTATTTTCTCTTCTTCAGGGCAAGACTAAAGATACTTAAAAACTATTGGACTTAGGACTAGGGTTATAGTAACCTCCCTTGTTCCCAAACTTGTTCACCAAAACTCCAAAAAGAACAACAACACCATATATAAATATAACCTGGTCGAAAACACCAACACAATTATACATATATATATATATATATATATATATATATATATATATATATATATATATACATATTGACTGTTAACGCTTCAGTTGTCACAAGTTTTGTTTGATCGATACCAAGCTCGATATTTAAACATTTTATGTAAAAATGAAGATCAAGTTCATTAACGGCTTAAATCGGACCAGTGGGAAGGAGGGGTTTAGAGGGGGAGAATTTTGAAAATTCTAAATATTTCCATTATTATGGTTTTCAAAAATTTTTATAGAATCAATATTATTGCAAATAGAATGTTCTATAAATGTTGTTATGTGCGTTTTTTCATTATCTTGATTATGTAACGAGATATTTGCATTTTTAGTTTTCAGCCTTCAGTAAATGCTCACTCCTACTCATGTCATATTAACAATAAGCTGTTATAATATGAAGCACATTATTTAAAGCCTAAATACCAAATATATATTTTATTGAACTTATACTTTTTGAGATAAATGCAAATACATGAGGCACATGGCAAATCTGCTTAGTTAACGCAGCCCCTGCAAGATGGACTTCCCCCTCATTTCCAGTGCAGAATCGAAAAATATATTATATATAATCACTGGAGGGTGGAGGTTGTAAATAATTATAAAATCCAAATCATACTGGCCACTTCCACTAATACATGTTTTTCTCTTCAGAAGATCTATCTTTATGGCAGTGCCCCGTGATGTAATTGATTTTGCGAATATGAAAAATAATTGTAGTGATGCTTTAAAAATAATGCAATCCAATACAGCCCTTTCTTTGCAAACCTTTGTAGGCTATATATTATATTCAGTGAAATATTGATAATTGCTCATGTTATCCATATCATAGATAATCTAATGACCGAGTAAAGCTTTACGCCATCATTACTGCCTTTCTAAGTTTAGCTTAGATTTATTTAAAACTTTCTTCTTTTTACAAATTAAAAGATCCCCCAAAAAATAATAATAATCAGTGATGCCTATCATGCATTTCATTTATTTGTAGGAATGTTTAGCAAATCATGACTTTACCAAGTTCCAACTTCTCAAGCCTAGACTACTTGAGGTTGTTGATAAGATGCTTGCTGAAGATATTTCGAAGCTAATGGCCCAGATTCCACAGGAGGACATTTCATCAGCTCCTTCAAATCTACAAGGTAAGCCCTATCTGCAATGTTTATTTTGAAGCTCAAGATCCTGTTTTTATATTTCCTCCTCTATATGTCAAATTAAACAAATTGCTTAACTATAAATTACTTAACTTGTTACATACTCTTCATTTCTTGCATTAAACAAGGTTACTTGCTTGGTCTTCATTTCTTGCAAAATCTTGGTTGCGCTAATGACTAGATTATAAGACATAACTACTTTGCCTGATTCTGACACCTAAGAAGTGAAGGCTACTAGTTAATCGAGCCCCATTTAATATAATTGCACAATCAACAGAATTGCAATATATGGAGTCATTTTTCACTAAATCACCTAAATTCTTAGATTGTGATAAAGGGAAAATGTTAAGGCTGGTTAGGTCCAGGGATTTCTCAGTGACGGATAAAGAACTCAAGTTACTAGGTATTGAATAGAGTTAGCTCTGGAACAAAACCTTTGTTCAATACCTAGGTGTTAATATCTTGTTAGTAATCGTACCTTAGTAGTAGAGTAATAGTTTTCTAATCTCTATAATAGCTAAAAAACAATTAAAAAGTATAACAACATAAATAGTATAGGAACAATATATAGAGCAGATAAAACAGAATTCATTTTATATAGTGCAAAAATCCACAGAACAGAGAGTGTGAGAAACAGAAGTATAAGAGAATGTTTGGGAAATATTGTAAACAAATAAAAAATAAATAAAGACAAAAGAAAAATCATAATAAAAATGCACATAAAAAAAAAAAAATAAAAGAATACCACTGTCAACATGAACCTAGTTACAGTAGCTAACATTATGAATGTATGTCTGTTGTATAAATGTAATAAACAAATTAATAAATATATGCTGTTATTCAGTTAAAGAAGTAGATGTAAAAAGAAAAAAAAAATATTAACCCAAATTAAAATTTATAAGAATGCACATAATTAAATTTTTAAGAACTGAGAAAATTGTGGGAGATTTTAATAACCATGTAATTTAATGAATACAGAAACCTAATCCTATTCCTCAACCAGCAATATTACATCTTGTAGGTAAAATGCATGTAATAGTCATTACTTAACTTATTAACATTACTCTATTTTATAAATATAAATCTTTTCTTGCCTCATCCCCCTGTATTTCAATTGTATAAAATTCATCTGGTTTTCTTCTTGAATTTTCAGGTGGAGCATTTGATGGCGTAGAAGACACTGGAACACCTTTTGGTTACAAAAGGGGTGAAGGTATTGACGCAGGCCATGGTGAACCTGAATGGGTTGTTAACAAACATCGGTGCAAATATGACAATATATTTGAAAGCCTTGGTCCTATTAATGGGAAAATCTCTGGTGAAGGTAATTTATCCAAACATTTAATCAAAAATTGAAACACCCTTCAACAATAAAACAATAAGTAACAAAAAACAATAAATACTTTGGTTTTGCAAACACAATAATGATTGTCATATTCCATTCACCTCATACAATAGCTTCCATTAATAATTATTTTTTTTCTCTAAAATTTCATTCGCATATGTTGAACATACCCAATGTTGAAAGATTTGTAATACGAAATGACCTCTTAAATTAAATAAAGAAAATGTTTGGCTGCACTTCATTTAAAATTATTACAAGTCATCTATGATATCTCTATTCCAATATATATGATTGATAAACATCATAGAACATAGTTTATAGATCTTTTTAGGATATACAAAGAACCCATTTCTATTTTCTGGTGGTGAGGGTGATGATTCAGGTTATTCAGGACAGTTTTGTAGCTTCTCACAATTTATTTATTTATAGATTTTGAGGAGCCAAAAAACTGTGTTCTAAATAACCTGATAAAGAAGATCGTATACAAAACCTTTGTTTTCTAATTAGGACAATGAGATTGTTATTTGTGCCCCCTTTAAACACTCGATTTCAATCAAAAGGGAACATGCATAAGTAGACGGTATAACAGACCTAAAAATAAAATTAGAACATTCTAAGGCTAATAGTAGTTTTTGAGTTATACAAAATATGTACACTCATACATAGACATCATGACTAAGCTAATCAAAATCAATTTAGCCAGGGCCAATTGGATAATTCTGTTGAAATCTAAAACCCAAATAGCTTATGAAACGTAAGAATATAGATAGCTATACAAGAAACATTCTCACTTTTATTATTAACCTATAGACAGGGCATCACTTCTTATCTGTTCTTTTCACTAAACTATGCTAACTACCACAAAAGCAATGAATTTGTATTAGAAAAAAAAATATTGAAATTTGTAAGACAAGGGTGACCAGTAAAACACTTTCCTCTATTCACATTTGAATTCATAATCACCCTACATGCTTTGTGATCTATATAACACCTCCCATACTAATTTGAAGGATATTTGAATATTGGGCCACGAAAGCTATATTTGAAAAAAAAAAAAAATTATAGGAAAACCTTGTTTGTGCCCAATTGATTTTTCTCCTTTTACAGTGGCAAGTGTATTCTCTTCTCTCTAATTAAATACATGTTTAAATTCATTTTAAGTGGATCTTCAGTTACCTAATAGGCTTTTAATTGCATTATTCTTATTTTTTTTTTCCAGCTGCAAAAACAGAGATGGTGAAATCCAAACTACCAAAGCCAGTCCTTGGCAAAATCTGGAAGCTGTCTGATATTGACAAAGATGGTTTCCTTGATGCAGATGAATTTGCCTTAGCAATGCATCTAATCCAAGTGAAGCTGGATGGGCATGACCTCCCTCCTACACTACCTGACCATCTCATCCCTCCGTCGAAAAGAGACTAATTCTGTGCCTTCAATTTGTACAATCAGATCCCTGCATTTCACCTATTCCTCTCTCTGTGTATTCCCCTTAATTTGCTATTTATTCAATATGCTGTTATTTCTTTTATAAGTATTCACAATATTAAGTCGAAATACAGAGTGTTATGTCATCTTCACTACAATTGCATGTGCAAAACTAAAAAAAAAAAAAAAAAAAATTAGACTGATGCCTATGAGAGCATCAATATTTTCAGCTTGTGGTAATCAAAATAATTCACCACCATAACTAAATGTCTCATAGGCACTTTAAAAATAAAGAAAAACTAGACTATTAAAAGACAACTTTTTTGACCTTAGTTATATGACATGCTTTTGTTTTGGGCAATAAAGAAATATTTTTATCCACATATTCTATGTATTTTTGTGTATGACTTGCCTTCAAGTAATTTTCATTTGAATAAAATGTGCTTAAGATAATCTTGTGGTATGTTTGTTGATTAATTTTAAGAAAAATGGTCACATATAAAAGGACATTAATTTAATTAAGATTGCACAACTCATTTCCTGAGCCTTTTGGTATTATATATTGATTATATTTATGTGGGATTTTATTTTGTATTTTAAATACCTGTTTGCCCTCCTACCAGGTCTTTATTGGTCACATTCATAATAAGAATGGATTTATTTATATAAAGATAAATATTCATTTATATATGGGCTCAAGTTTTTGATGAGGTATTTCTGAAATACTGTAGTGTTTGCGTAATTATCTTATCTAACGTCTCACACCTCAACGTTGAATCTCAGTTAAAACTAGTAGGGCCTTCTTAATTTAACTAATAAGTAATTTTAAAACTATTACCATATTAAAAGAAGGCCTAAACAGGTTTGCAGTTCAGATATGCATTACTTGTTTTACATAGTATATGTCTTCTCGTGTGATGCTGGATGTTAGAAGAACCAATTGATCAGGATCAATAAAAAGCCCTTGTCCTCTACAAGCGTTTACAAAGCATAGTGCACTTTCAAAGAGCCAACCCCATCATCAGTATAGTCTGAAGCGAAGCCCGGGGGCAGTTGACTGGCCGCCTTGCTTCAGACAGCATGACTAAACAGGTACTGATGTTGGAGCTTACACTTTGTATAATAAATACTTGTAGAGGACAAGGCCTTATTGACCCTGATCAGATATGTTAATGATTTGTGTCTTTAAATGGAGTTGAAATTTACTTCGAAATTATCCTTTGCTAATATTTTTGAAGGGAATGGTTATCTCAGGCTATGATTTTTGTCTCAGAATTTTCACTGTTATATTATGATTATTATTGTTTTGGTATATAGACAAAAATAACTTGATTTCATGAACTTAAAAAAATCCTAGTAATAAATATTTTCTATAAATAACCTTCCATAACAATTATTTAATAAATTTTAAGTTGATTTTGTAAAATCACAGTCAACTTTCACTCAAGGAAATGAGTTGTGTTATTTTTATTAAAAGAACCAAAGAAAATAGGCCAAAAGATGGTTTTTGTTCCTTTAATATGTGATTTCAACTATCCATACTTAAAAGAAATTTTAATTTAATTACTCATGATTTTAAAGTATCAAATTCAGATTGGCAGCTTCTCCTTTAGTCTTAATTTGGTCCTTTATAATCATGGAAATATTCTATTAGGGAAATTTAGTTATTTATTATGAAAAATTGTAAGTTATATTGTGTGTAATTGTCTGCATTCGCACATTGAAGAACCTAGTTTTAATATATAATTGTGATCCTATTTAAAATATTATTTATTCTTGCTTAGGGCACTTGTTATGTAGGTATGATGCTCTATTAAAAAGCCTTTTGAGAGCTATTGGCTTTTACCAATTGAGGGAAGCTATTTGCTGTTGCCTTATTTATCTAGGAGTAGAAAAATATACATAAATATGTACATGTGTACAAGAAAAGTCTGAAATTGTATTTAAATTCGACCTAACCAAATTTTAATTAAGTACTCATCAACAGCTGTGAAAATCCAGAGCCCACATTTCTGGTAGCTGGATAAGTGGTAGGCCACCCCTTTTCTCTAATTTTATATTTATTCTTTGTAAAATAAATATCTCTTTCTTGTTATGAGATCCCTTTTTAATTTATTAACTACTAAGGACTAGTATTCTTTTTGAATAAGGATCATTTATCTCTCCCTCTCTGAATATATATAATGATTTTCTAAGATACAAGACTGAAAATCTGAATAGAATAGAGATGTCTCATATCATAACATAGTAACGGTAATTGTTGTTATTAAAGTCAAAATTTGATGGGGGATTTTTGGTTGTTAATCATTTTTTATTAAATTAAGAAACAATTGCTGTCACAGATTTTAAAAAAAGATGTCTTCAAATTTCTATTATTTTCCACTAGATCATTTGAGCTGATTTTGTTTTCTAACTGCTTCTCTAGGGGCTGTTTCTATAAATCAAATAAGTAATAGGCTAATAACATCATTTTATTTTTATTATTTAGTTTATTTAATTTACAGAGATACTCCTTAAGGAAAAAAAATCGGCTTAATTAAAATGATCATAGTGACTTTAAAAGAAATTTTAAGAACAGGAAATCTTTTTTTTTAAATCCATAATTGCATTAGATTTCTTTATTCAGTTGGATATTGGTAGCCGCAGAAACAGACTTCATTTTTACTTCTTTTGGACACTGTTTAGTTCACTGGAGAGGATTTAATTTTGTCCAGAGAAGCCAAATTTTTTCAGCAATCTCAGACTTTTCTCTGGGCTTTAAAATGGCATTAAAGTTATGGATGGGACAATGAATTGTCAATTAACACCTCTAGCCAAAGAACACTAAAGATAAGTTTAGTGTAGACATACTAATAACATGAAATGCCGAGGGTTGATGGTTCATGAGCATTTAAATGTATATAATAAACTATTATGCTTGGAATTTAGACTTATGAACAGCATTTGTCTTTTGACAACATTTTGTTTAACCTAAAGCTAATTTGTGCAATCCTGTATAAAATTAAGAATGAAAAAAAAGTATGGAAGTGTTTATTATTATTATTATTTTAAAAGGAATTTATTTTTTTGAATTTTCACTATAAATAAAGAAATATATATTTTTTTAAATATTTAAGAAACCAAGTTTTGCTTAAAAGAAAAATATTATTTGCTCCATTGAAAATTATTTGTTTTATATTTAATTTTTAATGTTTTTATTTAATGCCAATTTTATTGAATGTATCGAGACTTTCTTTAAAACTCTTGAAATATTTTGAAAATCACTTTTGTTAAAAGTCTTATGTTTAAAGTTTAATATGTCTTATTTAAATTTTATGTTTACAATTCTGTATATTAAATATACCAGTAATATTTACCTGTCTAGTATTGTTTTTTTTTAATCCATTAAATCATTCTTAAACCTCCAAGTACTGACTGACTATATGACTTCGCCAAACTTACCTACTCTAAGTGACACCCTTATTGCAGTCACTTTCACCCAAAGAGATCGCTGTGCTAATTTGTGTCCAGAATAGTGAAGATCGATTTACCTGTTACACCAGGAGAAAAATTTTGAAATTTTTCGGATTTTTATACTGGAAAAAGTGACATAATTTTGTTAATTATATTTTTTAAACCATGAAATATTAAGGTTTAACTTTAAAAAGCCATATTATGCTCTTAATATCAACTTCTACATTCTTTTTTTTCTCTTGCCATCCCTTGCAGATTCTTCAATGGTGTACATGTAAAAAAGTATAATTCTTAAACAACATTCTCATGAACTTTATTGACTCTGTCATCCACAAGTCATGTTTCACATTATTTATGTATGTCATAAAATGAATTAATACTACCTCGGCATCCTACTTCAGTTCGATATCAAGGCCAAAACACTTTTCTCCTGCTACTCTATATCCTGAATGCACACTAATCAATATTGCAGATGCTGTCCTTTAATACCACAGTAGTTTACTATTGCATACCAGAGAATATTCATTGACATAAATCTGGTGTTTTTCTGATTCAATCTACAGCCATTTTATTACTACATATTTACTATGAGACTGGTTCAACCTCTCTCCTCTTGATCTGCTTCAGCTCAATGAGTCTTTTATTGTGCAAAATGTAGCTAATAATACAAAAGGAAACCTTTCAAAATAATGAACTTATCTGAGAGCATGGGAGAGACCATTGTACCTTACCCTGGAAAAATACAATTAAGGAAAGTAAATTGAGAAAAGTTGTTCACTGCGTGCCTCTGCACAGGGCAGACAAAGTTCATTCATGCCACTTGGGAAGAAAGGATTCTCCTGCTGAGAGACCTGTAAACATTGATTAACCATAAAACATATTTTAACTTATTGTTTGCTTTCAACCTTAGAAACATATATAACCACTTCATCTGGACAATATTTAAGGAAACATTCTAAATGGAAAAAGAAAAACCATGGCATTTTCTAGAAGGCTTAAACCTTACTTACCTACTTAATATAACATTTAAATACCTTTGGTACTTAAGGTATTGAAGACACCCACAACAAGCTTTACTTCTTTGAATGCCTTAATATTCTTAAAAGCCTTGGTAAGGCTTTCTTTAAAAAGATCCTTTGTCTTCATTTGTAGACTCAACTGTAATATATGATTCCTAGCAGTAAATGATCACAATCCGTGGATACGGATTTTTCTGGAGATTGTTTTAATACTAAAACTTGATCATCGACCTTCTAAATAAACAAAAGTTGAAATAATCAGAGATCCTGCCATGAGTGGTACCAAATAATAATGTTAAATATCTTTTAAACACAGGAAAAAATATTTGTGTACCAAATGATTCTGCATATTAAAACAAAAAGATAAAATGAAATGTGATCAAGGCTTACTGGTAAAATTTTCTCAAAACCTGCTTTACCAACATTAAGTTATCGTTGTTAACGAGAAGTTGTTGTTATGCTCTTATATTCAAAATTATCTGTGTATAAGTTTCCCCACAAGTATGATGAAGGTATGTTTACTGCATTGGTTTATGAATATAATAAACTAAAAATATCAATGATCTGAAAACTGAAATACATTCAATGAATACTAGATTCATAGACCAATAAAATAAGGGTTGTTATGAAAAAAAAAGATCATTTTTATTAATTTTTTTACTAAGTGAATTATTCAACAATCCAATATGGATAAGTACATAAAAGTAGTTATAAATCCACTATTAGTGAATAAATACATTTTTATAAATAGTATATAATAAATAGTGACTATAAGAATTGCATAGTATTTTCATGGAAGCATGGAGAGAATTCTTAATTATTTTAAGGTACTGTTCAAGCATCCATTTCTATCACGACTTTTAGGAATGTGAAACCATAACAAATTAGTACTGTCAACTAAAATATAACAGATAAAACAATAAATGCTTAATGAAACAAAATAAATCTACTCAACTGGAACATATTGGTTCCCTTAGCCTTAGACAATCAAAAGATAAAAACTTCACTACATTAAAATTATGTTTATGGATGATAATGGGACTTCGGAACCTCTTGTTAATACAAAAGTACTACAATAAGCTTAGTTCTATCACAGAATTGACTATAATCTATGATCATCACAAACTAAAGGCTTCCATTTCAACTGAATAATTTTGTAGTACCTTGTCTACATTTTTAGTTCTATTTAGGTTTTGGTAAGGAAAGGTGACAATGAAGAAGGAATGATTTGTATCAGCACGGGAGTTAAAACTATGTTTTACTCTGGTAATACTGAAATCATGTTCTCCACAGAGTTATTTGATATGCTAACAGTTCCAAACTAGATAACATAATTTAAAGAGATAAAAAGGAATTAACCCATTTGATTGCTCTAGGAGGCAGACAGCCAATTTAGCCCAAATATTTTTGATCTTTAAGGGCTATTTTTGACAAGGGCTCTCTAGGGGTTTTACTGGGAGCCTCTGAAGTTTAATATTTCCCATTAGATTGTGTAAATGATTTGCGTAAGATACATGGAGAAGCACAAACTCCTTGAGATTCTAACCCTCCCCCTTAGCAATGCTATGCAATATGATGGTTTTATCAGTAGCTTGATACTTGCCACTGACTGGTAGGCTTTAATCTAAAAAACAGCTTCATTTCCAATATATATACTGGATTAATTAACACCAAAAATATTTTAATTAAATGGCTATTTTTAGTCCACCCATTTATCGGCTCTATCAACAAATGGCCTGATACTCCATACCGTTTGTAATCCAAGCATTTAGCAGAATTGTATTTAGTTTTTTATTTATATATAATGTGGAAAGAATATGACATCTAATTTAAAATAAAGACGTCATAATTAGTGCCAATGGTAGTCTCAAGTTTTGACATTTTACAGCAGAAGAAATTATTTATTTGAAAAGTATTCTGTACACAATTCAATAATATATTTTGATGAAAGAATTTTTGAAGAATTTTTTTTTTTTGCATGTTACCTACTAATGCATGAGGATTAGTATTCTGGCGTTAGTTTCTCAGTGGATAAAATATTAAGTTTGGGCCATTGCTAACTAAGATAATAGTAAGACAGCTGGAAGGCAAATGAGAAAATTCACTCTTACTCCTGTTATATCGATATCTGGTGCAGAGTTTCAAGCTGGAATTCTGGAGCTTTCACCTTTCAATATATAAATAGGAGACTTGCCTCTCTTATCATGGCTCACAAAATCAGATGAAAATACCAAGAGGATTGTTATGATTGTTTTTGTAAATAGTGCTTAATTTTCTATTTTCCCAGTTAAACTCTTCCTTATTTATGTTTCAGCACTGTATTCCAGGAATACTAGGTAACTTTATGCAGTCATTTAAAAGTAAATGGTTATTAATTAAAAATGAGACCTCCTCTAACTTGATTGTACTTGTATTACTTGCTTTACAATGTCACAGATTACTTACAGAGTGGCTCATTGAGTGAAAGCGTCTTTCTTTTACTTGTTCTACTTGAAATATTTTCTAAGCATTTTGTGAATGTTTATTAGACTTTTCATCAAATATACTATTTACTTTAAAAATTATGATGTTTGTTAAAATATAGGTCTTAATACTTTTGATTAACATTGATTTGCAGGCTCAATACATTGAGTGTCACACTTCATTTAATGACACTCATAATTTAAAAACCTTTAGACAATACATCCTGAATAATCTTAAGTAATAAGTAGAAATTGACGTGAAAAGTCATTTTGAAAATGAAAACATAATTTTAAAATTCTCAATTAAAAATCGCCCCCTCCCCTGAAAACTTTTTATAATTGAAACCGATAAATGGTGTGTAATTAATGAATCTAATTTTGATGAAAGCTCTGACATGAACTAAATATATGATAAAACTACTACCATTAAAAATATCATTGAATTTATGCCAAAAACTATGACTAATATGGAGTACTAATACTTAAATATCACAGGGAGGAAAAAGGATTGATATTCTGTGATAAAAGTGCTTAACAGTATTTTCTGTGGGCAAGTACTAAAATTATGTAGTATTAAATGTTATCTTTTGTTTCACTTGCCAAATAAACAACTGTACTGTATGACTAAACAGTCTATCAAGGACCCAGGCCAGTCACTCATGGATATGTTTGATGGTCTTCATTAGTACACCAATATCTGACATGGGAAACTTAAAAGGTGCCATAATGAATGCCTTTGAGGAATGAATAAAACTCTGCAAATTATGCCTACTAATTCCAATGTTATAGAAAATTTTTAGTTACAGTAAAATACAACCTTTGATCTTTCAATACTAGAATTTACCAGAAATCCTTGTTATTGATTGTTTATGGTTATTATTGGTTATGGTTGTTCTAACCACTTGTCCTATATACAAAGTTAAACTGTAGCTGGACATAAAAAGAGACCCCAGATAAATAATAAACTAATATAAAAACATATACAAGTTAAATTGATTTGATAAATTTATCTTCTTGATAGCATATCTAAACTGGTATTTTCTTCAAAACAATTTATATCAAAGCCAATTGCAATTTAGGTTTAGAAAATTAATGACATAAATAACAATAAATGTTGACATGAAAATTCCAGTACCTTACCAGTCTGTTTCTTAAGGGTGTGATTCTATGAAAGGGCCGCAAAAGTTAGCAGAAATATATCATGTATCGAGCATGAGTATATATCTGTTTTCTTACAATAAAATTTTCAAATTATTAAATTTGTTTCATTTGAAAATCTATTACTGTTTCAATAACTACTGACTATTATTTCATTATTTTAACAAAATAATTTTAATCATGTTGATTCATAGCTGGCCTCCAAGTAAAAAAATATGGCTCCTTTGTACCCATTTTAAATAAAATAAACAAAACATTTAGTTGCACATTATTTAAAATTATTTCATTTGAAAGTGATATACAATATCCCTGTTCTATTACATTCCAGCGAAAAATGTCGTAGAACATAATTATTAGATCTTTTTATGAAAAACAAAAAAGGTACTTTAATACTTTGTTGTATCTCTTAATATGTACCAAAGCATTTTCAATTTTGTATTAACTAAACCCTCCCCCCCCCCCACTTCCAGATTCAAAAGAAGAGGGGCACAACTAGACAGTATAACAGTCCTAAATATGAAATTTCAATATTCTGAAGCAAGTCATTTTTCAGTTATACAAGATAAGTACATACGTGCAGATTTAAAGCTTAAACTAGTTTAATTGGGTTCAGGGAAGGTCAAAACAAATACCCTTGAAATCTGAAAACCAAAAATTTCCGCAATTACAATATTTCCTTTGTTTTGTGCAAAGAATTAGAAACTAAGGGAAGCTTTCATTGAATTTACAAGTGAAACAAGATATAAACTTTAAGTGCAAAAGTGCTTAATGTTTGTTAAACATGATCGCCTAAAATATATGTCTTAAAAAATATCTGTATACCTTCAAATTTGGCAAGTACTGGAATTTTCAAGTAAATAAAAATAGATGGTCCCCTGTGGGGAGAATTATAAATAATACAAATAGAGAAATAATACATTTAGCACAGTAGCCTTAATAAGCACACTTTTCTGGTTTATAACATTCATTTTTCTTTTTAGATCTTTAAAAAATACTTCAATTCTATAGTAAAAGGACTCAGCCAATAATTCTTCCTGGCATTTAGAATCTATTCATGGACATACACAATAATAACAAATATAATTAAGTATCCCAATGTATTTTTTCAAGATCTTAATAAATAAGTAATATACTTTCCAAAAATATTCTCATGTTCATTCATAATAAAACAATTAATTTCTACATATTAGTAATTAATAAAAATATATTTAACACAGAAATAATAGGTTAAATAAAGAACTTACTAGTTAACAATTTAAATGTTTGTGTTATTAAACAATTATCATGGTATATTATTGTTCTAAAACAAGACAATAAGCTTATATACCTATAATCACAACTTATTATTATTTGTATGGCATTATATGACCACAGCGGTGAATAAAAAACCATTAGTTAACTTGTTTAAACTTTAAATTATGAAATGTAAATAAATATCTTATATTTTTCTAAATATGCTTAAATCTAAAGACTAAAAATTATTGTTTGTCCTTCAAACAAATGCATAAAACAACTGGAAGAAGTACTTGAAAATTTAGAAAGGGCTACATTCAAGGCCAAACTTATAATTTACGATACATAAGTGTAACATAATTAACTTTTGACAGGAATCTTTTGAGTTTTGTTTCTAAAGGCATTCTGTAGACATTTTATTATATATAACGAGTGTATCAATATATATATATATATATATATATATATATATATATATATATATATATATATACACACACACATATATATTGAAATTAATAAACTCCATTTTCGACTTCTTAAATTTAGTTAAAAGTTTAAAAAAAATCAAAATGTCCTGGCTCCTCTATAAATGAAACAATGTATGACATTTTTTTAATGCAAAAGTTACAAAAATATATAGCTGTGATGACAGTAAATATGTTTTAATTGTACATTTACACCATAGTGATAGAATGGACTGCATTGACTAGTAAAACCTTGTTCTCAAAAATTCAAAATTTTAAAACACTATGAAATATTCAGAAAGTTTGAATGATTTATACAAAGCACAAATTAAGTAATCATTTTTAATTTAAATTCACCGCTGCCTAAACCTAAAAATAAAGTAAAATATTCTACTAGAAAAATGTTGATTGTACTATAAACTAAATCTACTGAATATGAGGCCGGAGATTTATCACAAATTAAGTCTACATATGTACGTGAGTATATATGTATGTATGTATATATATATATATATATATATATATATATATATATATATATATATATTTTTGTGTGAGTGTGTGTGTTTGTATGTATATATCTATATATATATATATCTCCTACTTAATTCTTATTATAAAAAGTGTCATTATAAAGCAGAGGCCTTCAAACTATCAACTGCTTAATTAGTTTTTCAGAGATAAGACATTCCATTACCCTAATTATTTATTTTAAGAATTTATATTCCTGAACGTTATTCATGCCATCTGGTCCAGTGTCAATTCCCTGGTTAATACTTTCAGTTAAAATACAAAGGTCTTCATTCAAGCAATCCTTTTTTGTTCATAATGTTTTCATGTCAACTTCAGTCAGTTACCTGCTAACTACGACAGAAAAAGTACGTCAGCTGATCTAATACTAATAATAATATCCTAATAATACTAATAATCTAGTATCAAGGAACAACCGGGTATTAACTGATTTTAATGGTTATAGTTGATGAAATTCACATTGTTAGGGTCTGTTACCAAGATAAATATATAGATAGTTTTATTGCAAATGCAATGTTTTAGGAGTAGAATCACACGCAAGGGTCGATCATTTTTTATTTTTTTATATTGTGCTAATAAAAAATTTGAAAAACTTCATCTTTAAATATCTTTAATTTCATCTAATATGTCAAAAAGCAAAATCATTGCTTATCTTAGATCCCTTTTAAATGAGTTTCTTAAACTGTGCCAGGGAGATCACCTGGCTCCACTGGATACTTCATTCTCCTGGCTAGTTACCAACATGGCATGTTCACCTCATAGGGAAGCCCAACTGCTTAATCTAGCATTTTTTCCCAAACCATGTTTCTATGGGTAAAACACGTATACTTTATGAAGCTAGTCTAAGGAATTAAAAAAAAAAAATTATCTCCCAAGGACATATAATTATTGCTTGAGGCCAGAGTAATCCCACTAAGGTGGAAATGCCACATTTGGAGAGTGTTCTGCCTATCTAGCACTTGGCAAGTGTTCTGCCTGCCTAGTAATTGGCGAGTGTTCTGCCTGCCTAGCTCTTCGTAAGAGTTCTGCCTGCCTAGCACTTGGCGAGTGTTCTCCCTGTCTTGCTCTTGGCGAGTGTTCTGCCTGCCTAGTACTTGGCGAGTGTTCCACCTGCTTAGCTCTTGGTAAGAGTTCTGCCTGCCTAGCACTTGGCAAGATTTTTGAGAGTTAATGGGACAGCAGGTTAGGAGGACAAATAGTTGGTGGTATGAAGAGTTCACCTTTACCTTTACGTGTTATGCATGTGATGAGAGAAAGAATGATAATGCTTTTCCATATTTTTTAATATGTTTGATATCACCATATATACAAGTCTGGATGGATATCAAACCAGGTGAAGATCTGAATTCAGACAAAACCAAAGAAATGACAATTTCAGTTTTTATAGCAGCCTAGAAATACACATACATGCAGAAAAGAATGTTCTGAAGATGAATGAACAACAACCGCTGTAAAACAACCGATTTGGAACAATCTGGACCTGCTATAATAGGTATCATACTTTCTTCTGATATTGAGCACAGGATCTTTAAAGTCAACTGAGTCTCAAAATTCAACCTCACATCAGAGATTCTTCTCGAGACTATAATGGAATGAAATAAGTATAATTTTTTTTATTTGACTAATTTCTATAAAATGTTGAAGGCCTCTTGTGCAAAATTTCTAGTTGATAAAGGTACTAATAAGCTTTCTGTTGATAATTGTGTTCCCTGATTTTGTTCTTTATCATTCCATCAGTCTCATAAATTGCAGTAGATCCATAACAAATTATTTCTAATGATTTAACCTCAAATGAGATTCCAACAAACATACATTTTATAAATGTGTATACATAAAAGAGAGATTCAAATAAATTTAAAAATATTTTGTAAAAGTGAGTTGTCCAAGAAACCAAGTACAATTTGAATTATGTTTTATTACTTAAATAAATTCGTAAGTCCTCAATTACTCAAACTAAATCTGTGGTTCCCAATAAGAATTAAATAGCTAACTATTGTAGATAACTGTTCTTACAAAAATTTTATTTTCCTCTTAAATCAATTGCTTGCCCTTTGGAAGCTTGTTTAGATAAATTTAATCTTCAGGTTCAGCAAATTTTCCAAGTAACAAAATTCTTGCCGAAGAATTTCCATGAACACGTTTACTAGGGGTTTAAAATTCTGTAAGAGTGAAACTCTTCAATCATTTGGAAGGAAACTGGAGATGTTAATGTATTGAAAACTCTGAGGTCTGGAGAAGTTTTGTTAATTCTGAAGTAATCAGTCTGAATATTTTGGATTGCACTGTCTATAGGTTATTAAAATTATTTGTTGTCATACATTTCTTTGTAAGAAGGATATCCTTATATCCTATAGATAGGATATAGGGATCTTTATAGATCCCTGAATTTGCTATTAATACTTAATTTTATATAATTCTAAACAAAAGTTTAGATTTTCAACTCATTGAATGATATAGTGTTCAAAAGTCTTTTTATTAAAGAGTAATTTATACTTTTGTGTGAATTTTCTTTGGTCCAATACCATTTTCAAATAACATACTTCATTGATATAATTATTGAGCTTCAATGTACAAAGTAAGGCACATCTTTCTGCAAAAAGTTTATGTGATTGATTTTGGATGTTATAATAAAGTTTATTCACAAAATCTTGAACCATCCTTGAACTAAAATTACATAACTGCTTGAACAACAGCAGAACGCAAAACCTGAGTTGCAGTCAAACCTTTGGATGTGATGGTATACAAAAGGTGTATTCATACACCTTTAATTAAAAATTTAAATTATATATATTTTATCTTCAGATGGACAGCAATATTTTGATGCCCCTGAAAAACCTGGTTTCCAAGAAGTAAAAATTTCCAGGAAATAAATTTTTTACAAGGTTCCAATAATACTCCCATGAGAATTTCCTCCAGAACATGAAAATTGTTTTATAAAGATTAGGAACCATAGAACTATATTTATCGCAAATGATCATTATGGATCATCAATCAATGAAAATAAAATGATTTTAATTAATATACAAAAACATGATTAAATTGCTTGATAAACAACATTTATAAAGTATTTAATAATGTCCACTAATGAACTTCATTAAAAACTAAAAATTTGGGCTTCACATCTTTATTACATTTAGGATGTTCATACATACAATACTCATCTCATTGCATTAAGTATCCATTTTAAAATAAATGAACATGTCAAACAAAATCTGTCAATATAATAGAATTAGAAACTCATTCTATAGAAAGATTTCTAAATTTTTATCACTATTTATAAAAAGACAAATTTATACTATTAAAAATAAACTGAAACCCAGCTCTTTAAATGTAACAATATGTTACAAAATCCATACTATATTTTATAAAAACATAAATAGAGTTTTTCTTTTATAAGAAACTTTATTTAAAAGATTGCATAATTTTATGAAAATTTTGGAATCCATGAGGATGTGGAAAGGCCTACAGGTATTTCATAACAAACATGTTTGAGCATTTTATCAATCAAAGCTTCCTAATAAAAATCTACTTGAGAAATTCATAATATGTTAGTATTGTCTCTATTCCTATATTAGAATAACCTAAAAAAACTAGCTATTAAAGTAGAGAGAGGAGCTAAAGAGAGAAAGACGTATAAACAAGATGGGCAGTTAACAGAAAGAGTTACTAAAGATAACTCAACACTAATTTTCAAGAGATATTCTTGAACATCAAAGGAATGTTCCAACCTGAAAATCAGTCTAGTGGCTTCGGATAAGAATTAGTTTATGTGTGAATTGGAGAAGGGCAACCTAAAAGTGATCACATTCTTGAGTCTCTTTCTCCTATAGTGACACTAAAATTATTACATTTTATAAAAGTGATTTAAAATTAATGAAAAAACATGATGGACAATGAATTCACTTAAATAAACAAGAAATAGAATAAAAACAAACAATGTTTGATTTCTATCCCATAAAACTCCATTTAAAATATTAAAAAAAAAACAAAAAAAAAAAAAACAGTCTAATTAATCTTTTTTGGCTTTCTCTTTTTGAATGCTGAAACTTGCTTAAGAAGTTCAGCATTTTCATCCTCTGCAACAGTTGGAGCATTCCAATACATCCTTGGAATTAATATTAATCCCAGTAAAGTCAAACCTGAAAATTAAAAATGACTTATATACCATCCCATACTAAAACTCTGAAAGAAAACCCTTAAAAAAAATAAATATTAAAAAAGCGGTTTAAAAGAACTAATTGTATGAAATACTCATTGCATTGCATTTAAAATATATGTTTAAATATAGTCAGTAAAATAATAGCAATTGCAAATTAAAATCACTAAATAAAAAGTTGGAGGTGAGTAAAAAATCTGATGTGGGTATTATCATATGACTTCCTTAAACATGTCCACATGACTCATATTAAATTTAAATAAACAAACTGTTTTAAGGCACTTCATTCAATATGATTTCATTTGCAAGTTATACAATACTTCGCTCCAATACAAAAAATGTAATAGAACATAATTTATAGATCTTTTTATAATAAGCAAAACAGCTCTATATAATTTGTTTTGTACTTCTAATTGGAACAGAGAAATTTGCTATTTTTTATTTCGATCCTCCTCTAAACCTCACCTCCCTTTTGACTTTAATAAAAAATAGAGGTGCACAATTAGACAATGCAACAATCCTAAATACTAAATTTCAACATTCTAAGGCTAGTCGTTTTTGAGATAAGCGAGATACATACATATAAACATTACAATGAAACAAGTCTAAATGGTATTGGGAATTCAAACAAGAGTAGATCAATCCAGAATTTCCAGGTCATGTTTTCACTTATCAATGGCACTATTATAACTACCAATAGAATAATTCAATTTACAAAATTGAATCAATCAACGCAAATCACTAGACAAACCACTTTAATATCTTAAAATCGGGGCTGATATATACAGCCTACACCATACTCCCACATTTATATAGACATTAATTTTTTATTTATATTAAAATAAATCCTAACAACTGAGGGTTAGATTAGCCATGTGAGTTAAAGTGTTAGTCTTTAAACACTAGGCAAACCTAGTGTCACGGGTTTGATTCCCATGAGGGCAATACAAATTTATTTAGTAATAACTGACAAAATAAAATCTTTAGGCCCTTCCTGGCATGTAAAAGGGTGGAAACCTGTAGATATCCAAACCTGATTAGCAGATGTAGTGTATAACTTTTAAACCTAAAAATGAAGTGGTTTTCCTAAATACTCACCGTTAAGAACACAAGGAAAAACAATGTAAAAATTTAGAGTTGCAGATTTGAAATAGAGAGCTTCAGTCAAATACATAATAACTGTCAGAATGATTGAGCAAATCCCCATGCTAATAATTCTGAAACAAAAATAAAATTAAGGTTTAATTTTTCAATTACATTTTTTGTAAGCATTAATGCACGCATAGAAACACACACCACAGAGTGTATAAGCAAAGGCATATAAGTCCATCATTCAGGTGCAGCAACAACAAGCAGATTTCCTCCCAGCTGAAGATATCACCTGACTTTCTATTCTCTATTTCTCTTATAATAAAAAGCCTATATAAGCAGGACTTTAAATTTAATCTGGTTATGAGATATTTATTGACAGTTGCTTTAAGTATAACTTATATGAGCTGAAGTGGGCATTAACTTAAAATAAAAAATACAATTATCTGGTCGTATATATACAATATTCGAGTTACAAAACAGATTTATAGAACAAAAATTGTAGAAAATTCCATTTTCAACAAGATTGGTTAAATAACAGCTTTCAATCTGAATCATATTGACGGAGATACTTTTAATTTTCATTTTCCTTGTTCTTTAACCTCTCACTCTTTGTTCATAGGCCCCACCATACATGGTCATGGATATGGTGCCTTTAATCAATATTCGATGCTTTAGAGGCTTCAATTTTTACTCATTCAATACCATATGTCATATTTAAAAATGTTATGTAAAACTAAAGATTAAGTTCATTAACGGTCAAAATAGGACCAGAGGGTGTAGGGAATTTGAAAACGTATAAAACACAAAGTCATCTATAACTCATTATGTATTGGATCAAAACATTTTATATAAACATACTTGTTAGCTAAGTGAAGTAACACTATTGATACTCTAAGTATATTTCTTTATATATATATCATAGGCTAGCTCAGATGTTTTTTTTACAGCCTTTAGAAGACCTCCATTTCTACTCTTGAAATTTTAATTTAAAGTAACTATACTCCTAAATATCTCATGTTCTGTTAACTTAGGTTTCTTATTACAAGACAAATAGGGAATAGATTGTGAATTGACATCAGCATTCTAGCATATCTGCTTAATTTGCACAGCTGTTGAATGGCTGATTTTTTTTCAGAGATACTTTAAATGATCAAATAGTGACTAAAGACAATATCAATTATACTTACGGGATATAATGAATGAAAACAGTGCAGTGTATCAGAGCAATGGCTTTGAGGATAGAATACATTCCAACAATTCGGGGGAGTGTTGGATCATCTAAACATAAACACCTTAATAGAAAAAAAAAATGTGTATGATACTTTAATATCAGAAAAAATATATATTAGCTATGATCCATTGTGATTAAATACTTTCACCTCTTTTCCAATGTTTGAATTTGGTTTTGAGACAAACACTTATAAGTCATAATTAACAATTTAAGAAAAGTTTAATCATATAAGGAAGCAAATAAAAAATGCATCACATTTTATTTAGCTCTTATTATTGGGTACAAAAACAGCTCATAAGCTCTTTGTTCTAGAACAGGATCAAGAAGTGATGTTTCGTTTGAAAGCTTCTTTCTGACTCCCAACGATCATTGTTTGGAGATGATTTTCCAATTTATCTCAAAAGTAAATCCTTGGAATTAAAACTGTAAGCAATATTAAATATTTTTTGTATGGTTTTGGATTAATGGCTTTCGTTCAGTTTTATTATTTAAGAACCCCTACAATCTACTGATACATCAAGGATACCAGGTTACTACTAAAAATAATGCATCTTGTTTTTGAGCACCCATTCAAGAGATTCCTTGTTTTTATTTATTAACGTTTCCCACACCAAAAGGGACAAAAATGTAATTTTACTGGAGAACCATTAGAGTTTAGGATTCTTTCTGGTGACAAAGCTGAGAATATCTAACAGTTATAACTTCACATGATTCAGTAACGTTATACATCTTTTCTATGCCTCCCTAGAATTAACTATACAATAAACTTTCTGAAATTTTATATTGGGGAAAAAATTGATGTATAAATATACAAAGCTGCAAACTCAAAACATTTATTTATTGTTATTTATTAACATCCACTTTATGCTACTAAGGCAAATCCCTTATAGTACCAAGTCCCCCTTGGTATCTTCAGGCTACTACCCTTTTCTAGCCAGGGTGATACTGAGGCATTTATTTAGTAAAAAATTCCTAATTCCCTTATGGTTCCCATGTGGGTTTGTGTAAATATCACCAGTAGCTAATTGGAGAATATATATATATATATATATATATATATATATATATATATATATATATATGGAGTAAAATGTTTTGCTAAGAATCTGGCCGATAGAAAATGGTTAAACGAAAGGACAATCTTCATATATGGAAGATAAAACAACAAAAATTGAAGGGTAATCATAGCTTTCATAATGGAGTCCTCTCATAACTCCTACCATTAATTCTAAAGAGATATTCAGTATCCTGACAGCAGTAATTAATTGCCTCACTTTTAAATGGGATCTCCATTTGACATCAAGCTGAGGATTGACATTCTTATTGGTCATATAAGATAGATACCAATGGAATGATGATTAGTCAAATGGATTTCTGGATATTTTGAAATCCAAGCTTCAGCTTGTGAGTACTTCGCAAGTATAATAAGCTTAGTATTAAGCTGATAGCTCAAAAACTATTCATAGAATATGAAATAATTGATCAGAGACCAACAACTCATCAAAATGCATTAACAATTAATTTTACTATGTCATTTTGATTTCTAACAACAGTTGACTATTGCCAACTATCCAACAAAGTGACTTAATTAATTTAGTTTTAAAAAGTTTATAATCATTTAGCCATTGAATAAGAAAACAAAATAACTGACTGTTAGGTAACTATAAAGACAATGAATAGCTTAAATTATCAGAGAAAACCATAATAAACAACACATAAAGTAGCATTGCTACACAGATAAAGTTGTATGAAAAGTGCTTAACATCTATTGAAAGAAAATAGTTATTTCCCGCATTGAGAAATCTATAGTTAGAATCAATCATTCCAGTTAGAACTGAAAAACCGGACTCATAACACAAAATATTAATATTTATTAACATCCACTTCTTGCTACTATAGCTAATTTGGATGGGTTATTTACAGGTTACCACCCTTTTCTAGTCAGGATAGGACTAAGGATTTTATTTAATGAATTCCTATTGCCCAGATGGGAATCAAACTTGCCAATCTAGGTTTACCATGTGAGGTAAACACATTGGCATTAATCTCACATGGCTAACACGATCTCCTCATAATACAAAATATGCTAATTCGTTAAAATTAAATACATTTTCCCACTGACTGATTTGAATTACAAGGACTTATAAAGTATTATTTAATTTTTATATTTGTCATAAATACGAAATATGATTATTCATTAAAGTTAAATAATGGTTTATAAGTCCAAGTAATTCAAATCAGGTCAGTAAAATAATTCTTTCTCAATATAAAACTTTAGAACTAAGCCTGTGTCATTTTGTGGAAAGTCAAACTACCGTTTCGTTATTTATATATATATTACTATTAAAATTGTTTATAATAACTATATTGTGGCTTATGTTGGATTGTGAAAAGAATTTTAAATTTTTATGCCCTTGGGAGGTTCTTAAACTTTGGCGGGCTGCAAATAGATAAGGTTATCACTTGAGAGGTGATAAGAGTGCACCACTCAGGATTATTAATAGGTATTGATGGATAGAGACTGTTAAATATAGTCTAGTCTATTATTAGTGTTGAAATAGTATTCAACTCACTCTGTTCAATAAGGCCATCAGTTTTTCTGAACGAATATTCTCCCAGTACACACTTGTTTTCAAAGAAAGACCTCACGGCAACGCCAATATCCATGAAAGCTACGAATGCGATCCAGCCCCGAAAGGCGTACATTATCTTTTGGTCCATTTTCCGATGCACTCCACTGTCCTCATATTCCAAATATGAATCTGGGCCTTTTATTTACATGTTACAAGAAAAACTCTAAAGAGACCCTTCAGGTCTATTTTGGATGTAACCTCCGTCTGCGCTGAGCATGCTCCGTTTTATCACTGAATCGATAAATTAGCATAAAAAGCTCCTTAAGGCTGCGGTAACTTATAACTGCACTGAGATGTTTTCTTTAAAGCCATATATATTCTTCTCAGTAGAAGCTACCTAAATAAAATTAACCTGGTACTCCTCCATCGATCGGAATGAGATAATTTGCCATTTACGCGTTTTTAAATGTATGACGATTAAGGGTGGAAAATCGTCCCAAAATAAGTAATTTCAATTCTTCTGCCCTTTGATTGATGCTATACATTTCTTTTCAGAGGAATTTAATGTATTAATCGAGTTAGAAAATAAGCGTTGGTTAAATATCGAACATTTTATTTTAAAGATATTTAAATGAGGGGGAAAGGTATCTTCTTCAGTTTCTTAGTGCTCAAGACCTAATAATCATAGGGATTATTCTCTATAATAAGAAGAATTCACACAAAAAATGTCAACATTTACAGTGAAGATATTTCCTGTGTACTCCCCACTAACATAAATTGAAAGATTATATTCTTAATTAATATTTCCATTACCTATTCAACACTAAGAATAATGCATATCATTTAGAGATTAAAAAAAGGCACACTTGAATGTGTAAATAATGTAAAGATAACACAGTTCCCAATGGAAAGGAGCCTTCCAACATCCTTCACATTCTACTTTTTTTTATGAGATTCTCAGGGAGAGTGGCTGGCTCACAAATAATAGTTCCCTAAAACTTCGACCTTTTGAGCCTCATTATCGACAGGACAGTAGCTTTCAGTGCTACTTTCATTATTTTCCTTGATATCACCCAGTTCTGTGATACTCTGTCATAAAAGAAGGAACTTCCATATCCAAATGCCTAGAAATGCCCTATGTTCTGTCAAGCCTACCAGTTATTGAAGAGAGTAAGGACAATTCAAACAATAAGGGTACTGTCTTCCTCTTGACTCACACAAACAGTCATCTTCTAGTACCTATCATCCTTTTCCACCCATTCAGTGCTTTGGACAATTTTTCATCAGGTGAAAATACTCTAATCCCTCCCTACCAATCTCTGTTAGTTATAATATAGTTTAGGGGCTCAGGTTAGCAAAGTGAGTTTAAGTGTTGGCATTAATCTCACATGGCAAATATAGACTCTGGAGTTTGATTTCTGCTTGGGCAATAGGAATTTATTTAGTAATGAACTCAGTAAATAAAATACTTAGTCCCATCCAGGCTAGGAAAGGGTGGTAACCTGTCCGATTAGCCACAATGACAAACAAATGTAGGTGGCACCCTATCGTTATTTTTATTTAAATAGTTATAATTTATTTATTGACCTCCCCCTCCACCTGCTATCACTGAGAAACCAACCCCATTTTTTATTGTATTGTGTAATAGGTGTTATTTATTGACTACACTTTGTGCTACTAAGTCTAATTGTGGTGGGTTATCTAAAGGTTATCACCTTTTTCTAGCCAGGGTGGTCTAAGGATTTTATTTAATGAGTTTGGCACAAAATAAATTCCTATTGCCCAGGTGGAAATCAAACTCGCCACTATAGTTTACCATGTGAGATTAAAAGTTATTTATTAACGTCCAACTTTTTGCAACTAAGGCTAACTGGGAATGTGAGATTAAGACAAACGCTGTAACTCATATGGGTAATGGGAGCTCATCTTATTCTGTAATAACGTTATTAAAAAACTATTGCAAAAGACATTATTTTGTACATACTCAGTATGATATTCTTCTATGTTGTCAGGCCCATAGAAAAAAGAGAAAAAAAAAATTATACTTTCTCTCTTATTATTATCTAATTAGGAAAATAAAATAAAACAACACCCATCAATATTCAAATAAAATTGTTAAATGTAAATGTAATGGCATTTTGATTAAGTAAAACACAGAATTATAATTTTAAAGTAATATTTATTAAAAAAGAAGTACATAATTTGAATAGTCAGGTACATATGAATATTTATTTAACAGAAGACATCAAGTCCCTTGTTTAAATTTCTTAAACATTTAAAATTGTTTTTAGTTTGTATTAACAATTTTATAGCAGTACATAAAGAACACACAAAAAAGAAAAGAAAAAGAGTTAAGTGTTAGAAAATACGTCTATTTCTTATCAAATTCCTTAACCTATGCAATAGAACACTTTATTTCATAGAGTTCATTTAAAATTAAATTATTTACAAATGTATGTACAATATTAATGCAGCAACCTTCAAAAAGTATTCATACAATACATATCAGCACACAATAGAGCATAAATCATAAGAAAAAGTGTTAATAGGTATAAAATGAAATAAAACATTTTGTTTTGACCAAATTAATATTGAAAACAATTTCCTGGCTGGTAACATTGTTCATTTTTGACCTCATAAAGACACATGGGAAACCACAACCTGTCTTGTTGAATGCCTTTGTTAGCGGTTTTATGTATCGAGGCGATTCCCAGAACAAAGAAAAAGAGGAACTGATTAGCTTCAATAGCAGAAAGTGGGTCTTAATTTAAACATATTATACACATAAACAAGACCCAATGTTTTTAACGTCTTTTTAAGCTTTATGACATAAGTACATATGTGTAGTTTAAAAATATGTGAGTTTACACTGAAAGTAAAAACTAAAAAGTAAAATAAGTGGGAAAAAACTTATTTTAAATTTTATAAATGTCTTAAATTAAGACTGATTTTTCTTAACAATGTGGTATCAGTTTTATAAAAATCTGGATTTTAATAATTACATTTTTTTCCCTTCAAAACATTGAATTAAGAGCTTAGTTCAGTCAAGAAGTTGCTCTTCATTGATTCATAAAAGTAATATTAAGCAAAACTAAAATCTGCTGAAAGTATACTTTGCAACCAGTTACACTGATCGCTTCATTTAAAGTCTACACACACGGAGTACTAGACTAAGTTTTTTAGAATAAAAGATTTATAAATGTAAGAAGATATCCTACACTTAAGCCATAGATAGAAGATTCTTCAGATGTGGTGTCAATAGTAAAAATATTTCAAGGAAACATAATTTTGTAACATAACATTTTTTTTAAAGACTAACAAATTAAACAAAAGTTTCTCCTGCCGGAACTTTTTGAATAATCATTTTCTTTTTTGCATCATACTCAAAGTGGTTATTTTCAAAGATTTTGCTTTCATAGAAAGGACGAACATCATATATCTTTATTGTTTTTGCCTAAAAAATAAATAGAAGTAATGATTAGAAAAATACATAAACAGTGAAGGTTAAATATACAGAAAGTAGGACAATGTGCCCTTAAATATAAAACCTTGATTATAAACAATAAGAACTGTTTAGAAGTAATTCTTGTCTTTACTAATAATTTCTTTAAATTATATACCAAAGTTGTGTTTTTGGAAACCCTTGAAAAGATTCTTTATTTTGAGTTTGGAACAAGTCTTGATTCTAGATAGGAAATAGTTCTGAAAAGAACCTGGCCCAAAGTGTCCCTTCAGAAAGGAGTTATTATAAAGTTAATATTACTTTTATATGCATGGGACATTCAATAACGAATACAGTAGTATGTCACTAATTTAAACCCACCAATCAGAAAAAGAAAATCTAAAAATATACAAAATATATTCTGTAAAGCATGGGATTTTGACAATGCAATGTTTCTCTTAAGATAGTAAAATAGTATACCAGATGTCATGGTGAGGTTCAAATATTTTCTTAGTTAAAAGCTTATCCCCTCTGCAAAATACATTTTTTTCTGCTAATTTCATAATCCCCACAATATATACATATACATATCATGACTTAAATCATGAGTAATTAATCACATCACAGCTTACGATTTTCCTAACCAGACAGTTAACAATTCTACATTATCAAACAAATAATCAATAAAAATATGAGCTTTGCTTTCAATGACGGTATAGGGGGACTCAGAATCAAAAAAAGTCCGTCACGCAAGGGCTGGGTTAACTAAGCAGATTTCCTCACTTGCATCTCTTGTTTGCATTTATCTCATGACGTAAAAGTTCAATGTGAACAATATTTGTTATTTAGGCTTCAAATAAAGTGATTCATAATATAACAGCTTATTGTTGATATGACATGAGTAGGAGTGGGGGTTTACTGAGGGCCGAAAACTAAAAAACGCAAATATCTCGGTTAATATTAAAGATAATGAAAATATGTACATAACAACATTTATAAAACTTTTAATTTGCAACATAATTGGTTATATACAATTTTTCGATTCGACGTACAGTAATGGAGATATTTTGAATTTTCAAAACTCCCCCTCTAAACCCCCCCCCTTCCAATGGTCCGATTTCAGCCGTTAACGAACTTGATCATTCTTTTTACATAAAACGTTTAAATATGGAGTTTGATAATGATCAATCAAAAATTGCGGGAAATCTGCTAATAAAAGTGCTGAGTCATTTACAGGTGCTTATAGGGTTATGATTATTTTCGGAAGAATGTTCACAGCATACCCAACATTTCTAACAAATCTTCAAAAATAAAACTTTTTTTCATACAAATAATAAAATAAATTACTGGATCTTTTTTTTATTATTTATGATTTACTAATATGTATTCAGTAGGCAGAGATAAATGAAAACACCAAATTAAACAACTATTTCTTCAAATACCTTATCAATGAAATCCTTTTCATGAATTTCTATTTGATTTACATCAACACCATGGAGGCCTCTGATATACATCAATTGATCCATGGTCATTTGACGGAGGATGTAATAAAGCAATTCAGTAGTATCCTTTTTATACAGTAAGTATTTCTGGAAGGTCTGTAAAAAAAAAAAAAAAAAATAAATTTTAAAAAATTGTATGAATACTTTCTATTGCTGTAAAAAGCTATAAAAACAATAAACAAAAAAATAATAAAACTATAGTTCAGTTATCCAAAAGGCTTTATAGGAAATACAAAGTCTGCCAGAAAGGAAATGCATGAACTAAGCAATTTTCTCCAAGAGTCGGAAAGACACTCTAGTGATCTCAACTTACGATCTATTTCCTATTTTTCCCCTAGTCTGAAGCCTATGTAAAAAACAGGAATTAAATCTAAGCTGGGCATTAAATTTTCCAAATTGAGTTACTCAAAGTACAAATTCAATGAGTAGTATTGAGGTCCTCAAGGTTGAAATCAAGAAAATGCAAATAACTCAAATCTTTGAGTTAAGAAATATGTATAAAACAAAAATTGTAGAGCATAAAATGTTTAAGAAGATTGATTCTGTAACATTCTTTATTTCAGTTTATAATAACTGAGATATTATGAATGTCCAAATCCCTTCACTTTTAAGATTAGGCCATTAATGAGTACAGCAGAGTTTTCAAGTTGTATGAAATGGTTAAATATTGAGAATGATATTGATCAAATAAACATTTTTGAGTCAGACAGTAAAACCTTAATTGATGACCCCAATATACTTGGATGTCATCTGGTGTCCTAAAGATCTGTTGAAAACAATATTTGGTTTTTAAGCTAAGAATTAGAGATACTATATTATATATACACGCACGCACACACGCGCGCGCACACACACACACACGAGGTTATCATTAATATGAGATGAGTAGAAGTGGGAGTTTAATGCAGGCTAAAAACAAAAAATAAATAAATGACACGCTTAATATTGCATATACAAAAAAAAAAAAGTGTAAAACAGTATTAATAAAAAATTAAGTTTACAAGATTGCTTTTATAAGATTTTTGATCCGATTCATAATAACATAGATATTTTGGAATTTCTTCCCCTCTGAACACCTCCACCTCTTCTCGTCCAATTTCAGCCACTAATGAACTTAATTTTTAGTGTTACATGAAATGCTCAAATGTCGAGCTTGTTAATGATTACAAGCTTGATTATTGTTAACAATATATAAATATATCGGTTGGCATTTATAGACCTTTTAAGATCCTTAGCCGCCTCTGAGCAGAACACGAGGGATTTGCAGTCAGAGTTTTTGCGTAGCGTGTGATCAGTTCGACGTACAACCCCCATGAACCAAGGATGACCTGGATTGAGTTGTCTCCAATAGGCTGACTGGCCTCATTATTCCCGGGGGGAGGACAGTGGTTATATCACCAAAGGCCAGTTAGTCAACGATATATAGGTTAGACAAGGAGTCATCTCTTGAAATTCTATGGTTTTCATTATGTTTTGTATATATTTCTTATCATCAAATTCTATAAACTCAAAGACAAAAGAACAGTATGGATGAATTTTGGGAGTTCTTGTAAGACACAACAATTTCTAAAAATTTTTTACAGGTAAACACTTTAAAATAAAGAAAAACAAGGTGAAGAATAAAAAAGCCAATACCTTTCTCATAGTGCTCATGACACTGTATTTCTGTGTCTCAACAAATGATTCCAACATCATTCTCATTGCCATATTTACATCATCTTCTTGAACATGAGCCCTCAGATGAATTCGGGCATGAGCTTCTGCCATTCTTATCATTGATTCAATATGCCTCACAGTAATTGGAAGACTACCAGTAGCCTGGAAATAGAAATGTTATCACTACACTTACTCATAGATAAATACAACTAATCACAAACAAGTATAGAATTTCTGTAAAGAATAATATAATATCAGCTAAACATTATTGGGTAATACCTTATCAGGACAAACAAGTTAAGGTTAGTTTCATGAATTATCTTATTCATCCTTGAAAAACAAAATTGGAGGAATTACTAAACAAGATAGATAAACGATTTTAATCAATTTCACTCAGTAGACTCAAATTTTTGGCTAAATAAAATCAAATTGTAATGCCTAACAAGTCTTATAAGAGAATTACTTATTTATAAATGATTATGTGCTGATTTCATAAAAACTACAGAAAAAATGATAGTCAACACATTTACATGATTAAACACCCAGTAGATGAAAAGTCATTAACCCTTTAATTACGCAAAACCACTATAGTGGCTTTGCACAATGAAAGGGTTAAGAGTAAAACAGATAAATAAACAAACTGGAAGGAAGGGTTCTAGTTGGAGGGTAGGAGAAGATTACTTCCTTTAAGGAACTAAAAATATTCAAAACACAAACCATAGATTCTTGACGAAGATGTGAATAAAGTTTGGCAACTTTGTCCTGATCCATACTATTCAATTTAGGATGTACATTCTGTCTGGCATAAACAATATATTTTCGAAGTATATCTTGTGGAATAGTATCAGTCTTCATCTCGGCTTCAAAAGAAGGAGGAGGGTAATTGCCCGCCCCTGGGTGGTGCTTCATGTGCGAAGCTACTACGAACTTTGCAAGTTGCTCATCAGCCAAAGGATCGGCTTCATCACGAACCACACAAAGGACATCAAAACGAGACATAATTGGTTCAGATAGATTAACCTGAGAACAAAAGTTTACAACATTAAACTTATATAAAATATGGAACACTTCCTTACTCTAAATTTATCAAAATATGAGTTCATTTTTCAAAGAATCTATATTGCACAACAAACATTGATCTTTTTAATTATTAGCATAAATCTAATCGAGGAGCAGTGTTTGCTAACTCATTTTTTTAACCATGACATGTTGGCTTCCAACAACATTATTGTAATGACTTTTAGATTGAACTTTGCACAATAAAATGTCCCTACTCCGTGAATATTTATTAATATTAAAAAGTAAAATACAATATAATTATTGTAATTTATTAACGTCCACTTTTTGCAACTCAGGCTAATTGGGACGGGTTATCTACAGGTTACCACCCTTTTCTAGCCAGGGTGGGATTTTAGGATGTTATTTAATGAATTTCGTCACTAAGTAATTTCCTTTGCCCAGGCGAGAATCGAACTCGCCATAATAAAAATGTTTATTATGAGGACCTCAAATTATAAATGAGAGTTAATTGTCTTTTAACATATTTTGCAAGAAACACATCAATACTGTGTATTGCAGAGAGTAGCTCAAACTATTTTTGAAAGTTGGTAAGAAAAATATTCATTATCAAATATGGAAATTCACATCGACGATAATGTTTCCTGGGATTCATTCCCGAGTGGAATTGGGAATGAATTGATTTAAAAAAAAATACAATTTTAATTTAATCTACATTAAAGAGAAGCTGAAAGAGTGATAAACTATTTATACTTGTTAATCAAGAATGCCCTTGGTAAGATAAGTAGGGAATTTTTCTGTAAATAATTTTCCTAATAAAAAGTGAGACAAATATTGGGCTGATATAAATCTATGAATTATGTGTATGGACTGTCAGTTTTTATTCCTGGTCATTGGATTATTAGATAAATCTTTATCTACCCCTAAAATGACCAGATATAACAATCTTGAATTTCCAATAAAATGAAAGGTTTGTAGGACAAACTAAAAGCTTGTTAACTTACATTTTCTGAGAAAGTCATTGAAGGATCATAACGGCCACTTATAGGGTTAGCAGCAGCAATAACGGAGCATCGAGCTTGAAGAGATGTGACTATTCCAGCTTTAGAGACAGAGATGCTCTGCTGCTCCATAGCTTCATGTATAGAAGTCCTATCATGGTCATTCATCTAAGAAACGAACAATTGTAAAATTTACAACAATTTAATTAGTTAAAGGAACTAGTGAAAGAACAATAATACATTTTTGTTGCAAAGCAATTTTAAAATAGGTTCATCTACTACCCCTGTGTCTCAGTATTGTATAATAAGAAAATTTTTAGATGATACAATTTCAAGTTACAAGCAGCTGCATCTTCTAAGAGGTAAACACCTCTTATTCTTTATTTAGTTCCCCTACTTAGAGACGAGAGTAACTTGGACTTGAAATGATACACCAAAAACACTGCCCGGTATCAGCCACACAAAGTTAGAAAACAGATTAGGAAATCTGTTCCTTATAATTTTCAACCAATTTGAACATACAGCTACTTTGGGTTTTTAATAGTACAATCATTTGTAAAATTTTAATGATTTTTGGAAGAGTGCATGAAAATCTAAATATTGTATTTCCTAAAATGCTTGCAGTGTTGAACAGTACTGCTTAATGCACATTCATTAGTACTGGAGACAGCACCTTAACCACATTTATTGTGAATTTCAGTCCATTGGTACTAACTATAAAGGTTTTTATAGTGGTAGGTTTTAATTTGCAAAACTCTTTCACCTCTAAAGCTAATCTTTCATCTGTCTTTGGGAAGTATAGCAATAATATGCAACCATTTTGTGTCGATCAAGAAAAATCACCTTATTTTAATTGAACTTGAATATTTATTGAATAAAAGTATTGCTAGCAAAACACAACACATGTAGAAACTAGCCTTAAGATCATATTCTAAATCTTAATTAAAAAAAAAAAAAAAAAAAAAAAAAATGTTTAAAGATAGGAATCAAGATAAGACATATCATTTTATACATGATCACTTGGAGCCAATAATTTAAATGTCCTTAAAGTAACTGCAATCAATAATCCAGAATAGCGAACAAAAAAATGAAATATTATTTCTAACCTTATCAAACTCATCAATGAGGCATACTCCTTGGTCCGCAAGTACAAGGGCCCCAGCCTCCAGTGTCCACTCATGAGAAACTGGGCTCCTCTTTACGTAAGCAGTCAAACCAACAGCTGAAGCACCTTGGCCTGTAGTGAATACAGCTCTGGGTGCAATTTTCTCAACAAATTTAAGAAACTGAGATTTGGCAGTTCCTGGATCACCACATAGAAGTACATTTATGTCACCTCTCACTTTGTGTTTTCCTCCTATTAGGAAAAAATAAGAGAAATAATAGCTTATTTTAATGTTTCTCAATATTTAATTGGTTGGAATGCAGTCTAATAGGTATCTAAAAATAACATAATTGCTAATTAATTCCATTATTTATTAAACAAAATAAAATGTTTTAGTGTTTAATAAAAATAATGGTAAGTCCATTTAAGGTGTTGGGGAAAATCATTACCATTTTATGGTGTATTTTTTTTTCAAAACTAATGCCCTAAATTCCAAAAATATAAAACTTCATTAAAGGCTGACATTTGAATGAAATATAAACTAATAAAAATATATAATGATAATAAAGAAATAGTGATATTTTATCTATAATGCCATCACAATGGAAGGGAATAGAATGGGGTGTCTGCTAACCACTTGACTCTCCTACCAATGCTGTTTGGCTGGCCTTGGTCCTCCATGGCCTGTTCATCTTCACTTTTAATAGACAAATAACCAACCAGACAATGAGCAAAGCTAAACAAGTAGCATACAGATATAGTGAAACTTGTTTTGACACCAGTGTACATAAAACCAGAAATTTGAGATTAAGATATATATTTAAAAAGGTTCAGTTAATTAATGGATAATCTGTTGTTATAGTAATTTTTGTTGAATTTTTTTTTTTCTTTCAAGACATTGAACATCAGATATTAGAATGAAGGCAGTACATACTATATCCATATGTTTTGATAATTAGATGTTGGGGGTTAATCATTGTACATAGGTAAATAGATATGGTCAGTTACCACACTATGCCTCTCAAGTGTTCATTAAAGTTCTATGTGTTAAAGCTGGTATACATTCCTACAAATATTGTTAATCTTTGCTACAACATTAAGATTTAAAGAATGAAGAATTGTTTAGAATCACTTTTAAATAACAAACAGTATGTAATAAATAGGAAGAAATTATATACCTGGATTTTTAGGCTGCCCGCCAAAGAGAGCAAGAGCAATTCCTCGCTTAATGTAATCATGACCAAATATCGATGGAGCTATACTAGCAACTATTCTCTCACCAATCCGATGGTCTTTACTCAATTTCATAATAGCTGAGATATCTTCATCAGTTAGAGATTCCACAATGTGTTTTGAATCTTTCACAATCAAATGATTAGCCAGAATAACCTAAAAACAAATACGAGACATCAAAATCAAACAACATACTCTGCAACAGAAGAAAAAGAACATGCTGCAAGATTTAATGGAAAACAAATGGATAAGGAGCTATTTGTGGCCTTCTAGCAGATTTCCCATATGGGGAATTATTATTTCAAGTCTTTAGTTAATCCCAAATGCTACCCTTTTTATTTTCTTTCAAAGTAAATTTACCAATAAACATTTCTTTTCCAGCATTTTGAGTGCGGTTTGGATAAGTTTCTTATTAATGAGGAAAAGGGGCTCAGCATAGCTGTGTGAGTTAAGGCATGAGTCTTAATGTCATTTGGTAAAACTAAAGATGTGACTTTGATTCTCACCAGGGTAATAGGAATTTATTTAATGACAAACTTATTAAATAAAACCCATAGTCCTAGTGGTAATAAATAACAATATTGGGGTAAAAGAGGAGAGACTTTGAAATGACATCAGCAGAATGCCATTCTCACATGTGGAAAATACTTTTATGCAGCACCTGTATGAGAGACTTCATTTAATAGGAGCTAAGTGGGGGAATTGATCAAAACAAAACTAATACTTACCAACATTATTGAATAGTCAAGGGGCTCAGGTTAGCCATGTGAGTTAGAGCATTGCCTTTAATCTCACATGGTAAACCTAGAGTAGAAAGTTCAATTCCCGGCTGGACAAAGGAATTTATTTTAAATTGAATAAAATCCTGAGTGCCACCCTGGCCAGAAAAGGGGTAACCTGTAGATAACCCGACTCAACTAACCTTAGTTGCAAAAAGTTGACGTTAATAAATAATTTAATTTAATTTGAAGTCAACAACACAGTTCAAGTTTATCTAGATAAGATCAGCATACTAATGACAGAGTGTTCCATTTCTTAACACGTTCAGTACGGACTTCAAAAAAGTGGTCTATCCACAAGTCCGACACGGGGTCAATTGACCCTGTGGTGCAACTGTCCACAAGTGCGTCACAGGGTCAACTGACCCTGTACTTATTTCCCCTTTTAATGCGCTACTACCACTCGTAAAATGAACTAAATTGCTATATTTAAACATTTTTTTTTTACTCTTAGGACATCAAAACATATATATGGCAGTCGCAGGCCGTGTTTTCATCAATTTTTTGTTACGTGACTTAGAAATGAATATTTACCTTACAATTTTCATGATTGTAATGTTTAAAGTTAATTCATGTTCACCCATTTTTATGTATAACAAAAATGGGAGAATATGAATTAACTTTAAATTATGACACATTACAATCATATGACTATATGACCCCGTGCCAGACTTGAGCCCAAATACCACTCTCCAGGCCGGCACGGAGTCATAAAGCCCCGTGCATTTTTCAATGATATACGACATATTTTTTGGATTTGAAGTACATAAACATACTATTTCTAATTATATTTACTAGTACAAAGCAAAAACCGTCAAAGTATTTTTTGAACATTTATCTTCAAACCCGACCCGTACTGGGAGACAGTTACGTACGGGGTCATTTGACCCTGTGCCGTAATTAACGTGTTACAGAAGAATTATAAATTACTATATTATAAGTAATAAAGAATATAAAGTATCAGAGTAATATAACTCAGAGTGAAACTACGACATATTTTCATATCAAAAAGCCTATTTATTAAATATGTCTATAATAATAGCCACAGGCAGAGTTACAAGCTAAAATATGAGCAGGCTATAGGTCTTAGCCAGAAAATAATATTTAATATTAACAGTTCCCTCTCAAAGAAAAATTTGCTCAATAAATAAGGACAAAGCAATTACTTAGAATCATTTTTAAAGTACGTATAACATTGATGAATGGCATATATAAAAAAACAAAACATAGTTACTGTGGCAAAAACAGGAAATCCATGTTCTGTATTCAGAGAGCCATCATAATTGTTTGTATACACCCCTGTAACATCCACTTCATCGCCAGGTTTGCATCTAGAAAGTAAATAAAAAACCTTTGAAAATCATATTAGCTTTATTGGATATATTTATAGAGGCTGAGCCAAACAAACACATTTTTGTTTAAGCTATGCTCATTGTTTCTACTGATAAAGTAAAATAGTAAGTCAAATTTTGTTTTGTGTGTGTGTGTGTTTGCGCATGCGTGCATACATGTATGTTGAAAATAAATTAATTATGTTAAAAATTATAACACCATGCATAATAGTGTTTGCAATCTATGAGATACACTTATCTCTAAACTTTGAGATGATACCTGTCATCTTACAGAGTAATAGAGTGGAAGATATCATCAAAGATACTAAATTGTAACTTTATTACTGAAAACCACATTCAATGGTCTAGAAGAAAGATTGATACATGGGAAGAGAAGAGGAAAACAAAAATAATTACCTGTCTGTGAGGTCGGCTAGAAGAATACAATCTTTAGATCTGGGCATTCGGCCAGCTGGAATTTTTCCTGGAGATTCCTGTATTGTTATCTTCTGATAGTTACGATAAACTGTTTCTTCCATATTTATCTAAAATTAAGTAAATATAAAATAATATTCAGAGTTGATGCCGAGCATCCATGATATGTTACTGAAAAGAGGAAGGGGGCAACTTTCAAGCAAAATTTCTGCCATCATTTCTAATTTAAACCAATAAAGGAAATAAGCTATGGAAAACTTGAAGAGTGATTCAAACCCGTAAACCATATAGTTAAACTGAACGGAGACATTTTTTAATAAAACCTTCAAACAAATAAATAAAATATTATTTGGCATCATAACTTACTGAAAATGGTCCGGAGCTTTGACACTCTGGGCAAGATCCAGGTTTGACTTCATTATTTTGAGACTGTGCAAATGGTCCGATAACGTAACCACATTTCACACAATCATATTTGACAAGAGAGAGCTGTGGAAGGACACCTGTTGTAGCAGTCACAACTCCACTTGTCCGGACAAGCTGATTCAAGTGAATTTTCCTACAAAAACAAATGTAAGTTAATAAGCACATATAAAGTATTTAAAAACACTTTCGATAGAAAATATTATACAACTGAGAGAAAAAAAAAATACAATTTGCAGGGCCTTTTGGCATGTTAACAATGAAGAATCTTGCCAAAATATATGGGGACCTTTATATAGAGAACAAATATGTTTGTCATGTAACATAAGAGGTTGAATACATTTGCATTTACTATTATCAAAATTCTATCAAATACCTCTACACTTAAGACCACAGAGACATTACCAACATGTATATCTGTAATATATAAATTTTAATTCATTTTGTTTCTTGTGGGGGGGGGATCCTGACCCCCAAGGAATGAAGGAACGGTTTTGGTAAGTGATTTTTTTTATTTATTGAAATCACATCATTGGATGAGTGTTCGAATACAAACATGCATAATTTTGATATTATTTAAGTCTCACTTACACAAAATTTGTTATAATTAGAAATAAGTAGTAATAATAAGCAATTTTTAGTCATATGGTGGTACTGGAAAGAACAAAAATAATATTATGACTAACCTGAATGTCCTTAATTCTTCAATCAGTGGAAGTTCGGAAATTCTAACATGGATCTCTTTGGTTACTCTCTCATAGCTAGGATATATGGTCAGTACAAATGCCTTTGCTACCTGAAAGAGATGTGTAATAATATCAATAGTATAATTTGATCGATTGTTGCTTATTTTATTCGTATGCAATGTCACAATGACTCTTTGGAGGAATAGTCTTTGGAGTTTACTTTTTTTATTCTTATATTTATTTTCTCCCAAAAGTTTACTTATATTCTACGTGGAGATAAGAGAAAAGCATAATTCAATTCTTTAATATTTCCAGCTCCTAGCCCATTGTATAAAAATAGTAAATTACTCAGCCAACAATATTGAAAACCTGTCTTTAATTATATCTACCTTTGCAAATTTACATGAATAATGGATCTGGATTTACTAAAGCAACATATAATAACAATTTAATTATTTATATTACAATCCTTGTAAATCATAGAACACTATTAATTTGAATATCTTATATCTGAATCTTTGGTGATAATTCCATCCTTGTAAGTCCAGCATTTTCAGGATTCATTTGTTGAATTTGTATTCTGTCTTATTTCACATAGGTCTGATGGCAACAATATGTTATATGGCAGTGAAGATTGATTATAACATTTCTTAATAGATCTCGAAATAAATGGAATTGTGAATTTCTTATTTTACCCCCTCTTCTTGATGTGAATACAATGATTAAATCCTTAATATTTAATATGAATTGTTTAAACAATGAGTATGGTAACGGTTAAGTAAATAAATTAAGACCTCTAAAAAATGCGAAAATTGATGATCTCTTATTGAATGAATTGATGACCTCACTCAACAAACAATATTTGGTATTTAAGTGAGGAATAAGACATTTCATAATTTGTTAGCTTATTGTCAATGCGAGATGAATATGAATGGGGGTTCACCGAGAACTGAAAACAGAAAAATATAAATAACTCTACTCTAAAACCCCATTCCTCCTGGTTCAATTTCCATCATTTATAAAAAGTTTATAGCAAGCTTTCTAAAGATGAAAAGATCGAATGCTAGACTGTTAATGGGGTTTTATTTTTTGAAGATCTCATCATGGCACAACTTCAATAGTTGTTGATTTCTCTCGAGGGAAATCTGCTAAAATAATAATTTGTGTCTTTTGTGCGCTAAATATTGCTGTTATAAGGTTCTGAGAAATAATATTTCACTACACCAGCAATTGTATTCCATTATGAACCTAAACATTTCACATTTATCGTAATGAATCCAAGATGATTTTTTTTCACCTTTATAAATACAACTTACTAAAGATTCAATACACATTGAGAAACTCCAGTTAATAATTAATGTTACTGTAAGCTAAATATACCTCATCAAATATTTCTAACATTTCTAGTGGAGCCTCTGGCAGGAAAAATGCCAGGACATTTTCTTTGGCAGCAAGGACTGGAAACTCTACTTCAAAGCTTGAATAGTTTGATTCACACATTCGCCTGATTTTATCTTTATAAACAAAGTGGCCTCTTGAATTCACAGTGTTCCTAAGAAAACTCCTACAAACAAGCAAGTTAGTTAAATACTCATAAGGTGAATTAACAATTTACAAAAAATAAAAACAAGCAGGAGCATTAAGAGTTATTTTTTTCTTTTCATTAACTGAATAAAAATGAATTAATTTAAAAATATGTACACATCTTTCTAACATTGATCATTCTTACTTAAAACGATTTGCGATTTCTGTCCGTGGACCCAACATTGTAACCCACTCCTTAATAGAATGTCCTTTAGTATCTTCAAGATTTTCAATAGACTCAATCATCTGAGGAAAACAAAAGTTGATAAAAATAATAACAAAAATATTTGTAAGAGATGCATAATATTTAATTTATAAAATCAAACCTGCTCATCATCCATTTCACCAGTTGCAGCTTTCTCAGCTCGCTTTCTTTTTCTAGAAGGAGCTTCTTCATCATCACTTTCATCTAGAAAAGTATATTTTTAAAATGCAATGATTACACAAAATGAACCCTTATGTTTGATATTATACTATAAATGCCCACAAAATAACAGTATTATACATACTTGAATTATTTCATTTTAATAAGGAAAAAAAGAAAGAAGGTAAAACTTAGGTCATCTAAAGCCAATGAAATTTGTTAATTTAGTCAAGTAATACTCAATTTTTCTTGAACTTAATAAAATAGTTCTGCTAACTCTGAAGAGCTAGCTCATTGGTGCTATATTAAATGTTCTTTTCCAAATACATTGGCTTTATTAAAATTCAAGTTCTGTGCTCATGTTTTTGGCCAGAAACATGAACACACTGTCAATATACAAATACTTGGATTGTAATATTGACAACGACCATGGAAGTCTACCAGTAGACATTGGCTTTAGTTAAATGGATTTTAAGAATGAAAGAAACAAAGTTGATTCCCTTCCACTGTACAGAAAATTGAAAACAATATTACCTCTCCCCCTAACCTAAACCTCCTGGGTTTAGGTCGGGTCAATGATCTGAAAAAGAAAAGGTGTAAAGTAGAAGCTCAAAAGAAATTTACCATTTGTCATTTTTATAAGAAAAGAATCACTAATAGAAGTTGTTTCCTAATACAACTAATTTAAATTATGATTAGGATATCGCTTAAAACTAAAAAATGGGGCTTACCATTTATGCTTCTCTTATGCAATTGTTTTTTTAGAATCATAATAACCCTAAAAATAATATAATAACATTTAAAAAGTCTCCAAATAGTCCACCCAGAATATATTAACTGCTTGAATAGTTGTAAAAAAATGTCTTTTTGAATACTCGCTCCAACAATTATTTATGGCACATTACAAGTTGTTATAGAAGTGATATAATTAAGTAATAAAAAAATATTATTCCATTAAGAAAAATTTTTTTTTCTTAATATCATAAAGGAAGTTATGATAATATTTTAGTAATTATTAGCCACTCAAATTTCATTTTATAGTTTGAGCCAAATTAATAGCTCTTTGGTTGAATAATTCATAGTTACTTCAACTATGTGATGCTGCCTTTCTATGAAGCAGGTGTTGAACAGAAAATTTCAAAACTGAAGAGTGCCGAATGGAGATCAACATAAAGCTGTTCGTATCTCTAGAGTATTGGTTATAAGTCCAAATAACACTTTCTAATAATGCATTACAATGTGTAGTCATTAGCAGTTATTTTTGCCGAGAAACAAGTGTTTTTCTTCCAAAATAGTCATACCTACATATTGTATGACATAAATTTCAAATGAATTAATATACCATAAAGCAGGTCTTCATCGCCTCGCCTCTTTCCCTCAGCAACATCCCTTTGCTGAAGGAATCTCTCCGCTGCCACACGATCCGATTGAGACATTGCATCATACTCAGAATCATCAAGGTCAGCTCCATCGTAACGATCAAGTAATGGATTAGGTCGATAATCACTGCAAACGAAAACAACATTAAAATAATTATTTTGTAATAAAAACCACAACCATTCACAGAAATGGAGATTCATTTGAAAGTGAAATAATACTTCTCAAAAACATTCTTAATATTGCTTTTATTGAATATTAAAATATATTTAGTGTACATTTTGTATCATTAGTACTAATGCTATGCACTTCAAACTGATTACTTCTGTTTTGTTTTTTTTGTCACTATCTCATATTTCACAAGAGAATGATTCAACTTCTATCTAGGAGATAAATAATATCTCCTTTAAGAATTACAAAAATGTATAAACATGGAAATTTACAAAACTCCAGCACAAAGTATATGGTTCTCATGAATAAGAAAACATAAGAATTCATACGAAGCCAACTCCATCCAAAACTAACCAATAACAATATGTTCAGGAATAAGGACGTCAAGTGAGGACAATAACAGCATTTGGATCTACCAAAAATAAGTTGGTTAAAGAAAGTTTGAAATATGCGACTCAAATTTACCCTCCTTTCCTGGTGCAGCAATAGTACAATAGGAATCATGTAAAACCAATTTCATAGAATGGAACATAAAAAAACAAAAATAAACATCACAGGTCATAATTTCTTTAAATTATAACATTTAAAATTGACTTATTGGAGTTTTTTACAAATATAAATGATTCTACTCACTCTAATTGTCATTAATTAATACTGATAATTATTTTTACTTAAAAATAGTAAATTCAATATTTTACTTAGTATACTAAATTATTATTCTTACTATAGTAAATTACAAAGCCCTGGTCAGGTATGTTTAGAGAAAGAGTAATAATATGCTTTGTGGGAGTTACTAATCATTTATAAAATTTGAATTTCAAATAAAATTAACAATACCACAAATCTTTTTATCTCAATCAGCTATAACAACTATGAAACTTTGCAAGGATCATTGTTATTTTAACTATTAAAATTTATACAGCAATACTACAAATGATAATAAATATTTTATTTAACTCTGCTGATATTTCTGTGCCAAATTTGATGTATACTTCGAGAGGATATGAAAGTAGTTTGTTAGTTTGACATGGAAATTCTATGAAGATATCTTAGGCCAGGATTAGATACGGGCATATATTTTATACACTAATTAGTATACCTTAATTGATTACATAGGCATTAATAAAATTAATTATTCATAAGAAATTGCCTAAAGGTTTTGGTTACTAACAACATATGCCAATAAGAGGAGAAAATAAATTTTGCTACCATTTGATATTTCAAGCCAAACAGGTTTCTACCAAATGAAAATAAAAATACTAGAGATAAGCAATGTATACAATGGATATTTTAATTGCAGTATCTCACTTTCATTTAATAGGCATGCCAGAAACAAAACTTGAATATCTATTTTTATAAAAGACAATTTTATTTAAATTTCAACGTGGAAAACCCCCTCTAGTTAACTACCCATTTACAAGTTTAAAAAGAAAAAAAATAATAGTTTTTTTAAGGAATAAAAAAAGACACTTACTTTTCGAGATTGTCACCAAATAATTCCTCTCCATCTTCATCTTCTTCAATAGCTTCTGGTTCATCTACACCTCCAAGAAGGTCTGCTTCATCTTCAAATGGTTCTGGGGGATCATCTCTCGCTGGAGAACCAGATTCTCTAGTCTCTCTGTCAATTGATTCTCCGTTCTCCTTTAAGTTAAAAAAAAAATTGGATATAGTTAGTAAATATAGTAGTATTTCGCTCAGAACTGTTTCAGAAGTTAATATAACAAACAAATAACACACACAAAATATTAATTGAAATCAACAAGCTGTCATTATTACAACCAAATAGAGGGTCTTACTGTATCTAAAAAACGTAAAAAATACTTTAAAATACTTACTGACATGTCTTAATAACTAAATAATGATTTTCGTCAATACGACTAACTACAACAATCAACAAGTGCCGCAAAAAGTAGACATTGCATGGATTTAGCGCGGGAGAACATCAATCATACCAACTTATGAAAAATTGAAATTGTTTTTATTTTTTAACAAAAAGTTCACTAAAGTAAAAATAAGATTAGCATGCCTTTATTTAAATTTGAGATAAGTAGAAAGTTTCATTACTATACATTCAGCTTTCCAAAAATATTTATTTTACTATTACAATTAACTAATTCAAAAACTGAAGTAAGGACGTTTATTCGTTGTATAAATTGATTTAATGCCAATGAATTACGTTGAATAAAGTTGTTGGTTGAAAGGAATAAATAGGTATGTGTTCTTACTAAAATCCATTAGGGAGGGGGGGTGTAGAGGGAGTTTATTGCAGATTACCCTGAGGGGGAAATCATGTGTTCAGATTGTACTAACTACAGGATCATCCAAACATTTCTTCATGCATTCCTTCGTTTTTACCTTCATGACATAAATGAGGAAATTTGTACACACGCACACTTTTCCTCTAACTCTAAAGAGGAACTGTGTTATTATTATTTCTTTTTAAAGCATACAGTCTTTTAAAAAATCACGTGTGCCATGCTTTGTTTTCGTCGAGCCTGTCTTGGATTAATATGTGATGAGATAGTATCAAAGAACTTTCTATTCAATGTTGTGCTCCTTAGGCCTGAATTTTTAATTGATCATTACTAAACTCACGTAAAACCAAAAACTGCAAAAATGATTAGAACCGCAATTGTAGAATATTGTATTTCTAAAACAATTTTTAATAAACTTTTGCAATTTGAGTCATATTAACGGAGATATTTCGATTTTTTAATTTAATCCCCACACTAAAACTCTACTCCTCTACTTGCACCATATCAAATCCATTCATTTTTACGTACGGCTTGTTAACGAGGAACTTCCAAGTTTTTCTCGGTTTAAGAGAGAATTATATGAATTTGAGCAGCATTTGAACATCTTTCAAAAGAGATTCAAATTTACTTTTGAGATTAGGAATGAGCGAATGTTTGATTTTCTCGTGGTGAAGGTCCAGGGAAACGCATTCAACATTAACAGGCCCTACTGCAGACATTTTGATCCATCCGTCTATTAACATTACTCAAAATTCAAATTGTTCGGAATAGTTAATCCCAACAAACGCATTCCTGAAATCCCTCTGTAAGACGAGAATTATGCTGGAATGGATGGAAGGAAAATGCTGGGATACATTTTTAATTCAGTGCTATACATGGGAAGTCAAGGAAACACTACAAGATATCGATTGTAAAGCCTGAAACTTATGTAAACTTATTTTTAAATGTATGCCCACTTTTTGCAACTATGGCTAATCTAGAAAGAGTTATCTACAGGTATCGCCACTTTTAGCCAGAGTGGGGGATATTATTTAGTGAGTTCGTCACTAATAAATTCTTAATGTTCAGATGGGAATCAAACCCTCACCTCTAAATTTATAAAACGTTTTAAGACCATCTCCTAATATCATTTGGGGCTAACCTGACCTTTATTTTGACAAGATTTCCGAGGGAAATTATACGTTGCTTTAGCCCTAGAATACTAAACCTTCGTCGGTTTGAAGACTAAAATCAAACAATTCTTGGTAAAAACCTTTCAGGTAGCGGTAGGAGGTTCAACACTCAGCAGTGCTTCCCCCCAGTAGCCCTTGAACCGTAATAGTGAAAGGATCACTGCTTGAGTTTGATTATAACCAGGTAAGTTTAAACAAAATTTACATCGTCAGTTAGACTAAGGTTTAGGATTAAAAGTAGAAATTTGTTCGACGTTTCGTCGAAGGATTAGTAATAATGAATGTACGTCGGTTCAGAAATTAATTGAAAGTTGGCTGAAAAAAAAAAGGAGAGAATTGCCAGGACAACGCCGGAATGTGAAAGAAAGGATCGATGCAGTCATAGGTCCTTTGCCTTCTGTTTCAGGGGTGGAAGTGGTCCCAAACACAATACAAAAAAAGAGAATATGTTCAAAGAGCGACTACAAACTGCGTAGGATGACCAAGGTATCGTGCGTGAAATGTTCCTCGGCCATTTGTGGTGAACATCAAGTCGTGTTGTGTCAAATATGTTCAAAAAATTGACAAGTAATTATAAATTTTTAATATTATTTATTTTATTATAAGAGTGATCTTGGTCTTTGTATTAGTTTTAATTTAGACAGCTTTAGTTACATAGATTCAGTTGTTCGTTATCATATTCTCATGTGTATCAGAAAGAATTTTTACGTAATTCAGCTTTGTAATAAAATTTTTTTTTTCATGTTTTCTTTTGTGCATATTGTTTTTATTTTTTTTGTATATGTACGATATTTTAATATTTAAACAATAAAAGGTTAAATTGATCATTATTTGTCTTTCATGATTCCTTTACAGCTCCCAAAATTGCAATTTTTGTTCCAGTAGTCGCAATGACGAAGGTTTAGTAATAAAGTACTTGAATTGAGGTTTAGTATTCTAGGGTTAAAAGCTAGAACTATGGACTGCCTATATTAGTAAAAACTTCGTCCAAAACCAGAGGGTATTCTACCTTTTTGTGATATGTGGGAGTTTATATAATTCCCTTTATAGAGCTGAAAAAATAAATGAATGAGACTCGGTCCTTATTTCTATAAAGTCTTCAGAAATGCTCAAACCCGTCCCAAGTAGCCTTAGTTGCAAAAAGTGGACGTTAATAAACAATTTTTTATTGATCTTTATCATCCAACTATTGCAAAATACATTTTAGAAACGCACGCGCTGTTTGAATCTTCCTATTCAAGTAAAATTATTCCAGATAACAGTAAAGCTCTATAATTTTAATGAAACGCCCATCACGCAGTGGCTGCTTAAACTAGAAATATTTCCCATGTACTGGTATAATCTAATTTTATTTCCCATCATCTGATAATTTTATTTGATAACATCATTACACTACATATTTAGTAAACGTCCAATGAAAACAATATTTGGCATTTATGTTTGGAATAAAGTGTTTCATGATTTAACACCTTATTGCTAATATGACATGAGTCGGACTGGGGATTTACTGAAGGCCAAAAACTAAAAAATACAAATATTTCGGTTAATATTCATGATTTAGAATATATGTAAAGAACATTTATAGATCATTCAGTTTTCAATAAGAATGGTTCTTAAAGTTGGTTCAAGTTTCCGATCGGACTTATAGTAACAGAGATGTTAAGTTTGTATTACACATTTAGTTCAAAGGATACATTATTTAATTTCAAAATTTTATCAATTGATATAATCTCATCTTTTATGATGTCTTATCCTCTATGGAATATAAACTTATAACCTTATGGGGGAGTAACCATTTAAAAACCTTCCTCCAAAGCGCTTATTTGTTACTCGTTGTGCGTGCGGGATGTTGACATTTGCAGTGCTCTTATTTGTTTCTGTAAAAATGTAGTTTTAGCATTACTATATAATTACGTTGGTTGTAGTTGATTAAGCAAGAATGTCGCCTACCGTCCCTAGTGCGGCAAATGTGGAGCAGCATAAAAGGCCAACACTTGTCAAGCCTCAGTCTGCTGAGAGAAGGTTTTTGAATTAATTTTGCTTAAATCTTTTACTTTGATTTATTATGCAGCTTTACCTGTTTTTTTTTGTATAAGAATATAGATATTTTGTATGGATTTTTATATTTTGTTTTCCTAAAGTATTTAATATATGTTACTTCCCTTTATAGGTCTGAATTAGTATGCAGAGTTAAATACTGCAACACGCTTCCTGACATTCCATTCTACCCTAAATTTATTCAGTATCCATTTGATTCAACTCGGTATGTATTTTGTTTTTATTTCCAATGTTTGTTTTTTTTTTTTTTTACTTTTATGCTGGCAAGGACTAGCCTAAATTAAGCCTAAGTCATATGTAAATTGCTGTCTAAAGATTCAAGAAGTGTTTAATTACTGAGTTGGTAATTGTTAACCAAACTCTGCTTTACACCTTGCTCTTCTCTCTAATGCACTCTTAGAAGTAAATTTCCTTTTGGATGATAGACTATAGTTACTTACAAGAGGAATAAGTGCTCTGTGCATAGCGCATATGCCTTGTCATGATATGGTTAAAAAGTCCTCAGTTTTGGCATAAGTGTTAATAAGGAATTGGTGGTAGATTTAGGGTTCGGATGTAGCAAAAGCAGTGACCTATTTCACTCAGAGAAGTATTGACACGGTGGAAGAGATACTGGTTTTATTGCCACGTCTGGTCAGGCAAACATGTAAAACTTTGGACATAGAAAAAATTAATGTTACTGCCTGGAGGTGCTTAGCTTGAAGATGCCTGAAATGATTTAGGGTTGTGCAGTGCAAGGATTAATATTTTTTAAAAAATGATAATAGTGATTTGGTCTGACAGTTTTTCACTCCAAGAAGGAAATTTGGCTTCCATAGGAAGGGACATTTAAAACCATTGTTAAAACAAGTTATATGAACTCTGGCAAATGACAGTGAAAAATACATATGAAATAAACATAGAAAAACTTAAAAAATGTCCTTTAAGTTACCAACACATCAGTGATAATAACCGAAAAGATCATTAGCCGATTGGAGTCCAGAGGATATTATCAGACTTACACAGCACCTACTTATTCAATTTGAATATGATTAAGCTTTATAAGTCTATATCATTTGTCTAAGTTCAGACTTATATGTAATTTCAGAAGAAGCAAACACAATGCTTTACAACAAGATGAATTGCTTTAATGGCCAAGCGTTGAGTGGTGGTCCATCTGTTCTACAGTGTTGATAGGCACAAACAACCTCTGGTAGTTTGGGTGAAGACAATGATAATGATTTATTACTATGAATTCAAACATAAATTTGATGAGGTTTATTTGAAATCAATTGTTCAACCTATTTTGTTGTGTGGACTAGTAAAATTAATTATTGATGGCACAGATTTCTTCAATTTTTTCTTTTTGAGGAAATAAATCTTTACATGTCAGGTGTATAATATATGTGTGCGTGCACACTTGTGTGCATACATACAGGTGTGTTTGAATACATGTATATATTTTTATTTTCATTTATGCATGTTTATTCTTTTTTGATGTATGCCTTGAAAAAATATTTTTGAAATGTATATTTTGGTATCATCTTCTATTTGTTAATCATTTATGTATTACTTTAATTATTTTTCAGATTCATCCAGTATAACCCGACATCTTTAGAACGTAATTATAAATATGAAGTACTTACGGAACATGACCTGGGAGTTACAATTGATCTCATCAACAAAGATATGTATGCAGCAGATCCAAATGCTGTTTTGGATCCTGCTGATGAAAAGCTTCTTGAGGAAGATATCCTTACACCACATGACTCCAAGAGGTAATTATTTGTTTACTTAAGGTCATTCCATAAAGACATTTATTCATTGCGTACAGATCTCCTATTGCTTGAGAGGAGGGATTGTTGGCTAAACAGCTCATTATCAACAAGACCAGTGCCTGCTAAACGGCTTTGCCCAAAGATCCATTTACCTGTCGGTGACATAACATACCAAATATTTCAACTTTTCTATTCATATAACAAGTCAATTGCTCTATAAACCTGAGTGGAGTTTAGAGGCACAGATAGAAGCCCAAAATTAAAACCCGGTAACTGTACAGCTAATTAAAATGTAGTTTGCTTTTGCTGGTTTCGATCTTAGTCTCTACTTCACTGGTATAGTACTTCTGCCCACTACAACATCTACCTCCACTATTTCTTCAGAGTTTCATTTAATAAATGTATTTATAATATATGGGGTTCAGAAGAGCCATTGTGAGTTACAACATTAATCTTATTACAATTGGTAGTCCTAGAATAATGGGTTCGATTCCCATGTGAGCAGACATACATTTATTTACTGACAAACTCACTGAATAAAATTGTAGTACTACCCAGGCTAGAAAAGGGTAACCTGTAGATCATCCATCCCAATGAGCCATAGCAGCTTAACATGGGAGTTATTAATAAATGCATTTTTTTAATGTACTGTTTTAGTGGGAAACTTCAAAAGATATATTCCTTAAAGATATGGTTTGTGGGCCATATCTTTAAGGAATATTTAACTATAAGACTTATTACTTATCAAACTGTGGGTACTTCCCTTTCTTCAAGGAAGGTATTAAAGCAGTACAAAGTCAGTGGGTAGTTAGGTATTGATATAAAACCTAAATTAAGTAAAATGAAGAACCACTAATATAATTTAAAAAATTTGAGATGAGAAGTACTTACCTAAATACCTCATTTTCTAGATTCCCGTAGACCTTCAATAACGCCCTTTTCTACTTTCAAGCAGAAAGAAGTTTTAAATATTTATTTTAAATTATGATCTATGATCTGATGAAAGGTCAAATCATAAAAAGTCCGTCATGCAGGGGCTGCGTAAACTAAGCAGATTTCCCACGTAAAGTTATACAATAGAGAAATCTCCATACGAGTGCCAATCTGTTACGAACAACTTTTTGGCGGGAATCTCGAAACGTCCGTTATAAAAATCCAAATATCTCGGTTAATATGCAAGATAGAGAATAAATGTATATACCACTATTTATGGTAAATTTAATTTGCAATAAGATTGATTCTATACAATTTTTCGATCCAACGTATAGTAACAGAAATATTTCAAATTTTAGAAAATCCTCCCCTCTAAACCCCCTCCCCACTAGTCCGATTTCAGCCATTAACGAACTTGATCTTTCTTTTTACATGAAACGACTAAATATCGAGTTTGGTAACGATCAAACAAAAATTGCGACCGCTAGAGCGGTAACAGACAAATATATAGATAGATAGATCTATATATATATAGATATATATATACAGTTTTGAACGGACCTCATTTTCGTCATCTACTAGGTAGGATCGATGGACATTTGAAGAAAAACTTCGAAAATTCCGTTATGAGTACAACCTCAATAGCTGATTTCCCTCAAGGGAAATCTGCTAAAAAGTCTGCCACGCAGGGGCTGCGTAAACTAAGCACCACGTAAAGTTATACAATAGAGAAATCTCCATACGAGTGGCAATTTGTTATGGAAACTGCCGAACTAGCTTTCGGCGGGAATCATAGCACGTCCGTTATACTTATTAAAAATGAAAATATCTCGGTTAATATTCAAGATAAAGAATAAATGTATATAACAATATTTATTATAAATTTAATTTGCAATAAGATTGGTTCTATACAATCTTTCGATCCGACTTATAGTAACGGATCTCAGGTAAGAAAAAACGCCTTGTTCCTTCACTATTCTTTATTCGTTGTGACAGAGAGCTTTCAGAGCGCCAGGGACAGGGAATCCTTGGTTCCTGTCACATCATTGTGAAGAGGGCACTGATGATGGAGCGTATGCTCTGAAAGCGCTCTGTCACAACGAATAAAGAATAGTGAAGGAACGAGGCGTTTTTTCTTACCTGAGATAATAATTCCTTCACCATCCAGCACCTCAAAAATGGATATAGTAACGGAGATATTTCGAATTTTCAAAATTCTTCCCCTTTAAACCCCCCCTCCCCCTGGTCCGATTTCAGCCGTTAACGAACTTTATCTTTCTTTTTAGATAAAATGACTAAATATCGAGTTTGGTAACGATTAAACAAAAATTGCGACTGCTAGAGCGGTAACAGACAAATATATATATATATATATATATATATATATATATATATATATATATATATATATATATATACAGTTTTGAACAGACCTCATTTTCATCATCTCCTAGGTAGGATCGATGGACATTTGAAGAAAAAATTCGAAAATTCCGTCATGAGTACAACCTGATAGCTGATTTCCCTTAAGAGAAATTTGCTAAAAATAGATATCTCAAATAATATTATTTTATAATGAGAATGGTATTTTAGCAGATTTCCCTTAAGAAATCAGCTATTGAAGTCATACTCATAACGTGATTTTCGAAAAATTTCTTCAAATGTCCATCGATCCTACCCAGGAGATGACAAAAAAGTCCGTCACGCAGGGGCTGCGTAAACTAAGCAGATTTCCCATGTGAAGTTTTACAATAGAGAAATCTGCATACTGGTAGTACAAGCCCACCATGAATAAATACAAACGGTAATAAGAAAACTTTCAGTTAATTTTAATAAATTCCCAACTGAAACGGCTTCTGAATTGTAAAAATAATTTATATTTTAATAACTCAAATTTTAGTAGTACAAGAACTAAAGAAGGGGGGGGGGCGGCGGATGAACAGACTGTATTTGCATAAATCACACAAAGTAATGAAGGTAAGGTAAGGTTATAAACGACCTGTAAGGTTAGAAGAAGCTTCCACCTGAGCATCGAATCTGAACTATACCGGACCACAGACTTCATAAAAATGCAAATATCTCGGTTAATATTCAAGATAGAGAATAAATGTATATAACAATATTTATAGTAAATTTAATTTTCAATAAGATTGGTTCTATACAATTTTTCGATCCGATGCATAATAACGGAGATATTTCGATTTTTTGAAAATCCCCCCTTTAAACCCCCCCCTCTCACTGGTCTGATTTCAGCCGTTAACGAACTTTTTACATGAAACGATTAAATACCGAGTTTGGTGATGATTAAACAAAAATAGCGACTGCGAAAGTTTTAACAGACAAATATATATATATATATATATATATATATATATATATATATATATATATATATATATAGATAGATATAGATATATATAGTTTTGAACGGACCTCATTTTCGTCATCTCCTGGGTAGGATCGATGGACATTTGAAGAAATTTTTCGAAAATCGCGTCATGAGTACGACCTCAATAGCTGATTTCCCTTAAGGGAAATCTGCTAAAATGAGAGCCATTCAAAATTATATATATATATATATATATATATATGTCTGTTAACGCTCTAGGAGTCACAATTTTTGTTTGATCATTACCAAACTTGATACTTAATCATTTTATGTAAAAAGAAATATCAAGTTTGTTAATGGCTGAAATTGTAATAGTGGAGGGGGGGGGTTAAGCGGGGAGGATTTTCGAAAATTTGAAATATCTCGGTTATTATACATCAGATTGAAAAATAGAATAGGACCAATTTTATTGCAATTGAAATGTACTATAAATAATTTTATATACATTAATACTCTATCTTGAATATTAAACGACATATTTCCATTTTTCTGTTTTCAGCCTTCTACTCATGTTACATAAACAATACTCTGTTATATAATAAACCACATTATTCGAAGCTTAAATACCAAATATTGTTTTCAAGAGACCTTTATTATACAAGATACATGGAAATATATTCTGGTGACCCCTCCCCTATCTTAAGTTCTTGGACTACTAAAATTTAATTGATTGAGATAAAAATCATTTCATTTGTTATAAATTACAGTACTAGATATAGTAAATAGTTTTCAATAAAATTAATATATTATATTCTGATATATTTCAGTAATTATTTTCTTACCAATTAGAGGTTAGCAGACCTGTTTGTTTACATTTCAGATGCTTCCTGTCGAGAGGGGAAAGATTTCTTATTACCGCTTGTATTTATTTACTTATTTATTCACGATTGTGTTGTGGTACCAGCATGTAGATTTACCTATTGTTAAACTTCAAAAGGGAAACCTGCTTAGTTTATGCAGCCCCTATGTGACAGACTTTATTTCATCATATGTTGTCTTTTCAGGTGCTTTATCCTCACATTCTATAAAGTTACAAGGTTAAGCTGTTATACAGCATATTTTCCCTTTGAAAAAAACCTTTCATTATGAAGTCAAGTTTAATACTGATAAGAAAACTTTACAGCTGCTTACCCAATCATAATGAGCTGTTTATCATTCAGTTGTGAGTCATGGGTTTGACTCCTGTATGGATCGAATTATTATTATCTTCATTAATCAATTTTACTGTTGAAGCACAATATTTATTTTATCAAGATGCACATTAAATTTGTTGATGAACATTACATTTAGTATCTTTCAACTTTATATTATTTTTCTTTTTATGCCAACTGTGAGTCACTTATCAGATGCCATTTCAACATCTGTCATCGGTATGCTCAGTCTGAAGGGGTACTTCCCCTAAAAGGCTTTGAATTACTGGGCCCATCTAAACATTCAGTGAGAAGGTGTTTCTTGGTCAAGGTAAAATTCAGCCTGCTTACAAGAACTCTGAAACAGGTTTTATTGGGAAATTCCAGTCTAGAATATGCGGGTCTCTGCCCTGAAAACGTTCCTGCTTCTCCTCAAATTTTTCAGCTTCAAGAGCACCCTTCTCGTTATTGATGCCATCTTAGCTTCTCTGTTCTTTTTGAAGTATACATTTTTTGAGATATGGCATATTCTCAGCCTTGCTAGACACTGCAAACTAGGCCACTTCATTGTAGTTCTTCAAATCTCCTCCTTCTGCATCTATGCATGGAAGCCACCTGGCTTTCTTAGTTGTATTTGGAGATCTCCCGGACGAGCCGAGCAATGAAGGATTATATAATGACTTAAATTATTCTTTGTGCTCAGATGGAGTATGTATACTCCATGGCAGAAGATTTTCCCTTGATCTGACTTTTCAGATAATGTCATTGGCTCAGTTGTTACCCAATAGTCCATGTTTAAGACTTTTTTTGAATTCATCCAAGTACCCCAATTCCTTCTGCTTTTGCCACTGCTCATGCCCCTGTTATACTTTCTTTGCAAAACTGGTGTGCTTCATATGTGAATTAATCAATAATCTTAATTAATAATTTGGCCTTTACAGGATTTCTTGTTTCTCATAATTATTTCTTGCACTTTTTAGTTGATTGGTCGCTCCAGCAATTTCTAGACAAATTATTTAATTAATGAAGTAGTTCTTTATAAAGGTGTGTTTACTTGTTGCCATATTTAACTACCTCTTTCCCTCCAAATTAAGGAATTAACAAATGTAATAGGTTTGCTCCACCACAAGTTCAAACAAGCAGCAACACGCTAGTCTGATTGGTGGAGCGGAACAAACTATCCAAAATAGCACAAAGGCTATGTGGAGCAGGACCTTGTGATGTTGTATTACAGAGTTTGGTTTATTAATTGATCTTTTAATTATAAAATAATTTTTTTCTTTTTTTGCCACTCTTTAGATCAAGGCATCATTCACGCTCAGTGTCATGGCTCAGGAGAACAGAATATATTTCCACTGAACAAACTCGCTTCCAGCCACAAGTTATGGACAAAGTTGAGGCCAAAGTTGGATTCAGTATTAAGAGGAGTTTGAAGGTAAGATACAGTTCAAAGAAGAATAATTTGCTTATATATATTTCAGTTTTTGTACTGAAAATTTTAAATTTGGCGGTGACTAAAATTAATTATATAATTGGAATAGGAAATGCATCAAGAAACTGTAAATGCGTGCAGATGCTTGTATTTATTCCTTACGTACATTTATGAAATGTATTTATTCCTTCCATTAAATGCTAATATAACATAATAGGATTTGTCAAATATTTTTGTTTTCTAAAAAGCTTTTATTAATATTATGTCAATTCATTTCTTTACATATTAGTAAGTAGCATTTATACTTACATTATATAATTAGCCCAAATTTCATGAATACATTTTTTAAAATCTATCAATTTAATAATTACATATTACAAATGAATTTTGTTAACCCATATTGTTGAGCTATTGATGCTCTAGAATTGTTTTTCTATACATTTTTTGTAACTCAAGTATTAAGCTAGTTATTTGCACATTCTTGATTTCAGGCTTCATTAACCCCTCCCCTCTTTATTCATCAGTTTTTCATATAGAAATAGAGAATGAGATCACAAGCATCTTGTATCAGCACATGGAAAATCTGCTTAGTTTACGCAGCCCCTGCATGACGGGCTTTATTTTTTTTAACTATGTGTGTCTATATCACCCTAATTTAATTTAATTTTTGTGTTTATTTTGTAATGGTTTCATTCAATGTTTGCCTTATTTTTATTTGTTAAAAATAGGAAGAAACAATATATATGGACAGAGAAAGTCAGATAAAGGCTATTGAAAAGACTTATGAAGATGCAAAGAAGACTATAGAGAAGCACCACAGCAAACCAAACGTTGTACCTGTGGAAATACTGCCAGTCTATCCTGACTTCAAGGTAACATACACTTAAGTTTTTAGTTGATGTTTATTAATACAGGACTTGCCTGGTTATTTTATTTTATGAAATCTGCAGTAATGACATCCTCTATCTTTATTACTCAATGATGTTGTTAAACTACAGATGTTGTAAAACTTCCTTAGTATAGCCATTTGTACTTCTGATAGAGGGATTCCCAACACATTATGAAATATTTGTGTCGATATATCCTGACAATTTTTTTTTATTTTCTAAACTTAGTTCAGCGAAATTGGAGGAATATTTATTACTAATTTTTTTCTTGGAGTATTTTCACGTCTATTAATAATTTTAGATAATTATATTCTTTTGCATTCTTTTTAATGGAATATTGGATAACTTATCCCTATAACAAACCAAATGCCATGTTTCACATGTGTGCTTCACATGCTTTTGTTTAGTATACCCTTGGGAGGAATCTGGTAAATTTGCACAGCCCGTTTTTGGAGTTATAGCAAAATAATAAAGAAGTAGTTTACTCACTTTTTTATCTGATCCCTCCAAAGCATTTGAAACAAGTTAGTGAATTATAAAATTATACTGGAAGACTAAGTCCATTCCCGGGGTGTCCTGTAATTAGTCCATTGTAAATATTTTTGAAAAATTGATTTGGCAAGGATGACCAATAAAAGCACCCAGCATTTTATCTTGACTTTATTGTATAATGCTCTACATATTTATTGTCCTATTTACCACCTTTCCTATAAATAATAACAAACAATTATAAAATCCCAAAATAATTTTATGAGCCATTAAAAAATTAATGTGCTTAAAGCTAAAAATGTACTTTGATAAATCTAATTACTTACGGTTATGAAGTGCTCATCCCCTCAAAACTCGCCAAAACAAACTTTCTGCACTGGGGGAGGGGGTCATGAAAACTGAGACTCATGAAGTGGGTTATGTCAGGACCACTAACCTCAAATAAATTATTTTCATGTTAAATCTTAAAATCAATTATTTTGTATCATATTTTAAAATTGATTTTTTAAATTTCTAGATAAAATGTTACAGAAAATAGTGTTAAGGTATTATGAAATCAGTTTTTATTTTTTGTGGGTCACATAAATCCATATAAGGAATAACCAAGTATACAGCTCTCCACCCTAATTTAATTTTTTTATTTAGTTCATTATAGCGTTTCGGCTTTTTATGACCATATTCAAATAATCCTATAAAATATTTATTCATTGTCAGCATAAAATTATATAATATATGAAAACTGTGACATATCATAACGTTTGAATGTTATGATATCATTTCATATATCGTTTAAATGTTATTGCATAATATTATGTTGACTATGAAAAATTATTTTATAGGATTATATGAAGATGGCCGAAACGTTATAATGAACTAAATAAAAAAATTAAATTGGAGTGAAGAGCCGTAAACTTGGTTACCTGTTGATTTTATGTTTAATAGTATTTCTGTTTTTATTCATTATTTTTATGTATAAAAATAGAATGATCCATCTAAAAAATTTTTTCATTATCTATAGTTTTTACATATGCTTTTATCTTTTGTTTAGCAGTTGTAAACATTCTCCAATATAGGCTCCGTTACAATGTCACAACTTATTTCTTATTTCGTTTATTTTATCCTTTATTCTGCTAAAATTGTTTTAAATTTTATTTCCCCATTACAAGTCATTTTCAGTTTTCTGGATATTTTTGGGTGATAATTAAAACAATAATATGGTTATAATTTCATTTTATTAGAGTTCTTTTCTAATTTACAAAATCTTTTCTATCTCATTTCATTTTTTTTATTTTGTAGTGGACAGTTGTGATTAAGTTTATTGTTGTGTGACTTAACAAAGGTTGGAAAAATATTTGAATATTGGTCCAAGAATGCTATAATTTTGATTGGTTCTTTTTGTTTTGTCTCTTTTTTTTATATATGTTAAATTTAACCGTTTTTAATTTTTAAAACTATATAATCTGTTTTAGATGTGGAAGTACCCTTGTGCTCAGGTCATGTTTGACTCAGATCCTGCCCCAGGTGGCAAAACTGTCCCAGCTCAAATGGAACAAATGTCTCAAGCCATGATTAGGTATGAAATTTTAGCAGTATATTTACATACAGTTATTCTTTTAAAATTTTGATTTGATTTAATTTTTTCATTTTCCTCTTTTAACTGTTAATGAGAGACATTAGAATATCCTAATTATGTTTCGCCAAACAATTACACTTATTCATTGGGGATATAGGTTTGTTAATAGTTGTAAAATTTAGAGTAACTAACATTCTTATAGGGATTTAATATTTCACACATTCTTCAATCAAGGATCTAAATATTTTCTTAATGTAATTTTTATAAAAAAAATGTAATAGGTCATCTCAGTTGGTCATATTCAGATATATGTGATGGACATTCAGTTTAAGAACCCCATTCAAATGAAAATAGAAAAAAATGGCATAAAATTATGCATCATAGAATTTCTTCTTTAAACTAATATAAATAAGTTTTGTGATTAGTAGTTAAAATGACTACTAAAGGAAACCTATTAAAATGATTGTGCATATATGAGTGCACTTTATAGTCATGTGTAGATGTGTCCATACATGCATGTGTTTCAAACACTCACACCATTTATATCAATCTAAAAAAAAAAACAATACTTTTGTTTTTAAAATAGTTAAAAAATAATTCGGTACACACATGGGAAGAGATAATGTTGTAAAACTGGGAGGTGGGGGGTATGTGTTCGGAATTACTAAACTAAAAACAAAACAGTTTACTAATATTTTACATTATCCCATGAAGACCAACTCTCATGACGCAAACGTATGATTCAATCACAATCAACGTAAGATATCCTTTGTTTTCAAGAATTAATAATACCTACATGCATATTCATATAAACAATGGATTACAGGTTCTTTTTTTCACACTTCAATGCGTAATGTAAATTTCATACTTCAATGTAAGTTATTCTTGCACTCAGAGCTAATTCTATCATATGAACCTTTAGAAATTTTCTGATATGGCATTATTACTGTGAATCAAGCTTTTGTCTTAAATTCATAGAACCCATTACGTATTTAAAGAATAATTTTGGACTAACTCATTGTTTTCTCATACTATAATAATTTTTTATTTTAGGGGTGTGATGGACGAGAGTGGTGAGCAGTTTGTGGCCTACTTCCTTCCAACTGAACCAACAATGGAAAAGCGAAGAAGAGATTTTACCAATGGTATTGATTATGAGGATGAAGAAGAATATGATTACAAGATTGCTAGAGAGTATAACTGGAATGTTAAAACTAAAGCATCTAAGGGTTATGAGGAAAATTATTTTTTCGTTATTCGACAGGATGGTGTTTATTATAATGAGCTGGAAACAAGGTAAATATATTTTTAAAATAAATGGGGTGGATTAATGAAAATATTTAGATGGATGGCTATAGCTTAGTGGTATCTCTGAATTATATGGAAGTCCCAGTTTTGAATCTTACTCATACATTTTCTTTAATCATTTAACAATTAGGTTTCACTGACTAATATATTCCATTCACTGAAAACATGTCTCCAGTAGCAGAAAAGTCACTTTCAACCAAAAAGATTTGTCCAACAAGGTTTGAACTTCTCAGTATAATAAAATCAGTGCCCAACACATTCAGCCAAAACTTTGAAGTGGTTTATACTGAGATTAATGGGCATCATTTGCAGATATTAATCAATTTCCTAAGAATCCACTAAATGTCTTAATTATTGGGTATGGGATTAAGTTTTAATTGTTTTTCCATACACAGTATTGATGGCATCACATACATTTCATCTAAACTTTCGATACATGAATTTAAAAGGTGGTGTGTATGTTTGCTGCTAAACACAGTTTCAGATTTTTGTTTAGAGTCAAACAGCAGCTATTCATATCACATCGAAATACAGCGTTCGCGGGAAGTTCTCTACAATCCTTCGAAGAAAAAACAAATTATCTGCAAGTTGTCTCTGATGAAGCGTAGTTGCTATAAACATTGCCAAGCAAATGGCCCATTTCCGCAGCACTTTTCTTCGAAGGATTGTAGAGGAGAACTTCCCCGCGAACGCTGTATTTCGATGTGATATGAATAGCTGCTGTTTGACTCCAAACAAAAACAAAAGTCTGAAACTGTGTTTAGCAGCATACATACACACCACCTTTTAAATTCATGTATCGAAAGGTTGGATGAAATGTATGTGATGCCATCAATAATGTGTATGGAAAAACAATTAAAACTTAATCCCATACTCAATAATTAGTAGCTAAGCCGTTTGGCAAACTTCTACAGGTGTTTCCACTCTTCAAAAGGAACAAAATTGTCCATAGGATGTATCTTCCTATTCCTAATAGTATTGGAGAGAAATCGATTTTTGTGATTTTTCAATGTACCTATGTTTTATTACATAAATTCAACTCCAGGAGATAAATTATTCTTATTGGATGTTTTCTGACTATGTCATTTTGAAGGACATTAAATTGTCTTTAATAATCATTTATTTTTACTTGCTATTGCCACAATCTGCATTTTACAAAAATCAATTTTGAATGTTCTTCAACCAGGAAACTTGAACTTTATAAATCTATACATCTGCCCATCGCCCCAGTCAAAATAGGGTTATCCTATATATTTTGTCAGTTTCATTCTTAATTTACAAATATATACAAAAAATAAACTGGTTTAAAATCAATTTTGTTTTGTAGAGTACGGTTGAGCAAGAGGAGGCAGAAAGTGGGCACTGCTCCAAACAATACACGATTAGTGGTGAGGCATAGGCCAATGGATGCTAATGAATTCAACATTCACCGACAGAGAGAGAAGCAGCTCCAGCACCCGATTGAAGAAGAAGACGAAGAGGAAGACGAGGAAAGTGCAGGTAATTATAACAAAACTTATTCTTTTTAGACTCTTGTGACTTATCAGTGCTGAGAAGAAATGTTACACAAATGCATTGAGTATTTCACTCTAATTATTATTGTTTTTAAACCATTTGTTAACTATCTGATAGATGGAAATTAAACATTTTACATCTTTCAAACTCTCATTTGTGATTGGAATTTTGTTTTGCCTAGGCGAAGAAGAGAAGAAAGCTGCCGAGAAGAAGAAGGATGAGAACAAAGGCAGTGGGGAAAGTGGTGATGATGAAAGTGAAAAAGAAGGGAGTGGAAAAGATGATGACAGCGACAAAGAAGATGGCAGTGGGAAGGAAAGTGATAAAGAAGATGGTAGTGGTAAAGAGAGTGATAAAGAAGATGGTAGTGGGAAGGAGAGTGACAAGGAATATGCTAGTGGTAAAGATAGTGATAAGGAGGATGGGAGTGGGAAGGAAAGTGATAAAGAGGATGGGAGTGGCAAGGAAAGCGATAAAGAAGATGGAAGTGGGAAAGAGAGTGATAAAGAGGATGGAAGCACTAAAGGTGATAGGAGTGATAAGGGTGAAGACAGTGATGCTAGTGATAAGGAAGGAGGTAGTGGGAAAGCTGATGATGATAGTGATAAGGAAGATGCTGCCAGTGAGAAAGGAGGCAGTGCCAGTGAGAAGAGTCAAGGAGAAGATAGTGATGCTGAGTCCAGTGCTTCCGGAGGCCGTAAGTTTTATTTATTTATATTTATTTTCATGGTTATTTGTTTTTTTTTGGGGGGGGGGTTTAAAAATTAATGAAAAGAATTGATCAGTCTGTGCTCAGCAGGATTGTTTTTTTATTTAATTTTTCAAATATATATTTTTACATTTCCTTTGGAAATCCACTAATGATCAAAATTCATACTCCTTGATATGTAACTACATGAACATTATTTTGGCTAATCAGGATCAATAAAAAGACCTTGTCCTCTACAAGTATTTATTATGCTAAGTGGAATTTCAAAGAGGAAGCTCCCATCTTGGGAGCCTGGTTGTAGTCATCTAGTCTCAAGTGTAACCTCCTAGTGGCTCCAGCTCGGGACAGTCACCAGACTGCTTCGCTTCAGACTGCACAACTCTAACCAGGCACTGAAAATGGAAGCTTGCTCTTTGAAAGTTTACTTTATGTGGTAAATATTTATAGAATACGACCTTTTTATTGCTTCTGATTAATTGGTTCCTCTATTGTCCAGCATCTTAAGAGAAATCATTTTCACTGATATTAAGATACTTTTTGTACTTTAAACCAAAAGTCACTCAAAAACAAAATTCAAAGGAATGTAAAACATTATTTTGGTTATTTATTTAATGACCTTATATCAAATTTATACAATTATTTTTTAGCCCATTAAAAACAATAAAGAACAGCACAAATTTCCCTAGATGGATTTACTTTAAGATAATGAGCTGATTATCTCAACAACTGACAGACACGGGTTTTAAACTATTCTTCGCTATGATTTGTTTCTGTTGATTATAGTCAAATTGGTGCCACTGGTTTTAAACTTGAATGGCAATATTTAAACTTGTATTTTGAAATTGTTAATTTTATTCTGTCTATCAAAATAACATGAAATTCAAACTAAAGATTTTTAGAATTTTATTTTATTTTTGGATTTTTTATAAATGTAAGGCTTTTTGATTTAAATTGAATTTTGACAATTGTCTCAAACTTAAGGTCGAATCTTTTTATAATAGTGCATTACTCCTGAAGAGGCATCATAGAGGATGCGAAACATGTGAACTGGACAATTCTATTCCATTTAACACATTTTTAAATACTCCAAGCAGTCTTATCAATTTTTCAGGATAATTCAGTCATGAATTAGATTTTTTTTTCCCTTATAAGTATATACTACTAAAGGGGCTCAGGTTAGCCATGTGAGTTAAAGCGTTGCCTTTAATCTCACATGGTAATTCTAGAGTGGCGAGTTCGATTCTTGCCTGGGCAAAGGAAATTATTTAGTGACAAAATTCATTACATAACACCCTAAGACCCACCCTGGCTAGCAAAAGGGTGGTAACCTGTAGATAACCCGTCCCAATTAGCCTGAGTTGCAAAAAGTGGATGTTAATGAATAATAATAATAATATACTACTAAAAAATTTTATTTCAATTTTTTTCATAGGAAGTGGATCTGGAAGCGGTTCGGGTAGTGGAAGCAGCCGTTCTGGAAGTGACGATGAAGAATAATATGTGTATATTTGTTTCTGGTCGATAAGATACTTTATTAGTCAAATATGCTTCTTGTAAATATATTTCTCCATTTTCTTTCCGTGATCTGAATTGATTTGAAGACTTATTAAGTGATATTTTTTCTTTATTTTCGAATATAGATTTCATTGTAAATAGTTAATGTATGTAATTATTAATTTTTTTTTTTAAATTTAATATAATAAATGTAATTGCAATGACTTACATCTAATACTAAATCAGGTATTTATTAAATGTGTGAGTGATATCTTCATCTAATTGACTCAATCATTCAAATTTGAATAAACATTATTCAATATGATTTCAAACATTGAATGCTGGCAATGTAAATGTGTACATTTGTTTTATTGTTATATAAACATTTAATTCAAATTCTTAAAAAAGCATTGATTTTTAATGATTTAAAAAAAAAAAACACAAGCATAAATAAATTGAATAATCTGTTCAAATACCTTATTTTGTCAATGTTTAAATACTTTGTACATGTACAGTAGCATCTAGGACTTGTTTCACAAAATTGTAAATTTCTAACTAGTATGACAGTAGTTGGGATAATAGTGTAATTATTTATAAATATCCTATATTTGTGTTTCTTATAAGTATAGTATTTGTTAGTTGAGAATAGCAAATTGCTCCCTTCCAGTTTTATATCTGTGCGTTTGTACAATTAATGTTCATTAGTACTTGGCTACTCATAACTTCAGGATACTTCCTTAATATTTTTCAATTAACATAAAAAAAGTACATTAATTCTCTAATATTTTTGTTTTAAATAGAATTGGTCTATTTATTCCTAGGAATATGATGTGAATTATGGTAACTAATTAAAAAATTACTAATTTTTATCAAGTTTATAATTAGAACTAATAAATGTCAGAAAAGCTATTAAATTTTTGTAAACTTAGATTTATGGCTGGTGGTCCTATGGCTTCCAATATCACTCAATATATAACATTTGATTTAATACATATATTAGTCTAAAAAATGAAACAGGTCCCAGTTTTACTGTTCTGAAACCTAACATCTCTATGGCTCAGGTAGTAATAATTGTATATATGTTTATAATTTTCATTTAAAATATACTCTTTATTTTTATGAAATGCAATAACGACTTTGAAAAACTGTGTTTTAAATAAAAGTTGGAAAATTATAGAAAAATATAAGAATTTTTAACTATTGCCATGTTTATTTTTATTTGAAAAGTTGATTACACTATCCGACCTGCAAAAGAAATTGTATCTTATCACAGGGAGTGAGTTAAAAAAAAAAGTCTGTCGCTCAAGGGTTGCATAAACTAAGCAGATTTCCCTCCAGAAGTTTAACAATAGATAAATCTATATACTCATAGCACAACACCTCAGTGAATAAATATAAACATTAATAAGAAATCTTTCAATACATTGTAATAATTTCCCTATGGGAAGCGTCTGAAATTTATACAAATAGGTCTGCCAACAACTCACCAAAAGAAAAACAATTACTGAAATATATCAGAATATAATATATTAATTTTATTGAAAACTATTTACTATATCTAGTACTGTAATTTATAATGAACCAGAATAATGTTTACCTCAATCAATCAAATTTTAGTAGTAAGAACTACTAACAGATAATTCAAATAAAGGGTTAGAACCGCCATCTACTAACAGGACTTAAGACGGGGGGGGGGGGGACCAGAACATATTTGCATGTATCTCGTATATTAAAGGTCTCTTGAAAACAATATTTGGTATTTAAGCTTCTAATAAAGTGGTTTATTATATAACAGAGTATCGTTTATTTAACATGAGTAGAAGTGGGGACTTCCTGATAACTGAAAAATGCAAATATCTTGGTTAATATTCAAAATAAAGAATAAATGTATATAACAATATTTATAGTACATATAATTTGTAATAAGATTGATTCTGTACATTTTTTCGATCCGATGTATAGTAACCAGATATTTCAAATTTTCAAAACCTCTTCTCTACCTACGGAGATATTTATTCAACACATTGAAGCTCAGACACGATATTTAGGACATTGCAACTACTTAAATTCAAAACGCCAACTGACGGAAATACGCTCGAGGCGAAGCGACAACGAACATAGATCCAGATTCTATTTTAATTACGTAATATCTGCTGTGATTATAGCCATATCATTTTTACAAATATTATATTAAGCCTGTACTTACACAAAAGCAACTACACCAGACCCAAAAATAAATAACATACTAAAAATGTAAACAACCTAATACGGATACGGACAACGACCTACTACATGAAAATAATTTACCTGAGACAAGCCAAAACACCCTTCGTTTGACAGACCCACGATGTAAGTAAACAGATCAAGACTAAAGCATAAGCAACCTAATACAGGAAACAGACATATAAAACCTACTGAATCTCCATTACAGACATTTTCAGCAGAAGGCGAAGGAGTGTGTGCCTGTGACTGGAAACGGGCAGTGGCGTTATACTAAAAGGGCCGATTCACCAGGTGGCGGCTGTCGATGACCATGCCCAACGCCACCTCGTTATCTCAGACAGGGGATCAGGACACACATTTCTGTTCGATACTGGGGCCTACATCTCCATTTCCAAGAACCACAAGAAGCCTACTGACTATTCTTTAATGGTGACCATCAATCGCCCACCCACACTTACGCTGAAGTGACCTTAGTCAGCTGGACGGTGCAAAAGGGTTTTCCGCAATCGCCATTGTAAGAGCACACCACCATATCGCGATAGCGAAGGAAAATATAGGGAAGACGGTCATTATTGCTCTTTTCGGCTTGAATGAATTCCTTAAGATGACATTGGGATTTAAGAACGCAGCCCAAACATTTCAACGGTTTATGGACAACATGTTGCGGGATCTACCGTTTATTTTCGTCTACCTGGGCGATTTCTTCATTGCTTCAAATTCTCAGGAGGAGCACGAACAATGCCTGTCTTCCAGCGACTCAACGACTACGCCCTCCCCCTCAACATCCCGAAGTGCGAGATAGACAAGTCGCGGTTAGACTTCTTAGGTTACAAGGTCGACGGCAACGTAATTAAGCCACTCGTATTCAAGCAATCTGGGAATTTTCCAAGACATCTATTATTAGCCTATTTTCCCGATTCTTGGGTATTATGTTAATTTTTACAAACGATGCCATCTACAAGCAGCAACCATCCAAGCCCCGCTGCTTAAGTTGACCAGTAACTACAAGAAACTGGATCATTACGCCTATCAACTGGACGGAAAAGACTCTTTGCATGTGTTCGAGAAATGCTAGCAGAATCTCGCAGCTGCAGCGAAACTCACTCATCCAGTGGTCACGGGTGATTTGTCCCTAGCCTGCGACGGTTTGGACGAGGCCATATGCGGCTCATTGTAGCAGTTAAAGGAGTTTGGTGGCCCCTCGGCTTCTTCTTAATAGCCCTCACTTCCACACAGCAGAACTATGCAACGTATGATCGTGATCAACTGGCAGTTTATGAGACAGTAAAACACTTCGGGCATCTCCTTGAGACGATTTTGTAACAATGGCAGGGCGACAATGTCAAATGTCTCTAGGAAAACCAGAATTTGTAGCTGTACCTGGGATTGGAGAAAAGTTCTTGTGTGAGATGTCGACTATAACTCTAAAACCCACAAAAATTTCGTCGGGCCATCTTCTTGTGTGGAGAGGTGGCACTTATGGCTCATTACTCTGGTTCATCCTACACACTGGACTCCTATGAGTCCTACCACTTGAAGTCCTACCTTCTCTTCTCCTGGGCCTCCGCGCTGTGCTTGGAGAATACATGGGAGCGAGTGTGGCTAAAACATTCTACGGGCAACCCTTGCGCCTCCCTGGTGACTTTTTAGAGCACACCCAGCCAGGACCCGTGTGTGACTTTGCGTAGCTTAAGAATAGCCTAGCATGCAAATTATAGCTTGTTCTTTATGAAAGGCTTAACTTTCGAGTATGGTAACGAAATTACGTCCGCTAAAGCGGTGTCCACACGAGCATATATCTGATTTTGAATGAACCTACCTCATTATAGATGTCTCCTCGGTAGGACTCAAAGATTTAAGTCTTTAAGGAAATCATTCAACCCCTGAAACTGAAGGTAATATTCCTTCAGGAATATCTTAATATACAACAGCCACATGCTCAGACAACATGGAAATCGTCAAACGTACCAATCTACCTGGTCAGATTGTAGTAGTCGGGCTACATCAGCACGGGATTTACATCTAGTGTTGCTGATCTGTTCTGGCCATTGGCAGAATCCACAGTCATATGGCGGGTTTTCAGTCTCATCATAGGGCACTATGGGCTGAATTCTATACAAAGGCAGAGTAAACAGAAAAGGAACTTACATTTACTTTCAGAAACCGACATTTCGTTTCTTCTAGAAACTCAGGAATTACTTATTTCCCAGTTTTCAAATGTCCCAACAAACTTTCAGCGTATATAAAGTGTAGCGAAGGGATTACCAATCTACAATATTTGAAGTCATACAACCTGACAATCTCCTGAAACAAAAATTGCGAGAGTTTTCTTATCTAAATTTATTTTTCATATTTGCGTTCGATCTAGAAATAATCCAACTACATTAGATACTAATCCTCGTAGACAGGAGTCACAGTCTGGCGGTTCTTCGCGTGGATATTTTCGATCCTTCGTAACGAAGATGCCAAGAAGAATGGTGAAGATCACTGCAAACATTCCCCACAACAACGAACAGCACCCTTGCTTTCTTTTCTTTTCCGGTTCTTGAGTTCCCTTGGATCCATCCCTTGCAACATACTTTAAAAATAACTCTTTCTCTCTGTTATTTGCGAACGCTTTTGCCTTTCTTACTGTCTCTTCGGATTTTAGGAAGCTCTGGGGTATTTCCGGATGAACAGGAAATTCTTCAGACGCTAAGGAACTGCTGATTGACCAAGTTCCGGAGTAGGTCTTGGCTTTAATTGGGTAAATAAAATGTTGAGAAGTAGATTTAAAGTCTATACCATTCAGGGAGATCGGATTTTTGCCTTGGCTTCCAAATCGGACCATTTTGAGCCTCCTTCTGGTTCAGGTTATTTGAGCTTTTTAATTCATTTTTTTTCTATTTGTTTATATTAATAAAATTAAATGAGTTATTTTAACCAAATAAAAGGGATTTAAATACGTCAGATGATTCATGGCTATTTTTATATACTTATTATTTTAATACACTACGCACTCTTTAAAGAATTAATGCTTTTGGTAATATTTTGGCAAATTAATTATTTGAAACTGTAAAATGAGCTCTTTTTATGATCCCTAAGATTTATATGAGAGTTAGTGAATAACAAAAATCTGATTGACAATCGATTCGTAATTCAGTTTCTTCACAAAATGGAAGTTTTAAAGAAGTCCGTCACATTGTGAGGATGTGCTGCTAAACTAAGCAGATTTTCCACGTGCTAGAATGAAACGGCGTTGTCAACTCACATTCCATTCTCTATCAAAACATACAAATAAATCCCTTACTATTGGAGAGAAAATAGTTATTTATTATACAAGTGACGAAAGTAGATCATTTTACAACTTGAGGGAAACGTTTACCCACACGAGCTTCGCTCGTGTGGTAATTTCACGAGAGCTGTAAATTCTACTTTCGTCACGGGTGTAATATTAAATTTTTTCTGTAATCGTGTAATACATGATCAGATCTAACCAGAATATGAACAAAATTAGGATGTTGTGAAGATTATGGTATGCTGTTGGTAGGTTATAAGCATGGTTGTGAAAGGTTATAAGCATAGTTATAAAACAACTAGTGATGATTGTGAAGTAGTGCAGTTATAAACAAGTGCAGGTTATAAACAAGGAAGGTAATTATTATTATATTTAAATTTTAAAATATATGGATTATTTCCATCAATAATTCATTCACATTTCAATTTATTTTGTTAAAATAAATTCTTACAATGTTTCGAAACATTTAAAAGCATTTAATTTCCAACTTCAAATTATTTTTTAATTTATACTTATTACTAATTAAGAAGGCAATTCATTTTCTTCACTTGTGAAGAAAGTGATTACTTTCTTCACTCTATTGCAAAATGTTTCACTTTCTTCACTCATTTCAGTTTAGTAATGTTACCATTATTCAACGATTACAGAAAAACAAACTTTTAATAGATTTAGTTAATAAATTTGGTTGTCGGGGTAAGGCGAAAAGGTTAAGCTTTTACAATTTTTCCTGGCCGCTGGATTGAAATTTTTATGGGAACTTTTTACAGACAGTAATCGACGCAATTGTATGTTTAACATTTTTTCCTTCACTTTTTTTATTTTTTTAGAAATAGTAATTAATAGAATAATTATAAAAATAAACTTTTATTTTATTTAGCTATCCCAAGCTATATGAGAATTCGAAATTTCATCTAGGGATGGGTGACTATGGATTTACTTAGACGTCACTACTCACATTTATCAATATCTTCATTACTACTGGTGTCGAGAAAATGTAAAGAACAAATTGTTTTTAGAATAACGATTACGGTTTTGAACCATATATATTTATGGATTTCGCAGTTTTAACCTCTGGCTTCCCAGTGTCAGATAGTCTTTATACGGGTTCCATGAAAATACCTCAATAGACTTCATAAATTTTTTCTATACACATATTTTAAGTGAATAGAATATTAACATAAGCTATTTTATGTTTGAGTACCACCCTCAGGAGTGGGGACTATCTTGGAAGTCAAAACTTATATTCGTCAATATCTTTGTTAATATTGCTTTTATCCAGAAAAAGTAAAGAACAAATTGTATTTAAAATATATTTTTTCAGTCCAATACCATGTTTGAATTTATTAATTTCAAAACTCTCTCTTTCGACTTCGGGTCACCAAATAGACTTTATTAATGTTCCCTGTGAATGCCTCAAGCAAATTGTCAAATATGTCTATTCAAAGAATGTTATTGCAGCAGTGAAGGTTTACTTGGAATAACCATAATTATATTTCCAAAGGAACCATTTTTACTTCCAATGACAGGTAACAAAATTAACTTGCAACTTTGGGTCAACAACAGGTTATTATAGTTTTTCTTGGAATGCTAAGATAGATTAAAAATATATTATGATAGGAAGCTAGGTTTATTTGAATCATCATGCTGTGTATCAGATAAAAAAAAAATGATATATTTAAAAGAAGTTCTTCTGTACTCAAGCGACTTCAAGAATTATTGTCATATAGCATGAGCAAATGGAGGCCTGTGCTCTCTAAAACTGGCCGTCCTCTTTTCTGATACTCCAGTTGCTGAAAAGCTGGCCTTATAGGATCAAGTTTATAACTCTAGTTTGCACAAGGAAATAACGGTTAAATGAGAAAGTATATAGTTTTAATGTTAGTGGAGCCCTTAGAGTAACTATCTTAGAAAGATTTGTCTAAGGTGCCTATATCGTTTGAAGTTTTTTTTGGGGGGGTGGTGTATTCGGTAGATTTGTACCCAGGTCTATGTAGTATGTTGTGAATCGTAGATCAGTTTAATTTGAAATACAGCAATGTTTGCAGCCCACCCTTATATGCACATTTTCTTCATGAAAGACACTAAAGGAAAAAGAATAAGAATTTTACAACAGTTATTTTTATTTTAACAAAATAAAAAGATACCTCAAGCTACAAGGAGAATAATTATAAATAACTATAAAAATATCACTCCATATTAGTCTAATAGAAATTTCAATATATTTAAATTATTTTAAATCGATTAATGACAAAAATAATGAATTCATGTACTATTAGAAGAATAATTAATTGTTTTATTTAATATATGCCCTGACTAGTAGAAGAGGACAGATGCATTTCTAACATATAATATGCATATGTAAGTGCAATTATAGTAATACGTATAATAATGAGTATTGTGTATACATAGTCAACACTTGGAATTATTCTAAAAATCTAATACATTTGCAAGAACATGTCTTGTAATTTCTTCTAATATAATGTTATTCCCATAATCCTCAGATATAAGAAAAAACTTGAGAATCACAATTTGAACTACCAAATAGTATTATAAATCCATCTTTAATAACAGTATTATTTTAAAACTTTCAATTGTTACAAATAGATAATGTTATCAAATCCATTTTTTACAAAATTCAACTATTTAACTACTTAAATATAAAAAGAAAAAGAAAAGGAACTCTTTCTATAAAGTAAAAGGAAACACTGAAGGAATCTTATAAAAAAAGAAAATCAAATAATTGGAAGGCATTTTTTTACTGAAAATGAATTCCTTTAATATTGTTTTCATGGGGATGATTCCAATGTGGCAATAGAAATTTATATAGTCACGATCTCACTAAAATTCCATAGTCCAACCCTGACTAAAAATGTAATATTTTAGTTTAGTGTTTTCGTGCCCTCTTATATTTGAAGGCTGTCTGTAAAACATTCTCCTTCTCAATATTTCTCACTGAGGCTATGTCAGGGGGTCAAGACTGGAGGTACATTGAAGTTTTAGTTACCATACTAATACTGGCAGATGCTTATCATTAGTCAGCTTTTGCAGGTCGGAAGCACACTTATGGTGGTCCTGTAACAATTATTATGGCTTCAAGTGGACCTTTCTCTACTACTCTTGGTACCATTATTGTTGGATTGCCTCATGAAGAAGGCGATGGCAAAGCACGCCATGTCTTTGTGATATTCCTCCCTTGTTTCATGTAGGAGTACCCACATTCCCCTCTCCTCTCTCACCCTTCCTCGTTCCTGCACTCTCTTATGTTCTTTCTCTCTTTCTCTCTCTCTCTCTCTCTCTCTCTCTATATATATATATATATATATATATATATATAAATCTAGGATGATAGATTTTAGCATATGTTCAGGGAAATCAAACCATTAAGGCCACATAAACTCTAAATGACCTAGAGTGGCAGGTTCGAATCCCGCCCTGGGCAATGGAAATTTATTTAATGACAGACTCATTAAATAAACTCCTTAGGCCCACCCTGGCTAGAAAAGGATGGTAACCTGTAGATAACCCGTCCCGATTAGCCTAGTAGCATAAAGTGGACGTAAAATAAAAAAAAAAAAAACTCTAAATGGAACTATATGTATATTTATTATACTCATAATATTTGCATAGCAGAAATTAATTTTCTCCTTTTCCTTCTGAGACTATATAATAAAGAGAAGAAATGATTTTCTGGTCTCACAACGTCAATCATACTTTGCTCAAAACATTTAATGAAAATTTGTGTAAGTGGTTCCTAATGTTCGCCTCCTAAATAAATAGCTTATGAAAACATATTATTTTATAGGGTACGTGATAGTAGTCATTTAGTGATTAAATGTTATTTAAACATTTCAGTATATAAATACAAATAATAACAATTTCTCATTATTAGCAGATTTCCCTTAAGGGAAATCAGCTATGAGGTCATACTCATGATGCGATTTTCAAAATTTTTCTTCAAATGTTCATCGATCCTACTTAGGAGATGACGAAAATGAGATCCGTTCAAAATTGTATGTATATATATGTGTGTGTGTCTGTTACCGCTCTAGTGGCCAAAATTTTTGCCTTATCATTACCAAACTTAATATATAATCATTTTATGTAAAATGGAAGATCAAGTTCGTTAATGGATGAAATCAGACGATGGGGAGAATTTCGAAAATTCTTAATATCTCCGTTATTATACGTCGGATTGAAAAAGTGTATGGAACCAATCTTATTGCAAATGTAATGTTCTATAAATCTTGTTATGTACATGTTTTCATTACCTTGGTTATTAACCAAAATATTTGCATTTTTTAGTTTTTAGTCCTGAGTAAACCCCCGCTCCTACTCATCTCATATTAACAATATGTTGTTATGTTATGAAGCACTTTATTTGAATCCTAAATATCAAATATTGTTATCATTGAACTTCTACGTTTTGAGGTAAATGCAAATACGTGATGCATGTGCAAAATCTGGTTAGTTAACGCAGCCCCTGTGTGAAGGATTTTCTTAACATTAATAATGGTGCCTCAAGGAGGGTGAAATGTATGCTGGAAAAAGTAAATTGGATTTTTGAACCAGAAGATCATTTATTCACTTTATAATTAAAAAGTTAAGTTTTATTTTTTTTTTTATTTTTAGAATTTCCTTCAGTTTAATAGTTTCTATCCTAATTAGACTAATATAAATGTACTTTAATTTTTTTAATAAAGCACAAAAAAAAAGAATACTAGATTTGAAAGGTTAAAGATCTATGTAACTTCTAAAAATAAATATTAAAAATTATGTATTTTTTAATATAAAAATATTGAATGTTTGTTTAAAAATATATTTAAGCACTGCTGGAAGAGAGAGGTTGTTCTTCGTTGTTAAAAATTTGTTTATAGTGCTCAAAGCAAATGTTAGTATTGTATAGAACAATATTCATGAAGGAATTACATAAAGCTTGAAGCTCTTTTTTGAAAAGAACTAATGCAGGAGGAAAATTGGTTTTCCCACCTGGATGTTTGAGAGTCAGTTTGAAAAAATCTCTAAGTCGAGACCTGACAAGTAACCTCACCCTGTTCTCTGGCTCTATCACTGGCATAATTTGCTGACTTAGACTTTTAACTTGTTCTTCACTCAGTTGATTCATACTTCGTGCAGTCAGTTTGTCATTTATATCCTTCCGAATTTGCTCAATGACATTCTCTAAGACTTCTGATAATTTTGAATCATTGTCTATTCCTTCAAGGAACAATGATACATGATTTTTTATGTCTTCTTTAAGACTAACATCTGACAGCAGCACTGGAGGAATAGAATTGAACGAAAGCAATACAATGGTTGCTGTCATAGTTAATAAATAAAACTCCTCCTTCAGTTTGATCAGACGTTTTTCATCCAATATAAATGTTTCTGGATATGGCTCATTGGAGTCCCATGTCAGGAGGTCTAAAAACGCTTCATAGAGTATGTCTTTGATATTAGCACTTACACCAGGCTCAACATGCTTCTTCAGCCATGCCTCGGTTATAGGCAGGTTTCCACCAGAAAGTTTTATATAATCAGCAAACTTCTGTCTTTCATATTCCATATGGTTAGACACAAGCTCTGGCCTGATCAAGAACAGAGTGGTATTCACCATATCTAATTTCATCAATTTAAGCGTATCCAAAATTCCACGGAACAGAGCAACAATATCAGTTTCCTTCATAAGTTCTGCTATTTTCTCATCCCTTATTGGAGCGCACAGTCTCTTCATGACGGACAATATGAACTGTGCAAAATACATGACATCCAATGCACCGTGCAAGGCTTGTTGTTTCAATAGATCCAAGTCCAAAGCGACATCTACTTCATTTTTCAGCTTCACTTGATGAGGCATCATGACATTATAAAGATCCTCCTTGATCTCATTCAAGAGGCTCAGGGCCATTGTCAGGTTAGGAGGATCTTCAGAGATTTGCTGCTGGAAAAGATCCCAAAACGCAGAATGGACTATATCAGTAACAATTTTTTCTATACTGTTATCTGGAGGTTCATTTTTCTTCAATGTAAAACTTTGATCAAGCCCTATTTCATGAGCAAGATTAAGCTTCTGAAGTAAATGGTATTTCTCTAATTCCTCTGGATCAACAGGCGGAGTAACATCTTGGCCCTCTAAGTTTCCTTCATTGTGTATATTGCTTGAGTTTGGAGTAGGACTGCTTCTTTCCATGATCACTAGAAACAGAAACAAAAATATATATTGTTGAAACACTTGACCACTCAATTAATATGGCATCAGGGCTTTGGGGTAAAGGCCAAAAAACTGGCAACTTTCACTTTAATTGTTCTATTGGTCAAACATTATAAGGATCATTTTTAAATGCATCAACAACTATTTCACAAACCCATAATCATTCTGCACAAAAAACATCTAGAATAATAAAAAGGAATAATGGGTCCTGTCAGCTGATAATATTGATATTCCTAGTAACACTGATAAACAGAAATGTTGTAGGTATCAATATATTAGAAATAGAACGATAGATGTTTGCATATTACTTCAGGTCAACTAAATTTAAAAAAAAATGATTACATACAAGTTTGATTTATGTTTTCTAGTTTAAAACATTTTCATTATTTTTAAATATATAAACACATTTTCAGTATAAATAATATATGCAACACACAATACATAGATATGTAAAAAATGTTTTTTAATTAATTTAAATGGCTCAAAATAATATGTAAACATCTTTTCTGATGCTTTTAAAAATCAGCTACCTTTTCTTTAACTAGAAATATCAATAGTAACACCTGACTGGGACTCCCCACTATTTCTTTAGTCTTTTTAGAGAAAATGCTCCTAATGAAGCAGCTGAATATGCGAAAACGGTCGAAGAATTAAAGAAATGTTATGAAAAATGACAAGTCTGTGATCTCCTACCCACAGTTTTTTATTACCGGGCTCTCTGCTCTAGGAGTCCAGGCTAACCAGCCATCATTATCAGACAGTTTATATTTTGTTGAGTTTATTAAGTATGCTGATAGGGGAACTGTTTATTCTGCTATAAAAGGTAGGGTGGGGGGCTTTGCATGGGGAGAGAGCAAAACTCAAGAGTTGGAGCAGATAGCTGGGAGATCCAGGGCTTTGTTGAAGCCTTAACAAAGGTGCCTTTACTAGAAAAATTATATTTCTCCAAAGTTATGTCTCCAATTGAATAGTTTCAGGAAATATTTCAATTACCTGCTCTTTTATGTTTCAGCCAAAACATGCAGCTTAATAAACATATTTGAGAAGACTAAATTAGTATAAAATACAATTTACAAATAATGTTGAATTTGATTGTTTAACTTGTAAATATTGTAAAAAAAAATACTATAAGCAAATGAAAAATAAATACTCCTGATTTTTTATATGGTAAAATTGGAAAAATGGAAAGGCAAAGCCATATTTTTTTAATTAATTGACAAAGAACATGCATGCGACAAAACATTATTAATTTATATTTACTGAAACATGATCAAGAATTTCTTAGTAAAGTATTACATTCCTTTTTGCTGGAGTAAAAGCAGAAAAATGTAGGTGTCAACAGGTAATGCACTGTGAGCGTGCAAATCATTACTATCTGAGCAGGTACCTAGAGGGGGGGGGATCTCAGCTCCAGAGGGGCGAACATTCTGGAATAATTCCTCATTTTCTCCTGACATTTAGTGGGCACCCTTGTAACTATTAGCAGTACTCTCAGTGCGAGTTTCAAGGAGAGAGGTAGGTGGCTACTATTTAGCCAAAGTTCAGGATTAAAAAATTATTTATTAACGTCCACTTTTTGCAACTGAGGCTAATTGGGACGGGTTATCTACAGGTTACCACCCTTTTCTAGCCATGGTGGGACTAAAGATTTTATTTAATGGATTCCGTTACCAAATAAATTCCTTTGCCCAGGCGGGAATCAAACTTGCCACTCTAGGTTTGCTAACCTGAGCCCCCAGTTCAGGATTAGATAATACAGTTGTTACAGATTGTCTTGTTAGTGCAATAAGGTTACAGGCGTTTAATCTCACCTCTTCTTCGTCTTGTGATAAAGAGTATCTATTTGCTTCCTTGGACCAATTGCCATTGACTTTTAATTATACAAACTTTTAATTCTGTTAGCACCTGAAAAAAAAGGATTCAAATAAAATTTGAAATAGTATTGGCAAACCAAAGGAGATGTGTGTAGGTTAATTATTTTTAGCAACAATTTGTTTCAGCATTGGAGTTTACTGAAACAAATTTCACAACTGTTAAAATGTAGTTGAAACACCGATTTTGCACATTTTAATTAGAACTCTTTCAATGTAATTAAAATTTTAATATATTTTTCTTTTCCATATTACTTGAGTTATCTTGGGACAAAACTCACTATAACTTAAGGTAATGTTCCTCAGGATATAACACACATTTTGTTTATTGAACCAATTGCCGAACAGCTATCAAATTTTTCGAGCTTCAAAATTATTGATATCCCCAATTTATAGGTACAAAGTCAGTGAATCACATTTGGATACAAACTTAATAAATTCTAAAAAAAAATAAATAAATTGAAATGACATTCCTCATTAACCATTCGTCCATAGAAGAATATACAGTCTCTTTATACATCTGAATGAAGATAAAGACTGAATAAAACAGTTACATTTTCACTTCTGTTTTAAATAAATCATATTTTAATAGATCTCCTTTAGTAATTTTAGTAGAATAAATACGGAATGAAAAGGTCACCTTTCAAAGATAATTGAAATTCAGTTTGAGCATCAAACTTCATATGCAAAAGAATAATAATAAGAAAAACAAACCTTTTGGAGTGGTAACAAAACCACTGACTATGTTTGTCATGTAATTTAACATCAATAGAAAAGAGAAATATAATAAACTGATTTTCTGAATATATTAGCAACTAACATTTCACTTTTATGTTGTTTTGCTCTATTGCTTAAATATGTGAAATTACGGAGATATAGAAAATTGTAATTTCAACATGAAATTTCTTGTTTCATGAAGAAACATAGGACTACTGGATTACATTTTGAAACAAAAATAATTAAAATATGGTAGAGATTACATTTAATTAACTACAATTATAAAAACACATGTAGGTATGTTTAAAAAAATATAGATATCCTTTTTTCAGTATACAGTTCATATATATCAGGTTACAGTTACTGTTTAAAAAATCACAAGGAAATAAACTTAGCCCATGCCAAAAATGGAAGTAGGAAGAGGAAGGATCAGGGATAATTTCACTAAAACATCCACACCAAACATAAAGAGTAGTAATTCTTACAAACTTATCAGAAAAAAAAAAAAAAGCAATTTAATGTTCTATTTTATCCTATTTAATTCATATTCCCATAAACTCATGTAATTATAGCCACTGAAATATTTTCCAATAAAAGGCTCATTTAACAGAAGATTTAATTCAGATATTAAACAAAGTAAAATAAATAATCCAGGAATTGTCTTATTTTAAAAAATAAAATTTGAAAACATTTTCTGATCACCTATATTTCAAATGCAGTAGAAATATCATTATTTTCTGTAGTGCCAGTAATTTATGGTTGTCAAATTATTTTCAAAATTGTGGTATTAATTACACCCAAGAAAACAATAAAAATTATAACAATAATGTTTTATAAATTAACCGAGGAGAAAGAAAAAAGAAAAATCACATTAAAATGAAAGTAGTGGAAACATAATATTGGAAAGAAGGGAAAGTAAATCAGACTGCGTGAAAAACCAGGAAGTACACAGTACTGTAATTAAAATGAAAACCTAAAATATTGAGAATAAACAGGAATCTATGAGCTGAAGAATTTATAACGATTATTTTTTTTACACAAAAAGAAAAGATAAAATGATTGAAAATCATAGTTTTGGGAAACATAAAAAATTCTAGAAATAGTTTCAAGAAAAAAATTTTTTCGGGTGTAAGAAAGGTAGCATAAAATGATACATAAAAATACCATAAACTGTACATCTAAGAATAAAGAAATACAAATGTAATAAATTGAAATACATTACCTTTTTGTATAAGACATTGAAGATCACAATTAACTCATAAAATGCTGATAAAAATTTGAAACTGATTACAATATTGGAGGTTGTGGAGCTGTCACTGATAAGAAACAATGACAATTGGTAGTGTCAAACAAAGTCTATTGTTTCACCAAATTCAGAAATGTGAATATTCCTTCAAGATTTATGGTAAATTAAAAATGTCTAAAGGATATATGTACTAAGAATAAAAAAGTATTGTCGATGACAAGATGTGATAAAAAAGAAAATGGAAATTTCTTTAGAGAAGCTCTAGGACAACAATGAGCTGACAAGGTTGTGTAATGATTCGATGACAACTGAAACCTTTTCACTGTTACTCTATCGATATTAGAAAGGGAATATCGATTCTTCATCTTGGCGCCAAAAGTTGAAATCTTGAAATTAAGACCAATACTAATTATAGAGTGCTAATAATTGCCAAAGGATTAATTTTTACAAGGGAGTTCTAAATTTGGGTATTCCGTTTTTCAAAATTCGTAATTTCGTCCCTGAGGATGAAACATATAGAGATGTATTCACCTTGGATGAGCTATACTTCCCACACCCATTTATGGCAATTGGGAAGAAAGGTTACCCTCATTCCTTATATTGAAACTAGTTCTTTTGTTCAAGGGGAAAACTTGTATTAATCACATTTTTTTGTTTCTGAATTTTAGAATTGTTTTTGCGCATTCAATTGAAGAGACTTTGTTTTTTTTTTCGGTTATTTAGTTTAATTCTCCCTCTGAACAGCCATCTCTCCTCTTCTTGGATTAGCAGGCATTAATGAACTTGATTTTGCCAGATTTCCCTCAAGGAAAATCAGCTATTGAGGTTGTACTCATGACGGAATTTTTGAAATTTTTCTTCAAATATCCATCGATCCTACCTAGTAGATGACGAAAATGAGGTCCGTTCAAAACTGTATATATCTATATATATATATATATATATATATATATATATATATATATATATATATATATATATATATATATACTAGCTCAGATACCCGGCTTCGCCCGGGAATTCATTTGAGGCTGAATGGTGATTAGGATTGATACCCGTCGTTGCCGTGGATGTGCTCTAATAGAATATTGGTTTGATAAGGCTTCACGGTCTTCGATATTTTTATATTTCCCGTCTCTTATACATATAAATATGGTGAATTAGTATTTCAGGCCTCCCTTATAACCCCCCTCCCGTTCGAACCTAAAAATTTTTATATAACTTATAATCATGGAAGAATTAATGCTAATTGACATACCGAGCTTTGTTAAGTTCGGTTCAGCCTTTAGTGCCCAATAAAATTGTTGGCTCCCGCTAAAGTTTTAACGTATAACTCATTTATACTTAGGTATACGACAAAAGTGTATATAACAAAAGTTACTCCAAATAACAAAATAAACAACTTTTGTTATGTTTATATTTGCGGAAAAACCAATAGGAAACGAAATATCGCTATTTTTAATTTCAGGCTTCCCTTATAACCCCCACTCCTGCCCGTCCATAGAAATGTTGGTATGGCTTATTATAATGATGGCTTCACTGCTAATACACATTCCGAGTTTTATTTAGTTCGGTTGAGTCTTTTTTGGCAAATCATATTGTTGACTCCCGCTATAATTTTTAGAGTATAACGCATTTAAACTTCGGTATACGACAAAAGTGTATATAACAAAAGTTACTCTAAATAACAAAATAAACAACTTTTGTTATGTGCACATTTACCGAAAAACCAATAGAAAACGAAATATCGCTATTTTTAATTTCAGGCTTCCCTTATAACCCCCACTCCTGTTCGTCTCAGAGAAAATTAATATAGCCTAAAGTCTAAGTTGGGTTAGTAGTAATATACATACCAAGTTTCATAAAATTCGGTTCAGCCGTTTATGCGTGAAAAGGTAACAAACAAACAAACAAACAAACATACACGAAAGAAACAAAATGCAGATATGGTGTCTATGACATGTGAAACGAAAAGTTATCGTGAAATTTCGCGAAAAAAATCAATGTACAGACAGAGGTTACAATTTTATATATATATATATATATATATATATATATATATATATATATATACTAGCTAAGGTACCCGGCTTCGCTCGGGAAATCATTTAAGGCTGAATGATGATAGTATTTTTTTGGGCAAGGCTTCAATGTTTACAACTACACTTCCCGTCGGCGCGCATTGTTTTGCTGTGAGGGTCAGGCAGGCGACTTATAAATGAGAAATTTTATATTTGAAGAATAAATAAAAATGTGTTCCTAATCTATCCCTTGCCACTTTTTAACTCACCTTTTTGAATACTTCAAACCATAATCATGGATAGTATTTATTACAATTAAATATCCTCTATAATGAAACTTATTTCCTGTCAAAAACCAATCCAAGCAGATATAGTTTAAGCATAGTTTAGCACGTAAGGTTATATTCATAATAGTAGATCTCAGTGGTAATCACTTCCCGTAATGCCCAGCATTTCACAGGAAATTAGTAAACTCAATTAACTCTATTAGCCTCCGTCTATTTCCGCTCTCGCATTAGAGCTATCAACACTCTTCTCCTTAAATTATTAATTCAAAATATTATTGTAATAATTTATCTACCTGATGGAATTAAATAATAGTGTTAACCTAAAAATAATTTCAATTATATTCAAAAAGCTAGTCGACGGGAAGAGATCGTAGCCGTCCCTGCAACCTAAGTAATACTTTAAACAATCATATCGAGTTTAAAAGCATTTTGTCTTTTGTCATAATGACATTAACGTTTAATTGTTATGATAGTACATACTTGTTTCAATAACATGAATATATAGGAAATAAGATAGTATATAACCAAAATCAGAGTTTGATTCCATAGTACATCCCCTATCCATCCTTGAGGAAATTCAGCACGATTTTTTTTTTTAAATAATACATAATACAAATTAAATAATGGAAATGCTCTTATAGTTTAAATTTCTATTGGAAATAAATAACAAAGTTATTTTCTAGGGAAAATAAATAAATGAGGCGAAAGGGGGAGGGGGATTTATAATCTCACTAATCCGAATCATACTTAGTACTAAATAATCGAAATAGATAAGGCTAAAACATAACATCATTTGTCATAATATGCCTATATTAAAAACGCTTAGATAAGTACTAATAAAATCATCGACTCCCGCTATAGATTTAGCTTATATCCCGTATTTACTTCATTTTACGACATAAGTGAATGAAACAAAAGTTGCTCTAAATAACAAAGTAAACAACTTTTGTTATGTGCACCTTTGCTGAAAAAAAACAAATAGAAAATGAAATATCGTGAATTTTTTACTTCAGGCCTCCCTTATAACTCCCACTCCCGTTCGAACCTAAAAATTTTAATATAGCTTATAATCATGGGAGAATTAATGCTAGTTGACATACCGAGTTTTGTTAAGTTCGGTTCAATCGTTAGCGCCCAATAAAATAGTTGACTCCCGCTTTAGTTTATAGTATATATCTCGTTTATACTTCGTTAAAAGTCAAAAATGAATATTACAAAAGTTACTCTAAATAATAAGAAAATAAACAACTTTGTTAGGTCCATATTTGCCGAAAAACGAATAGAAAACGAAATACCGCTATTTTAAATTCAGGCCTCCCTTACAACCCCCACTCCTGCCCGTCCCTAGAAATGTTAGTATGGCTTATTATAATGAAAGCGTTAGTGCTAATACACATACCGAGTTTTATTCATTTCGGTTGGGTCTTTCGTCTCAAATAAAATTGTTCACATTCGTTATAGGTTTTTGCGTATATCTCGTTTATAATTCAGTATACGAAAAAAGTGTATATAACAAAAGTTACTCTAAATTACAAAATAAACAACTTTTGTTATGTGCATATTTGCAGCAAAAGCAATAGGAAACGAAATATAGCTATTTTTAATTTTAGGCCTTCCTTATAACCCCCACTCCTGTTCGTCTTAGAGAATATTAATATAGCCTAAAGTCTAAGTTGGGCTAGTAGTAATATACATACTAAGTTTCATAAAATTCAGTTCAGCCGTTTATGCGTGAAAAGGTAACAAACAAACAAACAAATAAACAAACAAACAAACAAACAAACAAACAAACAGACACGAAAGAAACAAAATGCAGTTATGGTGTCTATGACATGTGAAACGAAAAGTTATCGTGAAATTTCGTGAAAAAAATCAATGTACAGACAGAGGTTACAATTTTATATATATATAGATATATATATATATACTAGCTCAGATACCCGGCTTCGCCCGGGAATTGATTTGAGGCTGAATGGTGTGGTATTTTTTTGGCAGGGCTTTACTTTGCAAATTATTTTGACATTTACCCATCCCAGTTTTAATGGTTTATACCCGTTGTTGGCATTTTTTAATACTAAAATTAATTTTTTATGTAAGTCTTTACTGTCCCCCAAATTGTTGACTCCCGCTATAATTTTTAGAGAACAACGCCTTTATACTTCCGTATACGACAATAGTGTATATAAAAAAAGTTTCTCTAAATAACAAAATAAACAACTTTTGTTATGTGTATATTTGCCGAAAATGCAATAGGAAACGAAATACCACTATTATTAATTTCAGGCCTTCCTTATAACCCCCACTCCTGCCCGTCCCTAGAAATGTATGGCTTGTTATAATGAAAGCGTTAGTGCTAATACACATACCGAGTTTTATTTATTTCGGTAGGGTCTTTTGTTTTAAATAAAATTGTTCACTTCCGCTATAGGTTTTAGCGTATAACTCATTTATACTTCCGTATACGGCAAAAGTCTATATAACAAAAGTTACTGTAAATAACAAAATAAACAACTTTTGTTATGGGCATATTTGCTGAATAAGCAATAGGAAACGAAATATCGCTATTTTTAATTTCAGGCCTCGTATATAACCCCCACTCCTGCCCGTCCCTAGAAATGTTAGTATGGCTTATTATAAGGAAGGCGTTAGTGCTAATTCACATACCGAGTTTGGTTTAGTTCGATTGAATCTTTTGTGCCTAATAAATTGTTTGACCTCCCGCTATAGATTTTAGCGTATAACTCATTTATACTTCCGTATACGGCAAAAGTGCATATAACAAAAGTTACTCTAAATTACAAAATAAATAACTTTTGTTATGGGCATATTTGCTGAAAAAGCAATATGAAACGAAATATCGGTATTTTTAATTTCAGGCCTCCCTTATAACCCCCACTCCTATTTGTCTTAGAGAATATTAATATAGCCTAAAGTCTAAGTTGGGCTAGTAGTAATATACATACCAAGTTTCATAAAATTCGGTTCAGCCGCTTATGCGTGAAAAGGTAACAAACAAACAAACAAATAAACAAACAAACAAACAAACAGACACCAAAGAAACAGAATGCAGTTATGGTGTCTATGACATGTGAAACGAAAAGTTATCGTGAAATTTCGCGAAAAAAATCAATGTACAGACAGAGGTTACAATTTTATATATATATAGATATATATATTTGTCTGTTACCGCTCTAGCGGTCGCAATTTTTGTTTGATCGTTACCAAACTCGATATTTAGTCGTTTTATGTAAAAAGAAAGATCAAGTTCTTTAACGGCTGAAATCGGACCAGTGGGAGGGGGGGGGTTTAGAGGGGAGGATTTTCGAAAATTCGAAATATCTCCGTTACTATACATCGGATCGAAAAATTGTACAGAATCAATCTTATTGCAAATTAAATTTACTAGAAATATTGTTATATACATTTATTCCCTATCTTGTATATTAACCGAGATATTTGCATTTTTATTAAATTTGGGCCGATAACGGATTTTTGAATTTCCTGCCAAAAGCTAGTTCGGCCCTTTGCCGTAACTGTTCGGCTCTCGTATGGAGATTTGTCTATTGTATAACTTCACGTGGGAAATCTGCTTAGTTTACGCAGCCCCTGCGTGACGGACTTTATTTTTACCAAATTCGATATTTTAACGTCCTACGTAAAACTGAAGATCAGATTCGTTAACGGCTGAAATCGGACAATTGGGATGGGAGAGGGTTTAGAGGAATAACTTGCATAATTCAAAATACCTCCTTTATTATGTTATGTTATTTATTTGCATCCACTCAGTGCAACTACAGCTAATAGTGACGGGGCACACCCTTTTCTAGCCAGGGTGGGAATAGAGACCTTATTTAGTGAGTTCGTCACAGAATAGATTCTTATTGCCCGGTCGGGAATCGAATTCGCCACTCCAGGTTAACCATGTGAGATTATCTCCGTTATTACAAGCCGGATCGAAAATTGTATGTAACCAATCTTATTGCACATTTAAGTATCTATAAACATTTTTCTGAACCTTTTCTATATCGTGAATATTAACTGAAATAATTTGATTTTAGCAGATTTCCCTTAAGGGAAATCAGCTATTGAGGTTGTACTCATGACGGAATTTTCGAATTTTTTCTTCAAATGTCCATCAATCCTACCTAGTAGATGACGAAAATGAGGTATATATATTTTTCTGTTACCGCTCTAGCGGTCGCAATGTTACCATTGCATAACAAACTCGATATTTAGTCTTTTTATGTAAAAAGAAAGATCAAGTTCGTTAACGGCTGAAATCGGACCAGTGGGAGGGGGAGGGTTTAGAGGGGAGGATTTTTGAAAATTCGAAATATTTCCGTTACTATACGTCGGATCGACAAATTGTACAGAACCAATCTTATTGCAAATTAAATTTACCATAGATATTGTTATATACATTTATTCTCTATCTTGAATGTTAACCGAGATATTTGCATTTTTATTAAATCTGGGAGGCTAACGGACGGATGACTTTCCCGCCAAAAGCTAGTTCTGCCGTTTTCTTAACTGCTCGACTCTCGTGAAATTTCTCTATTGTAAAATTTTGTGAAAATCTGCTTAGTTTACGCAGCCCCTGCGTGACGGACTTTTTTAGTTTCAGGCTTCAGTAAACCCCCACTCTAAGACTTGCCATACTAACAATAATCTGTTATATCATAAAACATTTTAGTTGAAGATTAAATACTACATATAATTCTCATTAAACTTTTACTTTGTGAGATAAATGCTAATACATTGTATAGAGATGCCGTTAAACATAATTTTACTTCTTTACTCGAAAATGTTTATTTATTTGATCAATACTATAACCGATATTTAACCGTAATATTCAACACTAAAGTTCATAGTCTTTTTTTTTTTTTTTTTTTTTTTTTTATTGTTATTGTTATTTTACGTCCACTTTATCCAACTAGGCTAATCGGGACGGGTTATCTACAGTTTACCATCCGTTTCTAGACAGGGTGGGGCTAAGGAGTTTATTTAATGAGGCCGTCATTAAATAAATTTCTACTGCCCAGGGCGGGATTCGAACCCGCCACTCTAGGTCTGCCATGGGAGATTAGGACCAACGCCCTAACTCGCACGGCCAACCCGAGCCCCTTCATAGTCTTTAATGGCTGAAATCGGACCAAGAATAGGGGGGGGGGATTTCGAAAATTCAAAATACCTCCGCTATTATAAGTCGTATCAAAACATGTTACAGAATCAATCTTGTTAAACTATTGATGCTGAGCTATTGTCCTTCTATTCATTTTGTGTGGCTTAAATATTACGAGAGTTATTCGCACTTTCTTGTTTTCAGCTGTCAGTAAACTTTCACTTCTACTCATCGAATTTTTACTTATATATAGAAAATATATGGGGAGAACAGATCAATAGTGCTCCATATCCGCATGTGGGAAATCTGCTTAGTTAACGCAGCCACTGCGTGATTGACATTTTTAGTTTTAATGTAAGTATTCATTCTTAAATTTATTCTAATTGCTTCTGTTTTTAGTCTTGATTTTTATTATTATCAACTGATGGGGGACTACTGTAAGCCATGTGAGTTAAGGCGTTGGTCTTTATATCACCTGGTAAATTTAGTCCTAAGTTCGATTCTCAGTAGAAATTCATTTAGTGGCGAACTCATTAAATAATATCTTTAGTTCCTCATGGACTAGAAAAAGGTAACCTGTAGGTAACCCGTTTCAATTAGCCTTAGTAGCATAAAGTAGACGTTAATAAATAAATAAATATCAACTAATGTAAGGTCGATTATCATGCTGTGTTAGGAAGTAGGTTTCTTATTTATTTTAATAAAGTGTTTTGCCTCTCTTTGTAAAATGAAAAGTCCGTCACGCAGGGGCTGCATGAACTAAGCAGATTTCCCACGTGAAGTTTTACAATAGAGAAATCTGCCTAATAACAGCTGTAGTAAGTAAGTAACCTCTAAACCTATTCACGAGGGACGAATAGTTACAGAAACGCCCGCCAGAGCTCTCGGCGGAAAGGCCGAACATAGCCGACCACACGCAGAATACAAATGCAAATATCTCGGTTAATATTCAAGATAGAGAATAAATTTACACAACATAATTTATAGTAAATTTAATTTGCAATAAGATTGGTTCTATACGATTTTTCGATCCGACGAATAATAACGGAGATATTTCGACTTTTCGAAAACCCTCCCCTCTAAACCCCCCCTCCCACTGGTCCGATTTCAGTCATTAACGAACTTGATCTTCCTTTTTACATAAAACGATTAAATTCCGAGTTTGGCAACGATCAAACAAAAATTGCGACCGCTAGAGCGGTAACAGACAAATATATATACATATCTATATCTATACATATATAAAAAAGTCCGTCACGCAGGGGCTGCGTAAACTAAGCAGATTTCCCACGTGAAGTTTTACAATAGGGAAATCTGCCTAATAACAACTGTAGTAGTAAGAAACCTCTAAACCTAAAACATTATTTAGGGCGTAACAACCCAGTAGTTTTTAGCCCCAAAAAACAGTTGACCTAACCTCTAAACCTATTCACGGGCCGCCAGAGCTCTCGCCAACATAGCCTACTGACCATATCACGCAGAATACAAATGCAAATATCTCGGTTAATATTCAAGATACAGAATAAATGAATAGAACAATATTTATAGTAAATTTAATTTGCAATAAGATTTATTCTATACAATTTTTCGATCCGACGCATAATAACGGAGATATTTTGAATTTTCAAAAATCCCCCCCTCTAAACCCCCCCTCCCACTGGACCGATTTCAGCCATTAACGAACATAGTCTTTCTTTTTACGTAAAACGATTAAATTCCGAGTTTGGTAAAGATCAAACAAGAATTGCGACCGCTAGAGCGTTAACAGACAAATATATATATATAGATATATATATATATATATAGATATATATATATATAATTTTGAACGGACCTCATTTTCGTCATCTCCTGGGTAGGATCGATGGACATTTGAAGAAATTTTTCGAAACTCGCATCATGAGTACGACCTCAATAGCTGATTTCCCTTAAGGGAAATCTGCTAAAAGTCCGTCACGCAGGGGCTGCGTAAACTAAGCAGATTTCCCACGTGAAGTTTTACAATAGAGAAATCTGCCTAGTAATAACCTATTCTCAAGAGGACGAATAGTTAGTGAAACGGCCACACTAGCGCTAGTGCGCTCGGCGGAAACTCCCGAACATAGCCGATCACACTCACAATACAAATCCAAATATCTCGGTTAATATTAAAGATACATAATAAATGTATATAACAATATTTATAGTAAATTTAGCTTGGTAACGATCTGACAAAAGTTGCAACGGCTAGATCGTTAACAAACATATTATATATACAACATTTTGGACGTACCTCATTCAGTAGATTTCCCATAAGAGAAATCAGCTATCGAGGATGTACTCATGGCGCGATTTTTGAAAAAATTCTTCAAATGTATATCATACCTAGTAGATGACGAAAAAGTCCGTCAACTAAGCAGTGTCAGCAGTCCAGTCCAGGCCCAAGAGCCGTCAGGTCAATATAGAAAACCTTCGGGGACTGACGATGATGCACAGCATCGAAAGCGCTTTCCCGTTCCAATAAATTATTATAGTGGAAGCGAAGCCAACAATTTTTTCATCCTACATACATTAGAAGTCACTTCCACCTGCCAGAATACCAACTCACAAATTAATCGGTCAATATTTCAGTTAAAAAAACACGTATAGAACAATAAATAGCTGTAGGAAATTAAAATTTAAAAAACATTTATTTTATAAACTTCTTTTCTTTTAGCAGATTTCCCTTAAGGGAAATCAGCTATAGAGGTCGTACTCATGACGCGATTTTCGAAAATTTTCTTCAAATGTCCATCGATCCTACCCAGGAGATGACGAAAATGAGGTCCGTTCAAAATTTTATATATATATATATATATATATATATATATATATATATATATATATTTGTCTGTTAACGCTCTAGTGGTCGCAATTTTTGTTTGATCGTTACGAAACTCGATATTTAACCGTTTTATGTAAAAAGACAGATCAAGTTCGTTAATGGCTGAAATCGGACCAGGAGAAATCTGCTAATAAAATTGTAACCTCTGTCTGTACATTGATTTTTTTCGCGAAATTTCACGATAACTTTTCGTTTCACATGTCATAGACACCATAACTGCATTTTGTTTCTTTGGTGTCTGTTTGTTTATTTGTTTGTTTGTTTGTTACCTTTTCACGCATAAACGGCTGAACCGAATTTTATGAAACTTGGTATGTATATTACTACTAACCCAACTTAGACTTTAGGCTATGTTAATATTCTCTGAGACGAACAGGAGAGGGGATTATAAGGGAAGGCTGAAATTAAAAATAGCAATATTTCGTTTCCTAATGCATTTTCGGTAATTATGCACATAACAAAAGTTGTTTATTTTGTTAGTTAGAGTAACTTTTGTAATATATACACTTTTGTTGTAAACCTAAGTATAAATGAGTTATACGTTAAAAACTACTGCGGAAGTCAAATATTTTATTTGGCAAAAAAAACTCAACCGAACTAAACCAAACTCGGTAAGTGAATTAGCACTAACGCCTTCCTTATAATAAGCCATAATAACATTTCTAGGGACGGGCAGGAGTGGGGGTTATAAGGGAGGCCTGAAACTAAATATAGTGATATTTCGTTTCCTATTGCTTTTTCAGGAAATATGCACATAACAAAAGTTGTTTATTAGCAGATTTCCCTTAAGGGAAATCAGCTATTGAGGTCGTACTCATGACGCGATTTTCGAAAAATTTCTTCAAATGTCCATCGATCCAACCCAGGAGATGACGAAAATGAGGTCCGTTCAAAACTATATATATATATATATATATATATATATATATATATATATATATATATATATTTGTCTGTTAACACTCTAGCGGTCGCAATTTTTGTTTAATCGTCACCAAACTCGGTATTTAATCGTTTTATGTAAAAAGAAAGATCATGTTCGTTAACGGCTGAAATCGGACCAGTGAAGGGGAGGTTTTAGGCTGGGGGAATTTCAAAAATTCGAAATATCTCCGTTATTATGCATCGGATCGAAAAATCGTATAAGTCCAATCTTATTTCAAATCAAATTTACTATAAATATTGTTATATACATTTATTCTCTATCTTGAATATTAACCGAGATATTTGCATTTTTCTGTTTTCAGCTTCTGAGATGAGATCGGCTAACTTCGGGTCTAGTCGTGAGTTTCCGTCAAGAGCTAGTACGGGCCGTTCCCGTAACAGTTTGACTCTCTATTCTGAAATTTCTTTATTGTATAACTTCACGTGGGAAATCTGCTTAGTTTACGCAGCCCCTGCGTGACGGACTTTTTTTGTTATTTAGAGTAACTTTTGTTATGTGCACTTTTGCCGTATACGGAAGCATAAATGAGTTATACGCTATAAACTATAGTGGGAGTCCACAATTTTATTTGGCACTAAATACTCAACCGAATTAAACCAAACTCGGTATGTGAATTAGTACTAACGCCTTCATTATAATAAGCTATACTAACATTTCTAGGGACGGGCAGGAGTGGGGGTTATAAGGAAGGCCTGAAATTAATAATAGTGATATTTCGTTTCCTATTGCATTTTCGGCAAATATGCACATAACAAAAGTTGTTTATTTTGTTATTTAGAGAAACATTTTTTTATATACAGTATCAATACAAATGCAAATATCTCGGTTAATATTCAAGATAGAGAATAAATGTACACAACATAATTTATAGTAAATTTAATTTGCAATAAGATTGGTTCTATACGATTTTTCGATCCGACGCATAATAACGGAGATATTTCGACTTTTCGAAAATCCTCCCCTCTAACCCCCCCCCCTCCCACTGGTCCGATTTCAGTCATTAACGAACTTGATCTTCCTTTTTACATAAAACGATTAAATTCCGAGTTTGGCAACGATCAAACAAAAATTGCGACCGCTAGAGAGGTAACAGACAAATATATATATTATTGTCATACCTCATACATACATACATATATATATATATATATATATATATATATATATATATATATAGATATATATATACAGTTTTGAACGGACTTCATTTTCGTCATCTACTAGGTAGGATCGATGGACATTTGAAGAAATTTGTCGAAACTCGCGTCATGAGTACGACCTCAATAGCTGATTTCCCTTAAGGGAAATCTGCTAAAATGTATATAACATGAACTTCGATCCGACGTATAACAACGGATATATTTCGAATTTTCGAAATTCCCCTCCCACTGGTGGATTTCAGCGGAGAACGAACTGATCTTCATCTCTACATAAAATATTTAAATATTAAGCTTGGTAACGATCTGACAAAAGTTGCAACGGCTAGATCGTTAACAAACATATTATATATACAACATTTTGGACGTACCTCATTCAGTAGATTTCCCATAAGAGAAATCAGCTATCGAGGATGTACTCATGGCGCGATTTTTGAAAAAATTCTTCAAATGTATATCATACCTAGTAGATGACGAAAAAGTCCGTCAACTAAGCAGTGTCAGCAGTCCAGTCCAGGCCCAAGAGCCGTCAGGTCAATATAGAAAACCTTCGGGGACTGACGATGATGCACAGCATCGAAAGCGCTTTCCCGTTCCAATAAATTATTATAGTGGAAGCGAAGCCAACAATTTTTTCATCCTACATACATTAGAAGTCACTTCCACCTGCCAGAATACCAACTCACAAATTAATCGGTCAATATTTCAGTTAAAAAAACACGTATAGAACAATAAATAGCTGTAGGAAATTAAAATTTAAAAAACATTTATTTTATAAACTTCTTTTCTTTTAGCAGATTTCCCTTAAGGGAAATCAGCTATAGAGGTCGTACTCATGACGCGATTTTCGAAACTTTTCTTCAAATGTCCATCGATCCTACCCAGGAGATGACGAAAATGAGGTCCGTTCAAAATTTTATATAATATATATATATATATATATATATATATATATATATATATTTGTCTGTTAACGCTCTAGCGGTCGTAATTTTTGTTTGATCGTTACGAAACTCGATATTTAACCGTTTTATGTAAAAAGACAGATCAAGTTCGTTAATGGCTGAAATCGGACCAGAGGGAGGGGGGGGGTTTAGAGGGGGGGATTTTCGAAAATTCAAAATATCTCCGTTGTTATGCATCGGATAACATTGTATAGAACCAATCTTATTGCAAATTAAATTTACTATATATATTGTTATATACATTTATTCCCTATCTTGAATATTAACCGAGATATTTGCATTTTTATGAAGTCTGTGGTCGGGTATAGTTTCGATTACGTCGGCCATCTCTATTTCTCGGCTCTGGCGGAAGCTTCTTCTAACCTGTCGTTTTTAACCTTACCTTACCTTCGTTACTTTGTGAGATTTATGCAAATACGTTCTGTTCATCTGCCCCCCCCCCTTCTTTAGTTCTGGGACTACTAAAATTTGAGTTATTAAAATATAAATTATTCTTACAATTCAGAAGCCGTTTCAGTTGGGAATTTATTTTAATTAACTGAAAAATTTCTCATTATCTAATCACGGTGGTATTGTGTTACCAGTGTGCAGATTTCTCTATTGTAAAACTTCACGGGGGAAATCTGCTTAGTTTACGCAGCCCCTGCGTGACGGACTTTTTTTCCAATCAACTCATAGCAACCGAGAACCAAGATATTTTGAATTTTCAATTATCCCTCTTCAAAACACCTCCCCCCCACCCCCGCTCAGCCAACGCTGACTTCGCCCATTACCTAATATAATATTTGTTATTCCAAGAAACAGTTAAGTATATATAGTGTAGTGTTTACCAAATAAAAGTCATTCAGTTTAGAACGTAAATTTTTAAATGATGACGTCACACATCAAGTATTGGTGTTTAACCTTGGAATAAGAAGTTTCATGATATGTTGGCTTAAAGTTAAAATTCTATGACCAAAACTGAGCGTTTACTGAAAGCTGAAAATTAAAAAGTCGTTTAGTATTCTAGATAGAGACAAAATGTATATAATAACATTTATAGAACATTTCATTTTCAATAAGATTGGCCCTATGTTAAAGCTTAGATCCGACGTATAATAAGGTTGATTTTTTAAATTTTCTAAATGCTCTCCCTCTAAACCCCAACTCCCGTGGGGTCGGGGGGGGGGTATTTTGTCCTGAAATACTTTAATTGGTCTCAGTAAGGATTAGAAGCAATTATACTTTAGTTTTACTTCAATAGCTCATTTCCCTTAATGGGCATCTGCTAATACAGGGCCCGGCAAAAAAACCTCCCTGATTTCAATAGGCATTTGCAAAAAGAATAAGAAACATACAGAACAATTACTTATATTTGTGAATAGCCTATATAATGCCATTTTACATCACTCAGTATACTTTACTTGGTTTTGAAAATTATGTCCGATAAATGATGTCCCCCATTGTTAAGACATTCACGAAGTCTTTCCCTGAAGTTGTCCATAGTTCTTCGTGTACATTCCCTTGGAATGGCTGCCACTTCTTGCCTACTGACATCTTTTAGTTCTTGCAGAGTTCTGGGACGATGTTTGTACACTTTAGCCTTTAGGTAGCCCCACAGAAAGAAATCACAAGGTGATAAGTCGGGTGACCTTGGGGACCAGGAAATGTCTCCTCTTAAAGAAACAAGACGTCCAGGGAACAACTCTCTTAACATTTCCATGGACCGCCGAGCAGTGTGAGCTGTGGCTCCGTCCTGTTGGAACCAAACTTCTTCTTCCTCATGGTCTAAAACAAACTGGTTGATCTTGGGTCGGAGAAATGTCTCTATCATGTGACAATAGCGATCTGCATTGACCGTTACTGTTTGTTGAGAATTCTACCCTGTACTTTGTTGGAGAATTCTTTTTCTCGAGGCTACTTTATATGAGACACCATTAATCATTCTCTTCCTCAGAAAAGGTCATAAAAATAAACTGATGTGCACTTAGAAGGTATTCACACTAATCATTAAATATCTGAGGCTCATTTAGTTCAAGTATCTTTTTAATCGGAGTCATAGAGTAAGTACCTACCTTCATAGAGCTAGTAGAAAAAAGAAGAAGAAGAAATATACCACCATATGGCTTTTATTCTCGTCAAGTTAGACAGTCCTTTATGAACACTGCATCCCGGCACACCATCAATCAAGGTGATGCAAGAGAGCTCAGTCGGTTAAGGTATTTTTAAAAGGCCTGAGATTGCCTTAGCGATGCTTGCCTTATAGTAGCTCACAAACCATTTTAGCAGATTTCCCTTAAGGGAAATCTGCTATTGAGCTTGTACTCATGATGGGATTTTCGAAAAACTTCTTAAAATGTCCATCAATCCTACCCAGGAGATTACGAAAATGAGGTCCGTTCAAAATTTTATATATATACATTTGTTTGTTAACGCTCTAGCGGTCGCAATTTTTGTTTGATCGTTACGAAACTCGATATTTAACCAATTTATGTAAATAGACAGCTGAAATCGGACGAGAGGGAGGGGGGGGGTTTAGCCGAGGGATTTTTGAAAATTCAAAATATCTCCGCTATTATGCATCGGATCGCAAAATTGTATAGAATAAATCGTATTGCAAATTAAATTTACTATAAATATTGTTATATACATTTATTCTTTATCTTGAAAATTAACCGAGATATTTGCATTTTTATTAAGTGTGTGGCACATGTGGTCGGGTATTGTTCGAATTAGTTCGGCCGTTTCCGTAACTGTTCGGCTCTGATGGAAGCTTCTTCTAACCTTACCTGTCGTTTCAGCTTTTACTTTGTGAGATTTATGTAAGTACGTTCTGTTCATACCATCTATCTTGATTATTAATCCAGATATGTAATTGCATTTTTTTAGTTTTCGGCCTTAAGGAACCTCCACTCCGACTCATGTCACAGGAACAATAAGGTGTTATATTATAAAGCACATTATTTGAAGCCTAAATACCAAATATTGTTCTCATTGAACTTTTCGTTCTGAGGTAAATGATAATACGTGGCGCACGTGGAAAATCTGCTTATTAACGCAGCACCTGCGTGACGGACTTTTTTTTATGTATCAGAAAAAAATTAGTTTGTTCGCTCGGAACTTTATTCTTCCTTATATGTTGGCCGAACGTAACTGGATTTGGAGATAGACTGTTCTCAGGGTGCTAGTAGCTGATGTCATTAGAGGTGAAGGGGAGACAGCTGTCGGTGGGTGAAGGGCAGGTGGAGGTGCACGTGTGGTCCTAGCCCTCTGCACCGTGACTCCGGGGAAGGGCCGTGACTTGGCACCGGGATCACTCGGCTGAGACCGACCGGCAAGTAGGGAGGCTTCAAAGAACTGGCACGAAGTCGGTGAAACTCCTATACAAGCAGCTGATGGATCAATGTCTCCCAATTTTTAGCGGATTTCCCTTAATGGAAATGATCTTTTAGGCCAGGTATGGGCAACCTTTGACATCTTACGGGCAAACTTTAGTGCGCAAATACGTTCGCGGGCCGCTTTTAAAAGCAGTGATTTTTAAAGTATTGTTCATAATTTTTAACGATATATATCAGAAATGAAATTATACGACAATGTAAATATAATACAATTTATTAAAATAACAAAATTAAATGAAAAAAATACTTACAATATTATAATTAAATCGTAAAATTGTATTACAATTATTAAATTTTATTATAAATATTATTACAAACAACGAAAGTTAAATAGTGACAACGAAATCAATGAGACACTTGAGCTTGAATTTGGGAAACAAATCCATCGATGTTTGAATTAATTCCACTCATACAAAGACGTAAAGAATTTTCCAAATTATCATCAGTCAGCCTTAAATGTCTCGAGGGCCGGATGTTGCCTACATATGTTTTAGGTTGTACACATGATGCAATTTTCGAAAAATGTCTTCAAGAGTCTATCGAATATAATATATACTTACACATAAACACATACTTGTAACACTTAACATCGCCATGAATATTAATTGAACAAATACAAATGATAATGAGAAACCTTTCAGTTATTTTACATTTTAATAAACTCTACAACGGACAAAACTAAATTAACAACGTCCGTCACCAGATTTCCCACGTGCATCACATATTTTCATTTTTACCTCAAAACGTAAAAGTTCAATGAGAACAATATTTTGTATTTAGGGTTCAAATAATGTGCTTCATAATATAACAGCTTATTGTTAATATGACATGACTTGGAGTGAGGGTTTACTGAAGGCCGAAAACTAAAAAAATGAAAATATATAGGTTAATAATCAAGATAGTGAAAGGACGTAGTAATAATGGTTCAAAGGTTAATTTTTATCTCGCTCATTCTAATTTTAGTAATCCAAAACGAAAGACGGGGGGGGGTCATCATTATGTATTTGCACGTATCTCGTCTAGAAAACATTTGTTGAACACAATATTTGGTGTTTCGGCTTGAAATAAGACCTTTCATGATATATTGACTTATTCTTGACGTGCGATGACATAGAAGGCTGAAAACTACAAAATCCAAATATCTCGGTTAATATTCAAGATAGAGAAAATATATACATAACAATACTTATAGGTACATAAATTTACTATAAGATTGGTTCTATAAAAGGTTTTGATCAGACTTATAATAACGGACATACTTCAAATTTTCTAAATTACCCCCTCTAAACCCCCTTCCATCCGGTCCGAAATCAGCCATTAACGAACTTGATCGTGTATGTTGAGGGATAATAATCGATAATGGCTTTCTCTTAAGCTAAAATGTTCATTGATAACGCCATGTCACGATTTTATTCACATAATAAAGATAGCATGAAATCAATACGTGGTGTTCTTAAGCTCCCTTAAAGCTCTCTGCAGGCACTGAAGATGGAGCTGTTGCTCTGAAAGTGCACTATGTCTAAATAAAACGCATTGTAGAGGAAACAAGCCTACAGTGTACATCCTGAAATAAATGGTAATCAGAGGTTAGAGTACGTTATGGACTTTACGGTGAGTGTGGCAGACAAACATTTTGCCGAGTAGCAACCTGTTCCGGTACTGAACGGTTTTTTTTAATTGAATCGTTCAGCACAGTTAATTGTCTAATATCTCTATTCATCCTCAGTCAATTTCCGCCTTGGACAATCCCCTTGTAATTCTACCAAACGTCATAGCAAAGCCATCATTTCATTGGTGAATGCCGGTTTTTGAATGTTTGTGTCGGTTCCTATAACAGGCTTGGAAACCACACATTTTTCATCGCCTGTAATCACTCTGTAATTTTATTTGGCCATACATTAACTTGATTTGGCCCTTCTCTAATTTTATTCGGCCCTTCACTAATGTGATTTGGTTCTCCTTTAACACAATTTGGCACTTCTCTAACTTGATTTGATCCTTCTTTAATTTAATTTGGTACATCCTTAACATCATATGGCCTTTCTTTAACTTGATTTGGCCATTCTTTAATTTAATTTGGTACATCCTTAACATCATATGGCTTTTCTTTAAATTGATTTGGTCCTTCTTTAAATTCATTTGGCCTTTCTTTAACTTGATTTGGCCCTTCTCTAACTTGATTTAGCTATTCTCAAATTTGATTTGATCCTTCTTTAATTTAATTTGGTCCTTCTTTAAATTCATTTGGCCTTTCTTTAACTTGATTTGGTCTTTCTTTAACTTGATTTAGCTATTCTCAAATTTGATTTGATCCTTCATTAATTTAATTTAGCTCTTCCTTAACTAGATTTGTCCCTTTTTTAACATTATTTGACTCCTTCTTTCAACCCGAATTAAAAATTTAAACAAACAGTTTTTTGTAAGTCAAAGAAGCAGTTTGAACTCCAGTAAACTGTTTAAAACTATCTTCAATAGTGCCCTAGACCGATGTTGCCTTCAGTTTAATTGTCATTGTTCAATGAAGTCCTTCACTAACAACTTCAACAACCAGAGCTACAAAATGGATTTAAATAAGTAATAATGGGCGTTAGTAACTTCTCCAAAGTTACATTGAAAAAAAAAGTGTACAAAAAAATCACTTTCATACAACTTTATGACTCTCCGTTAGGACTGGGAAGAAATCTGGCGAGGAAAATCTAGATTAAGGGGCTTGGTTTAGGCAACCGGCAAGACACCAATGCATTACATGTCAGAGTGAATGCTTGGCTTAGGGATTACCCTTAGGTCCCTTAGGCTTAGGGAAAATCTAGAATCGTGGGTTCGATTCCCACATATAGAGCAACTGGAATTTAATAAAGCTTCATTCACAAATCTCTATATTCGTATGGTAATACTGCCTTATAGATCTTATGAATTGAATTTGGGAAAACCTAGTCTACTTAATGTCTTGTGTTACTGATAAGTTGAAATAATCACCTATGTAAAGTGAATATGATAAATCATAAATTTAAATTACAGACTCCATTATTATTTGTTAATAATTATTATTATTATTCATTAACGTCCACTTTTCGCAACTATAGCTAATTGGGACGGGTTATCTGCAGGATACGAAACTTTTCTAGCCAGGGTGGGACTAAAGATTTTATTTAATGAATTCCGTCAATAAATAAATTCCCAATGCCCATGCGGGAATGGAGGAAGATGTGAAACAGAATGAGACACATTATAGCAATCTCAGGTTGGTGGAAAGGAGCCTTGAATAAAGAGCTGTTAATTTTCTTTGTCCAATTTAGATACGGGCAAGAACAACCTCACCTTTTCCAATTCTTCTGCTTGCAGTATTCCAGCGCGCAGTAATTTCTTTAATTTGCAGAAATTTGTTATCATATTTCTCCGACCAGTCGGACAATATGTTTCTTTCACCTTTGACATATGAATTTTTAATAATCTCTTTTCCACTTCTTTGGGGAGATAGATTTAGTTTACAATCGTTTTATCTTCTCGTGCGCTACGAGCTTCCATATCCGCCAATTCATTACTTTGCAAAACAAAATGTGAAGGAACCCAATATATATTTTTTTCTGAGCTTTGTAGTTGACTAGATCTGAGTGGTGACATCTTGACTTTGGTTTGGCAAGACTTTGGAGTGAGCTGTATGAGTCCGTAGCTATTTCAAATGAATCTTGTCGCAGCTGTTCTATATCGTTTATACCTTGGTCATTAACTCAGTGGTAAATATTGAATTTGCTGAGCGTATACTGCACTTCATTGCCTTTCTCCCAATAATTTTATAATGCTTTGGAGGCATCTGTAAAAATCTAGATATACTCGTTCTTTAATTCTAAAAATTCATGCTTTAAAGCTGGTAGTAACAAATTATTTTTCTTTGTCGGAATGTAGGCTGAAATGAATTTGTATTTTAGGTGTTTTCCAGAAGAAAGGTCGTCACTCGTTAGTGGCCCAATCATTTCTAAATCTGAATCAATACTTCCTGAATCGTATTCCTCGTGTGATTCTTTAGTCTACTTTTCGTTCCAAACACACTTTAGAATGAAGAAAGATGTGGAAATTGTCTAAGTTTGGAGATGTAGGATGAAATCAGGTAGATTCTTCTTAAACTCTGAGATGGTTCCCCGTTTTCTACGTCGAGGCTGTCTATTAGAGAAATTGAACGCTCCTCTCGCGATTCGTAAGCAAAAAAATTCTAGCGGCACTTCATTTAAACTTATTTCATTTGAAAGAGACATATGATATCTCTGTTCCCATATATCAGATCATATCATAATACATAGATATAAAAAAAGGTCCAGAACAAATCTTCTCTATCTAAAGGTAGGGAGAAATTTGCAAACTTTATTTTAGCTCTTTACTAAACATCGTTCACTTCCTACAAGGTAGTGAATAACAAAATTTAAACAAATTTGATAACCAATGTGCTGTAATATTTCTGTAAAAATAATGATGTAATCAAATAAAATAGAAACATATATGTAGAAAAATAAATGAGTAATGCAACATGCGATGCAAATGCCATGAAGAGAAAGGGACATCAAAGGACTATAGTTAAAAGGTTATATCAGGTTTTCTATTACTAGCACTAACTAACAACTATTTCCCAAACTAAATCATACAATTTTTAAAGTGTATTAATACATTATAACTATATTATTAATTACAGCAAGAAAAGAACATATACTAATGAGTTAATTACAACAAATCTTTATAACGTTGTATATTGCTATTTATTTGTCAACTGAAATGTAATAAGAAATTTCTGGTATAAAATAACTAAAATATTGCAGACAAAATAAAATAAAAAAATAGAGAAGAATATAAGAACATTTATATATAGATAATGTTGTATTCATTAAATGAAATGTGTACCCCACCATTTGCTGTTGAAGAGAGGAAGATCAAATTGAGGAGTAAGAATGATTTGGAGTTTATTAACTGTGGAAGAAGTGAGAGCTCCAGTTCCTTCATTTATTGCAGTTTTCCTATAATATTTTCTCCTACCATTTTAATTAGTGATAATGATAACAGCTAGAGTATACAAATTTTATAATTGCTTATCTTGCCAAAAACAAGGAGTTTTTTAAATCTATAAATTATTCTTTCGTCAATCTGCCTTAAGATACAAAACATTACTTACCAATTCCTGTTGTAGAAAATCTTTCTTTGGGGATTTGAAAGGTATTTTTGAATAGCAACCGTTCTGGAGTTTTAAATAAATTATCAAACACTAGAGCTGTACAGTTTACCTCATTATACTTTTCCAAAAATATTTCAGTTTTATTGAAATTTCTGTTCATTAGGATAATAAACCAATGTACTTTGCTGTTGTCATACCTGTCAGTGGAGACCGTCATCATTGGCAGATAATTGAGTACAGCTGGCAAGCGCTTTCGATGCGAGAGCACCATTTTCGAGCCCGTCAAAAGTTGTACTCTTTTTGTTCTGGAGTACAACTTTTGATGGCCTATTTGAGCGAATGAGCGAACCGATTTTTATCTTAAAAATCTAGAGTATGTAACCCAATAAATTACATTTTCGTTATTGACATCCTACGTTTATTTATACTTTTATGTGTAAATGCTAGGATGTATTTCGTGCGGGAGGAAGGAAAGAAATTTCTTAAATAAAATGAATATTGACTCATCATCATTGCTATTATTTTCCTTTCCATCGATTTCCATTCCCAGAAAGTGTGATATTCCATTAATGCAAGCGAATCCTATTCCACCAATAAATGCTATATCTTCCATTTCAGGATCGTGTCACAATCCTGAATGAATTGTCAATTCCTCCCGGAGAACCCACATTTGGGCAGCTGTCCTGACCTAGCATTCTGCGGGGTTATGTGCCCTTCACTTTGCTTTCTGCTATAAACTTATTATTCGAATGCGACCTTTAGGGTGGAAAAACCTGGTTGTTTTTCCAGTCTCCATTGGGCTGAAAGGTCAGTCAGTGGTGATTACATTAATATCAGGGTTTCGTTCTTTTGAATAAGAAAACCAACCGTGAGAAATGTACAAATCGTAAAATACTTACACAATATTTAGAGTACCTACTTAATATTCTAATTCGAGAACAATATTATCATTTAGTAATTATATACATGTGCATATGTATATTAATTAAAAAGAGCAAATCTTTTAGAATTATTCAAAATTATATTACATATTTTACATAAATAAAAAACATTAATATTAAAAGAAACGCATTTTACAACGATTACATTGTAACAATTGTGCTGAATATAAAGCATACTACAAGTATGCAGTGTTAACAAATACTAACTATAAAAGGATATTCATTCTCCTACAAATAGGGGTTCTTGTACCTTAATGACTGTCTAGTACACTTATTAAATGAAATAAACAAAATGTGTGGTGCACTTAATGTAAAATTATTTAAGTTCAAACTGAAATCTCCGTTCGAATGAAGATGATCAAAAAATATAACAAAACGTAATTCGGAGACCTTCTTATGATAAACAATAAAATTCGTATACTAATATTTTTGATCTCTAAAAACTAGGGCAAAATTTGCAATTTTTTATTTCAGCCCTCTTTCGACCCTCGCCCCTCCTTTAATCAATTTTGATTAAGCTGGGGGGGGGGTTACAACTAGATTTGACAATTTCTTAATTAAGAAATTAATTACATGTCAACATTCTGAGTCTGATCATTTTAGTAGATTTCCCCCAAAGGAAATCAGCTAACGAGGTCGTACTCATGACGTGATTTTCAAAAATCTCTGCAAATGTCCATCGATCCTACCAGGGAGATGACAAAAATAAGGTCTGTTCAAAATTATATATATATATATATATATATATATATATATATATATATATATACATGTACATGGGGAATTTTACCGCTTTAGCGGTCGTAATTTGTGTTTGATCGTTACCAAACTGGATCTGCGTTTAATGTAAAATTAAAGATCAAGTTCATTAGCGGCTGAAATCGGACCAGAAGAAGGAAGGTTTAGAGTGGGAATAGAAAATCAAAAATATCTCAGTTATTATGAATCACACCAAAACTTTATTTATAACAAATCTTGTTGCGAATTTTATTTTATATGAATATTGTACTGTTCACATTTTCTCTCTCTCGATTACCTACTGAGATATTAGCATTTTTTGTTAATTTTCAGACTTCATTAAACCCCTTCTTTTAGCAAATGTACATTAATAACAAGCCAATGTATCATGAAATATATTATTCCAAGCTTAAATACGAAATATTGTGCTTGAACGGGCCTTTATTATAAGATGCACACGAAAAGACGTTGCGCAATGACTTCATCAATGATTTTAAATTTTACGGTTTTGACTTGAAAATGATTCTTTGGTCCGTTTCATTCAATAATATAGATCACATTCGTTCATGGCTGAAATCTGACCAGGAATAGAGGGACTTCAGAGGGAGGATTTAGATAATTTGAATTATCTCGGTTTTTTAGTCGAATACAATAAGTGTTATAGATCTAATATTTTTAAGCTGTTGATGCTCTACAATTGTTGTTCTGTATATAAAATTCCAATTGTTGTATAGTTATTAGTAATTTTTTATTTCAGCCTTCTGTAAACCTACACTTCAACTCATCGGATTTTTAATTAGAAATAGAGAATAGGTATTTGGTGATATGAGATCAGTCGTGATAACCAGAATGTGGGAAAATTTTCAAATGTCACATGGTATTTATCATAACTATCGCCTCCTGTATTTTTTTTTGTTTTCAGTTTTAGCAGAGTTCCCTTGAAGTATTGTTTGTTTACAATTCAGACGCTTTCCGTAGCAGAGTTTATTAAAATTTAAATTGACTTAAAGATTTCTCATTTTCATTTGTATTTGTTCACTTAATATTCATGGTGGTTTTAAGTGTTGATTTATGATTGCAAAACTTCACGTGGAAAATCTGCTTAGCTTACACAGCCTCTGCGTGACGGACGTTTCTGAATCTTAGCCTTGCTCTTCTTAAAACAATTTCGTCAGCTCATCTCTTCTTTGGTAGTCTATTTCGTTTTCTGGCATGGTAATGTGTCTATTGCAGTACTCGTAAGAGGCCGTGTCTTATCATCAGTTCTTCTAGCCGGTTGCACTTTAATCCTATAATCTTTAGGATCTTGTAATGCATCTTTAATTGCGTTTAGTGACGTTATTGTTTTTTCATATCTGTTTCATTTGAGCTCCAATTAGGTTTTTCAGTAATGCTCTGTCAATCGTTTGTACATGCCCATGTTTGGTATCCATGTCCTTGGACTAGTAGCAAGATAATCTTAAAGAAGAAAGTTCTCAAGAAGAATGCTGTGTACGTACGTGAGATAGAAGGATGGAAAGTAGAATAAGTATTATAATCTTTATATTATATTATATATATATATATATATATATATATATATATATATATATAAATGAATGTTTGTCTGTGTGTCATTTATAGAATCGTAAACAGCTGAACCGAATTTTATGAAACTTGGTATGCATAATACTACTAACCCTACTTAGGTTTTAGGCGATAATAAAATTCTCTGAGACGAACAGGAGTGGGGGTTATGAGTAAGACCTGAAATAAAAAATAGCGATATTTCGTTTCCTATTGATTTTTCGGCAAATATGTACGTAACAAAAGTTGTTTATTTTGTTATTTAGAGTAATTTTTGTTATTTTACTTTTGTCTTGTACCGAAGTATAAATGAGTTATACGCTACTAACTATTGTGGGAGCCAACAATTTTATATGGCTCAAAAGGCTCAACCGAACTAAACGAAACTCCGTATGTGATTTGGTATTAACACCTTCCTGATTATAAACTATATTAAAATTTCGAGGTATGAACAGGAGTGGGGGTTATAAGGGAGGTGTGAAATATAAAATGGCGATATTTCTATTCGTAATCTATCCATTTTTCGGCAAACATGCATATAATAAAAGTTGTTTGTTTTGTTATTTAAAGTAACTTATGTTATATGCACTTTTGAAGTATAACGAAGTATAAATTAGGTATAAACGGAACACTATAGAAGGGGTCAACAAAGCCGGACTCGGGTGTAATTCCTAAACATTGAGACGGGAAAATGTAAAATATTGTACAAAGTATCACCTTAGCTAGTAATAAATAAATCTTTCAATTATGAACCCAGAGATTTTACAATATCCCGTCGATATTATTTCCTTCAGGGGATGGGAAAATTATATGGTCAGATCTATTTATCTGAAGAGCAAGAGAAAAGCTGAACAACTGAAGCGTGTAAAATATTCAGAGATTTCTACGTCACCAGTCGGTGAATATTTTAATGTGACTAACGATCCAATAGAGAGCGAGAGTATAAAGTCCTTGCCAAGGTAACAATCTTCGAGGAAGAAATAATAGAAGCAGTGTACATCGTCAAAAGCGTAAACAGTTTAAATAAAATAGATTTGATTGTTAAAAGGGAGGAACATTGTAGTAAGTCAAAAGGTGGGGGAAAAAATTGAATCACTTTCATATATTTATTTGTTTGTAGCTTTACATGTTTCACCCCAAGTATGGACCTTTTCAAAAGTTAAATATACATATAATGGAACAACCAAATGGTCACGTCAAGACTAACAAGGTAGATACCGGGCAATACAAATCAGGTGATCACATACATTTATGCAAAATTGATTAATGAAGAAGCACAGCCATGATTATAACTTTTAACATTATTCATTATGAAATGAAATGAAAGCTTTAACGTAACACTCTGTATTATTATTTTTTATTTATTTATTAACGTCCATTTTTTGCAACTAAGTCTAATTGGGACAGGTTATCTACAGGTTACCATCCTTTCTACCCAGGTTGGGACTGAGGATTTTATTCAGTGAATTCCGTCACTAAATATGAGTTTATTGAATTGGTTATGTTGTCGTGGCGACTTTAATTTAAACCACTTATGCTAAACCAACTGGTAATGGCTGGAAATGGTCTATGAAAAGAAGGGGTTTACAGAAGGGAAAAATCGAACATTTAAAATAATTCTATTATTATGAGACGGACCGAAAAATATTATGCAACCAGTCCTGTTGAAAATTTAATGTTAAACAACTGCTTGACATACATATATATGTTTTCTCTAACTCGAATATTAACCGTGTTATTTGTATTTTTTTTGGTTTCGCCCTTCCGGCCGACCCCCACATCTAACATCCGATTTTCAATCTTGAGTACTTCATTCACCAAAAATCTCTTGTCCAGCTTACATTTTAATTCATGTTTACATAGTCTTAAAATGTGGGAAAACTGCATAGTTAACACAGGACCTGGGTGACGGACTACCGTTTCTCACTTGGTAGGGTCCTAGTTAATGTTCACGATTTCTACGTCGTCAATGTTAAACTCAAGTTTAATTATAAACAAAATGATAACATGCCGAGAAAAGGGTATTTCTTGAATTCGAACCAAACAGAAAATGTGGAGAAAGAAAAAGATTATATGTTGGCGATTTGATTTAAACGAGAAAATTCCATAGGTAAATCGAAAGAGTTCTGTCAAAGTAAAAGTCCGTCACGCAGGGGCTGCGTAAACTAAGCAAATTTACACGTGAACGTTTACCAGATCCGAACAGTTACAGGAACGGCCGAACTAGCTTTTGGCGGAAACTCAGGACTATAACCGAAATTTGCCCACCTCGTCTCGTCCGTTGTCCGCACACACTTAATAAAAGTGCAAATATCTCGGTTAATATTCAAGATAGATAATAAATGTACAGCGTAAATGTAACAATATTTATAAGAAATTTAATTTGCAATAAGATTGATTCTATACAATTTTTAGATCCAACGCCTAGTAACTGAGATATTTCGAATTTTCGAAAATCCTTCACTCTAACCCCCCCCCCGTCCGATTTCAGCCATTAACGAACTTGATCTTTATCGAATATCTTTATTGAGTTTCGAAAAATGTCTTCAAATGTCCATCGATCCTACCCAGGAGATGACGAAAATGAGGTCCGTTCAAAATTATATATATATATATATATATATTTGTCTGTTAACGCTCTAGCGGTCGCAATTCTTATTTGATCTTTACCAAACTCGGAATTTAATCGTTTTATGTAAAAAGGAAGATCAAGTTCGTTAATGGCTGAAATCGGACCAGTGGGAGGGGGGATTTTTGAAAATTCAAAATATCTCCGTTATTATGCGTCGCATCGAAAAATTGTATAGAATAAATCTTATTGCAAATTAAATTTACTATAAATATTGTTCTATTCATTTATTCTGTATCTTGAATATTAACCGAGATATTTGCATTTGTATTCTGCGTGATACTGGTCACCAGTAGGCTATGTTCGAACTTTCTGGCGAGAGCTCTGGCGGCCGTTTCTATAACTTTGCCCCTCGTGAATAGGTTTAGAGGTTAGGTCAACTGTTTTTTGGGGCTAGAAACTACTGGGTTGTTACGCCCTAAATAATGTTTTAGGTTTAGAGGTTTCTTACTACTACAGTTGTTATTAGGCAGATTTCCCTATTGTAAAACTTCACGTGGGAAATCTGCTTAGTTTACGCAGCCCCTGCGTGACGGACTTTTTTTACATAAAACGTTTAAAAATCGAGTTTGGTAACGATTAAACAAACATTGTGACCGCTAGAGCGTTAATAGACAAATATATTTATAATTTTGAAAACAGACCTCATTTTCGTAATTTCTTAGGTAGGATCAATGGACATTTGAAGAAAATTGTTGAAAATTTCGTCATGAGTATGACCTCAATAGCTGATTTCCCATGAGGGAAATCTGCTAAAAGAAATACTATTCATTCAATTCAATTACTGTTTCTCGGGTCTAGAAGAATGCCAAGTAGAACACTAAATGGAATCATATAACCCGGTTCTAGTGCCGAGGTGATCTTCAAAAAAAAAAACATTTGTATCCTGTCGGTAACACATAAAAGCTTCTTACGAGACCACACGTGGGGAAAGAAAGCCCTTTGCCTGCCGAGATAAAAGGTCGGTCTAACCTGGGTTGCCATAAACACAACCCTGGACCCTAATAAAAGGCCCTGTAGTCCACATTATTTTATTGACGTTGGAAGTGCCCACGCCCCTCCACGCCTTCCTTGTTGTTGGTTAAAATGTGTTCTCTTCGTACATACAAAGTCATTTAACTTTAAAATGTATTATCATCACTTACACACCAATAGTACGGCATCGGATCCTAACAAGGCTGTACAAAACTGGGAACAAGAATGGTTATCAATAGATTGGAAGTTGAGGGAAATCAAAAATACAACGGTGGAATGGTTATCAAGTAATCGAACGTCGCGAAGAGAAGAGGTGGTTCTTGCTCGATTACGACATGGGCGTTCCCGTCTAATGCATAAGTACCTTATGACAAAATCTGAACCACAAACTTGTTCCCTATGAAATAGACTACTCACTATAAAACTCTTACTGCAGAAGAAGACATAACATAGACCTACCTTACAATCTGGACGTACTTCTAAATAAAAAATGTACATATCTGGACACTTTATTAACATATTTAAAACAAGAACATCTATACAATCTTATATAATACACATTCTCTTCTTATTTCTAGAGAATTATAGTCATAAAGATTTAATTCCAAAACAATGTAATACTTAAAGCAATGCAAAATTACATTTTCTGCTACCTTGTGTGTGCATCGGTGTGTGTGTGTGAGTGAGTGTGCGTGTGTATGTGTGTGTGTGATTCTGAATGCTTGTGTAAGATTTTAGAAACTTCTAAGTAAATTCTTATTTATTTATTGTAAATTATTACTAATCAAAGTTTTATTTATTTTTTTATAAAATATTTTTTGTTTTTAAATTTAATATTAAGCTTTTGTTTTTTCTCTTTTATTAATTATTCGTGTCCAGTTTTCGTTTTTCTTTCTTTTTGTCGACTTTTCTTTACCCATTCGAAAATTTCTCTGTTTTAGTAGTATTAATTCTTATTACTTCTTACATTTTAGCAGATTTCCCTTAAGGGAAATCAGCTATTCTCTATCACTACTGATATAGCCCCGCTGCAACTATAAATATAAAGACGAGTTACTTTCAACATTTTGGTGAACTTTTACCTTTTGATTTTTGATGAAGGGTGTAAATCCCTCCGAATTGCGTGACACCAAACAAATAAATGAATAAATAAATAACACCAGTAATCAGCAGATTGCTCTTGAAAAATTCAATAAATAAAATCCATAAGAAGTAATGGAATTTATAATCCATGTCCCATTGGAAACAGAGTGTAAGGTCTATGATTTGAGATGTCTGCAACGTCCGTGACTTGTGTGGGAATAGTTACCGGCACTGTTAACGCACTGAATAATACAACGGAGTAGTACACAGCCAGTGTATCCGACAAATCGTGATAGGTGTGTGTCTTGATTGGGATCTCACGTAAATAGGAGTCTCGGAATGTGACGAAGAAAGTCACAAGGTGTTTGGGTTAGCAGTATATACTGTGGTCTCAAGAGCAGCTTGATTAGTGACTGAGTCACGGAACCTGGATCACGAGTGTATGGCTAACAAGTGGGCTTGCACCATACACACTCTCTCTGGCGCAATCTTACATTGTCCTCCCCTATCCGCTCTCATCTCCCTCCGCCCTACCTCTGTGTTTGTTTACCTTCGACCGGTCGTGCGCGCCGGCACTTCTTGCACACAGCGCAGCTGCAAGACTGCATACAAAGCACCCTTTACCTTGTACTAAGTCCATTAGGGTTTTGTTGGCCTAACGAAGTATGCTGCAACAAGGTACAATTAAAGGAAATATTTAAAAAAAATTAGAAATGAAGAAAGTGTTTGGTTGAAAACTGAACTATGAATCCTTGCGCATACAATCACAAACCCATGGGCATAGCCTATTACAATCAAATTCACTACCAGAAACTAAATCTAAAAAATATTATATACATCAGTAGAAAATAGGTTAAACGCATTTTACATTGAGAGAAATGGGCGGGCAAGTTCGCCGGTAACAGGTAATCAAGAGTTGAACCATTAAATCTTACTAAATAGTTCAGTGATGAATTATGCTACGACAAAAACATTTATTGAATATTGATTTTAATTTCACGAAGTTGTGAAAGCCACTATTAACCAACAAACCGTAGTTTTTCGAAGATAATCAGTGGTTTTTGGGTTTCTGAAGTACCAGACGAGAAGTAAGCTCATACATAGTAAATTGGCCTACGACATAGAGGAATGCTTTAAATAATTAAAGTAATGAATGAGAGAAAAGTAAAGTTTGGTTTAACTGTGGTTAATGTTTGTGGGAAGTGAGTTATTTAAACAGATTTAAAAAAGGCAACTCAATTTTATTATGTTTTTAATAGTTTGGGGTTGATTAGATGAAGCTATTTGATAATGGAAGTCTATTATCATTTTTAGAAAAGGTGGGAGATTTCATTGTAATTGCATTTATCAATTGTTCTCATAGTCTTAGTGAAAAGTTTTAATTAATAGGAATTACTGGATTTGTTCATTTTGAGTGTAATATTCTGCTTTGTATTAGTTTTCCTGACTGCAGTTAATTGATGATATTTGGGATACTAGAATAAAAAGTCATAAATAATTTTTTTTTTTACGTTTTATTGTAAAAAAAGAGGCTTACTTAAATATAATACAAAAACGTATAAAAATGAGCTTCATATTGCTTTGGCAGACTTAGTGGTGGTAACTGTAGGCAGGTGCGGCGTATGCTGGGGATGCGTATGCTGGGGCTGCGTATGCAGCATGAGCAAGGGGTGCAGCGTGGTAAGCGACGGGGGCGGCGACCTTGGCGACGACGGGATGTGCTCCAGCTTCCTTGTGGACGACGGCGTTGAATCCGTTGTGTGGGTCAGCGGTGTACTCTACGGTCCTCTTGGAGCCATCGGGTTCGACGAGGGAGTAGGATCCGTGGACGACATCTCCGTCGCGGGTCTCGTGCTGGGTCTTGAAGTCGCCGGTGTGAGCGTCCTGGATGTCATAGGCGAAGCTGTACTGTGGGTGTGGGTCGTACTCGTCAACGACGGCCTTGTGGAGAGGAGCAGCGGCGTAGGCTACTGGAGCTGCGACCTTGGCGTAGGCAGCGGGGGCGGCGTAGGCGAGAGGGGCGGCAGCGTAGCCGTGTCCGGCGTAGGCGGGGATCACTCCGGCGTATGCGGCAGCCACGAGGGCAGAGAAGACGACAAACTGGAAAACAAAAAGAACAACACAATCAGCTACTGTTAGGACAAAGCTCCATTGTCTGACTCTATACACTGGAGCTAATGCGAGTCTTTGTCGGAGGATCCCGACCTTTCTGACCAACGGCCTCACACATCAAGGAGCTGATGGTCTCACGCTTGCTGTCTCAAGATACCTTGAAACTGATATCCAAAATAACATCATCATGACATCAGAAAATAACAAACATATTTGGATATGTAGTTCATGTTTTTATTTATTTATACACAAATAGCGGCCTCATTATATAACTAATCAGGGCGAGTCATCTACAGCTCAATTTGCTGAGTACTTGACTAAATAAATTCCATTTGCTCACCGTGAATTTGACCTCCTAAGTTAATCAAGAATATTATTAATTAATTATTATATAACCTGGTTCCAAATTCATGTGTACAACTCCACACTAGAAATACTCAAGAAAGAAATGGAACTGAATACTGAATCATCGTTTGGTATCGTCGTAAAGAAATGTGGAAAAATAAAAATAAATGAAGGGAAGTGAATTATTGAATGATTTCTACATTTCATCAAAATGAGTTAAGTGAGATCCGCTTATATTTATGTACGTCAAAATTCTAGTGCACCCAATTATTATTTTACCTGTAAAATTGAAGATAGTTCTTAAATGGCCGAAGTCGAACCAGAGGGAGTGGTGAGGTTTTAGAAAAGGCTTCGCATATATCTCTGTTTTTATATATTGGATCCAATAATGCTAAGAATGAGTTATGCTTCTCATTATCTTTCAAGTTTTCCAACTCAAAAACCCACTTAGCTACATGTGACTTTTTCGTTTCACAATTTCATAAGGTTCGGATTATGTGATTTGGGCTGATCTAACACATTATAGGGTCACATGTGATTCTTTTCGGGGCGCGGCGAATCGACTTAGTATATGCCAACCCCTCCCTGCGGATCCTTAGAGGCTAAAGGAATACCGAAACTTAAAAGACATGTCATATGGAAGGTGTTCAGAGAAATTCTTTCAACTAACAAAAACCCAAGAACCTTTCCTGTGAATTTTTATAATACCAACCTTAAACGCCATTTGAGATGTTTGCGGTGCCACTGAGCAGAATGAACTGACGCTGTCCAGTGTTCCTTCGCCGTATATATACTCAAAAGAAGGAGTGGGGGTGTGAGCTACGTTTCGTAATTTCCAAATATTCCCAGGTGTAAAAAAAGAGCAGTAATTGGTGGCTTACTTTAAAATTTATAATACTCCGAATATAAAAAAAAACTTGAAGGAATTCCCCACCAAAGAGACCTATTACCCTTTGGTTTATAGTACGAGTGTCAATGTGGCCAGTTGTATCCAATCTGAAAGAAGACTGATCTGCTAGGATATGTCTCGTTATAATTATAGGGGTTCTGGAGTTTTGGTTTTGAAGTAAACCACAATAATTGGAACAGTAAAAATTATCCTAGCTAAGTGCATACGTTTGCTGAGTGTAAAATGTGTATGAAAATATTTGACTCAAGGTCTCATGAAGGGCCGATATCTGCAGAACGGATTGTGCTGGGAGTCTTGTGATTTGCTTTACATGTTCCGTGCGGTTTTGTTCCGTTTTTACTGGCCCAATATCACTACATCTTTCTTGACGTTGCTACTCAATTGCTGTGAGATGACACCGGATTTGAACCTAACACCTCTAAGACCAGAAATCTTCACAATCCCCGCCACCCAAATTTGGCTGAAAACGCATGGCGAGCGCCAAAAATATTTCTATATCGATCAAATTGACGCATGGAATGAGTACCAGATTCTTAATTATATTTCATTAACGAACCTTTTATGAATGCATTAATTAAATCGAATTATCATTATATGTATAACTGTACATTTTACAGCAAAAACGTTCAAATTAAGAGGATAATTATATTATATCAGTTGAGATTTATATTTTATTAATTAAAAATTGGAAATGTCCATATATGTATGAAAATCAAAATCTTCCAGTCGATAATTTTTAATGAATTCATCTAGCTTTAGAGTATAAAATTATTTCATGATTTTCAATTTCTCAGATTCTTTAGCAAATGTTGTTTAATCTGTAGCTATTAAACGTAAAATCTGTAGATTTATTCATATTTAAGTATTTAATAATAATGGTACTAATTATCATCGAAGTATATTCCATAAGGAGAAATAATGTTTTTTTTTAGTTTTATGATATACTACTTTTAAATGTTTTATTGGCATATATACTTTTATAATAAATCTGTTGAAAATCTAAAATTTCATTCATCATTTTGGGAACTAAGAAATCCGACAATTCTCTTAGTTAATGAAGTTGTATATTACTTGTCCTCGGCTAAATTATTTAAATTATTAGAAGTGGCGAAAATTATTTTATATTCTATGAATGCAATGCAGAAAAGAGGTGATATTAATAAACTATTGCGAGTAGTAAAAAAATTTAAAACATTTTTAATGTAGTGGTAAATAATGGATAAAATTGAGTTCTAGTATTAGAAGTAGAATGAGTTAAAAATAATAATTAATAAATTGTTGAAATTTTAGAATTTCTTTCATCATTTTGGGAAATAAGAAATCCGACAATTCTCACAGTTAATGAAATTGTGTATTACTTGTTCTCGATTAAATTATTTAAATTATTAGAAGTGGAGAAAATTATTTTATAATGCACAAATTGATATTAATAAACTATTGCGAGTAGTAAAAAAATATTAAAAAAATTTAATGTAATGGTGAATAATGGATAAAACTGAGTTCTGTTATTAAAATAAAATGTGCCAAATGTTTGAGAGGTATCCAAATTCTGATATGACGTTTTGTATTAAAGCCCGTATTGCACAACTGATGTGCTGTGTGTATATGTGTGTGAGTGTGTATGTGTTGATACACAACTAACCTTGAATGCCATGTTGAGGATTGCTGGATCTGCTGTGAACTGATGCTGTGTCCTGGGCTTCGCTGACTATATATACCGCCCCTATGGAGTGGGGATGTGCCTTTCACCCTCGGCTCTACCCTTGCCTCTGGGAAACAACCAACAGCAACATCAATGAATTATTAATTAATTGCTCATGTTCCCAAAATTTTTATTAGTCATTGATCGGGAACATTGACAGTATTTTAATGTATCACTTATTTATTTCTTAATTTACGTTTATGTGCGATAAGTGCATTGACTTACAAAAATCACCAAATTTGAGTTTGGTAGAAACTATTGCTGCCCATTGGGAAATGTTCATAAAGCAAATAAAAGAGAGCTTCCAAGGCAAGAATTCCAATTTGTAGAACGCCGAAAAACATCCGTCAACCAAGGGCTGCGTTGACAGAGCAGATTTCCACGTGCTGGGATTTTTCACAGGTGAAGTTGTCAGTATTTCTGTTATCTGTATCTACCTTAGTCAGCATATGTAAATAACACTTAAGATTTAAGTTGAAAATGATATTATAAGTAGTATAATGAAAGTTCAAAAACGCAAACCAAATATTTTTAACCAACCAAATATATAACTTTAAGCTAGAGAAAATTGAAAGGCACAAATAGCAATACCTATTATTAACAAGAGTGTTTATTAAACATTTTTGTACCAAACCACGAAATAATGACATAGGCACTTGGAATTAAGCTATTTAAGCATTTTCTAAACGTCAATTCCTAATAGTCCGGTTTCAGCCATTAACACACTTGCTCTTCAGTTTTTATGAAAGATTTTTATATTGAGTTTATCTACCAGACATGAGTTTATCAGAATTCCCTTAAGGGAATTCAGCTATTAAGGTCGTACTTATGAGGCGATTTTCGAAAATTTTCTTCAAATGTCCATCGATCCTACCCAGGAGATGATGAAAATGTAGTCCGTTCAAAATTATATATTTATGACTCTTGCGGTCGCAATTTTTGTTGGTCGTACCAAACTCGACATTTAATTGTTTTTGTAAAAAAAAGGCCAAGTGAAATCGGACCAGCGGGAGGTGGTGTTTAGAGGGGGGATTCTTGGAAATTCGAAAAATCTCTATTACTATACGTCATATTGGAAAATTGGATTGAACCAATCTTATTGCAAATTAAATTTACTATAAATTTCTACCTTGAATATTAACCGAGATATTTGCATTTTTCAGGCTTCAGCAACCCCCCACTCCTACTCATGCTACATACTATGTCATATTAATAATAAGCTGTTAAAGCATGAACCCCTTCATTCCAAGGTTAAATACAAAATATTGTTTTCATTAAACTTTTACTTTGTGAGATAAATGCAAATTCGTTCTGTTGATCGCCCCCTCCCCTCTTTGGTTTTTGAACTACTAAAATTTGAGTGATTCAGGTAAAAATTATTCTGATTTATTATTATTATTACTAGATATAGTAAATAGTTTTCAATAAAATTAGTATATTATATTCAGATATATTTCAGCAATTGTTTTCCTTTCCGGTTGTTTGCCGACCTGTTTGAATACAGTTCAGACTGAAAATTGACTGAAAGACTTCTTATTAACTTTTGTGTTTATTCACTTAATGTTTACGGTGGTGTTACCAGGATGTAGATTTATCTATTGTTAAACTTCACGAGGGAAATCTGCTTAGCTTACGCAGCCCCTGCGTGACGGACTTTTTTGGATTAAGTCACCATTTTGTAGCTATTTCACCCAAAATGTTGAAATTTTCAACTAAAAATTCTAAAATGGAAATAAGGACTAAAAAAAAAGAAAAGAAAATTTACTGAGTGGAAATCCTTCACATTTGATTATTATTTAGCCCAACAGAGTTTTGAATAGAGTAATTTCGATCTTTGGTAAGGAGATAAGAGTATAGGGTATAAATTGGATGTATTGCTAGTAAAAGGCAATCAAGTTTGATTCGACAGATGACATTATATACAAAACGTATATTATAAATATTATTATTAATTAGCCGTGTTACCCATAGTTAACGGCTTGAAATAGAAATGGTTTTCCCTGGAAATATAAAAACTTATACCTATTTTCAAAACTCGTGTTATATTCACTGATAGCAAAAATGTCCTGTAACTTGAACAGTGCAATTCTCATTTTTTTTTAATCGAGATCGTAGTTAGAAGAATTTACGATTAGAATTGCTGTTGGAAATGAATTGGTATAATTATGGTTTCCCACCGAAATATAAATATTGTATTAGCGGAATATTCTGAAATGTTTTTCCCGAAGAAACGAAATTATTAATTCATTTAATTAACTTCACCTGATTTTCAAAACACCTCAAATAACCGATTTTTTTAATGAAATGATGGTTATGGAAAGAACATTAAACGTCAGAAAAAATTATTCAGTATTAAATTTTATTTTATTTATTTTAGTGTTGTTTTTTTTTTAATTATATATTTTTCAGTTCTCATCCAGTTTCAATGTCTGTATTGTTAAAACTTTATAAGGATGACTAGTGAAACTTATTTTGGAATAAATGTCCCACAGTTGAGTCAGTGCAAAGATACGCTTAAATAAAAAAAAATTTATTATTTTTTTTAAATCCAGTTGTATTTGCTCTTTTTCATATGCTTTGATAGATAATAGTTTCACGGAAAACTAAAACTTTTATTAGGTAACAGTTTTAAAAATTCGAAATATCTCCGTCATTATGAGGAGGATTGAAAAAGTTCATATAATTCATCCAGTTGGACTGTTAATTTTCTAAAAGTTTTATTTCAAGCGTTTTGTAAACGCCCAAGTCTACTCATCCGAATTTCCTTACCTCAGTCAATAAACATCTCATGTCTCGCTTACATTTTAAGCCACATTAACATAGGAACGTTGCCACGTGTAAAATAGGGAATAGAATATGATTTGAGATAACCAGAGGTTCATTTCGGCTATGAGGAAATCTATTAGTTTGTGGAGCATCTGCCTGATGGACTTCTCTGTATTTCGCCACAACTCTGACAGGCATTTAAAGATTTCACTTTCGAAACTAGGCCTTATTATACGCGGGCGGAGGTCAGTGTTATCATTATATTATTTCACAAAGTTTGGTAGAGGACGGGATCTAGGAGAGTCAAAGTCTTTTATCACACCGACGGAATACCAGACTGATTTACGGCATCCGCGCTATTCCACTAACACCGCGAACCAGCGCCTACTCCACGATCCCATTCAAGGGTGACTTACAATGCTCGGTGTAGCTTGGCTTTGGTGATCTAAAGGTCAGACGCTCTAAAACGGAATTTAATGTTTATTATTTCTGTTTAATTTTATTTGTTCCGTTTGTTATGTGTTTTTCATTTTTATTTGTTACAATCAGTTTTTAGTTTAATTTTTTATAAAATATATTTTTTTATTTTTTATAGTTGAAGCATGAGGCAAATCGCCTAGTATATAAATAAATAATTATATATATATATATATATATATATATATATATATATATATATATAAAATGTACAAGCATGTTTTGATCATCATGTATGTAGGATCGATAGACATTGGTCGAAATTCGAGTCATCAGTTCAACCTCAACAGCTGATTTTTCTTACAGTAAACCAGCTGAAAAGCATACACTATTATCCAGAACGGAATAGATTTTTTTTGTTGAGTTTCTAACTATCTAAAACAAATCTATGCATAAAAAATTAAATTATACAAATTTTAATCTCAGTTTTCATTGACTAAGACGCTTCCGATACTGAAGAAGGGAACTAAATGCCTTAGTACACCTCTTTCAAACCAGGTCCTACAATTTGTTAGTACTATGTAATTGTGTGTATGTTTACATGGCGAGAATAGTCTGGTTGACATATCTGTGGATAGTGCATGGAAAAAATGATTCTAAGTGATTATTATAATTTAATTTTAATATGATGATGTTTTATTTTTTATACAAATCCTTAGTCCCAACCCTGGCTAGAAAAGGGTGGTGACCTGAAGATAACCCGTCCCAATTAGTCATATTAGAAAAAATTGGACGTTAATAATTAATTTAAATTTATTTTCTATATAGATAATAACTTCTATTAGCAGCCTTAGGTTGTGAAATGAATATATTTTTAGTCATAATACGATTCAAAAGAAATAATTTTTATAGCACTGATGATGAGGTTCTTACCCTGAAAGTGCCCTGTCACAATCTTAGACCATTCACTCCGACCAGCTGTTTTCTCAAATTGTATCCACAAATACTCTAATAGGTCATGAGTCGTAAAATCAGCAGTACTCAATCGTTCTATTTTAAAGCTTAGCCACTTAAGCGATATTGCTCTTTTAAAAAGAAACGTGAATTTATAATTGAAAGAAATTCTATTTTAATGTAACAGGAACACATGATAGTCTAGTAGCCAGGTCTACCTTACAACTTCATTATTTTCATTTACCTTATTTTTTTTTTACTTGTATTTTAATGAGTAGCGCAGGAAATCCTACTTGCGATTAACATGTTGTCAGCTCAGGTCAATTGCCGTGTGAGGCAAGTATCCCATTAAGCATTGCTCTCATTTTTTTTTAATGGCCTCTTAACAGATATTCCCCATTTTCTTACTGAGGCTGTAATAACCTGAAGCCATCATGAGACTTCTGTAATATCATAAAGTTTTTCACGCATGGGCTATGTAAACTAAGGAAATTTCTCTGTGATCTCATGTGATCTCAATTTAATCCACTTATTTCTCAAAAGCTGATCGATGGGGAAAATATTTGGAACCGTCAAGAAGTCGTACATATGCTGGATGCATAGTAAGCAATACCAGGAAAACGGAATTGAGTATTAAAGCTGCCATGGTGCATGCTATTAAAAAGGGATGTACTATATTGATAGCATTTGAAAGATGATGTCATAATTATAATATATTATTCTCTATATATTATTATTTTAAGAAAAAATGTATTTATGTACTATGAATATATTTGATACAGAGCACCGAAGATTTTGGAATGCCATAGAGCAGGCCCTGAAGACATCTAAATTCTTTGAAAACTCATGCATATCAAACTCAACTGTATAAAGAATTGGATGTAATAGTTTATTCGTCTTATATAGTTTTATTGTATTTATGTATATATATATATATATATATATATATATATATATAGACACACATACTAATGGCTTAAAAAACTCAATGATAAATTGAGTACTTAATTTTCATATTCTCTTGAATAAATTTGTCGGTATATATACACATTCTCTTTAACACTTTTATTCCTCATCTTTCTGTCTTACAGAAGACTCTTTAGGAGTTAATACCATCCCATTTCACATACGTACACTCCACCTTGAGAGACATTCCAGGACAAATGTTTGATTAGTTTAACTTAATTTATTTTTAATTTTGTTGTTGTTGTTAATCGAATACCTTACACAAACATTGGTATTCAACACTTTTGAAATTCTTAGACAAGGAAAACGAGAAACTGATCATATTATTCTTGAAGTTTAATATAAAATTAATGTTTCAGAGTCGACTCGTTGGACCCAACAAAAACCCCGGAAAATGAATTCGCAAGCAGAATAAAATGTTGAAAAACAATCATTCCAGTTACTCTTAAAGGTGATTTAAAACCTATTTGCTCGCTAATTTTAAGTCTTGCATGATGCAAGAGTTCGGAGGCTTAAGAATACCTCTTGAAATGCTCTTGTTCAATGTTGAATTTTAGAGTTCATGAATGCTGAAAAGAGCCAATGAAAACAAAAGTTCCTTGTTCATTATTCACAGCTGTGGATTCTATGTTCTATGGAATTTGCAAACTCCTTGACTTTCAAGTACAGCGCTATCTATACTTATTTCACTTTTAGGATGTCTAAAGAAGGTCTAGGAGTTATTATGCATGTAGTTTGAAATACCGTATAACTAAAAGAGAAGTATATTCGTAAATGGCGGTAAGCAAATTCATAACTTATTATTGCCGACCCAAGTTATTTACTACAGTTTACAAAATGGTGTCAGAAAGTTTTTAGCAGGTTTCTCATCAGCTATTGATGTTGCACTCATGACGCTTTTTTCGAGAAACGTCCTATAATATCCACCTATAATATATTACCGTCCTATAATATATTATTAGTTAGTTAAGGATTGAAATGGGAAAGGGGGTATAGAAAGAGGGGGTAAATCGAAAATTCAAAATATCTCCTTTATTGTGAGTCGGATAGTAAACTTGAGAAAAAAAAAAAAATACTATTCTGGTGGCAACTTTAATCTTTATACAGATAATTCTACTGTACGTTTGTTCATTCATTTATTAAAAACCCTTAAATAAGCACTAATATAATTATTGACTCCCGTTTAGCGTATATACCGTGTTTACTTCATTTTACGACAAAAGTGAATTCACACAAAAGTTACTCTAAATAACAAAGTAAACAACTCTTGTTATGTGCGCGTTTGCCGAAAACAAATAGGAAATAAAAAAGCGAGTTTTTGATTTCAGCCTCTCTTATAATCCCCACTCCCCTTTGAACCTAAAATTTTTAATATAGCTTATAATCATGAAAGAATTCACACACCGAGTTTTGCTAAGTTCGGTTCAATCGTTAGTGACCAACAAAATTGTTGGCTCCCGCTTTAGATTTTAGTGTATATCTCGTTTATACTTTTCTATACGACAAAAGTGGATATAATAAAAGTTACTTTAAATAGAAAAATAAACTACTTTTGTATTGTGCATATTTGCAGAAAAACAAATTGAAAACGAAATACAGCTATTTTTAAATGCACGCCTCTCTTACAACCCCCACTCCTGCCCGTCCCTAGAAATGTTGGTATGGCTTATTTTAATGAAGGTGAGTGCTAATACACATACCGAGTTTTATTTAGTTCTGTTGAGTCTTTCGTGCCAAATAAAATTGTTGACTCCCGCTATAGTTTTTAGTGTATAACTCATTTATACTTTGGTATACGACGAAAGTATATATGACAAAAGTTACTTTAAATAACAAAATAAACAACATTTGTTTTGTTCATATTTCCCGAAAAACCAATAGGAAACGAAATATCGCTATTTTTAATTTCAGGCCTTCCTTATAACCCCCACTCCTCTTCGTCTCAGAGAATATTAATATAGCCTAAAGTCTAAGTTGGGCTAGTCGTAATATACATACTGAGTTTCATAAAATTCGGTTCAGCCGTTTATGCGTGAGAAGGTAACAAACAAACAAACAAACATACACGAAAGAAACAAAATGCAGTTATGGTGTCTATGACATGTGAAACGAAAAGTTATCGTGAAATTTCGAGAAAAAAATCAATGTACAGACAGAGGTTACAATTTATATGTATATAGATTATCGGAGAGTACGCTAAAACAGCTAGGGAGTGTGGGGCTGGTAGCTATTGTCCTGGAATAGTGAAACTATGACATTTAAAAGTAATCACGAGTACATCCCCGCTCATTAATAAATTTGACTGATTGGTACCATGGTTGTTTGAAAGTATGATTCATATTAAAAATGTGGTCTTCGGATTGTGTACTGGGCCACCTCTAGATCTTCAAAAGATTAATAAAGAATTTTTTTATTGTGATTTTGATACGCCCGTCACCCAGATTCTGCGTAAACTAGGCACATTTCCCATGTACTAGAATGGTACGCTGGCGTTATTTCTAATTATCTGAATGAATTATCTAGTGATTTATATACCTGGTGTAAATAAATATCAGTGGCAGCTTGAAAATAATTGAATTTATATTCAAAAAGGGAATGAGATAGTAGACCTCCCTCCTACCTCAAATTATATTGAGTTTAAACGCATATTGTCTTTTGTTATAATGGCATTAACAAGTAAAGTTTAATAGTTATAGGTAGGCAGTGCATAGTGATTTCAACAACGTCAACATATCGGAGAAAATAAGACAATAAATTAAAGAGTTTGATTCCGTACAACTTCCGCTATCACACGTTGTGCAATTAAGTATGACTTCGTTTATTATAAAAGTAAAATTGTTGAAAGACTCTTATAGTATTCATTTCTATTGGAAATAAATAACGAAGTTATTTTCTAATTATAATAAACAACAAATGATGAGGGGAATAAAATAAATAACTCAGAACGTTTGTATTTGAACGTTTTTAGTCTTCAATAAACCCCCAACTTCTTGGCATGCTATTTTTATTTAAGATTATTAATATTGTTAAACACTTCTTGTCCAAGTTAAAGTTATTAAATTTTTGAAGGTTGGGGTTCAAACTTAGTAGGATTGGACCCTAGTCAAAGAAGAAGTTAAAAATAAAATATGATGATTATCATAGCATCCAAATATTGACCTTGAAATTATATTTCTTTACCAACGTTCCACTAGTGATGCTGTTAGCTTGTTCAGGGAATCTCAACAGAGAATGAGAGTCAGCTGTTCTAGCCAATATATTTGTACTTATCTAGTCAGACTTTGGGGGTTTGGATAGGAGTTATTCCTAGAGAATCGGTAAGAACTCTTAGGAACATGACTCGAATGATGGGTCCGACTCGGGCTCATGGGCCACTCACTCCCCCTTCAGAAAGAGACTTGACTAGTATAAATAAATTGGATAGAACAACAGTCCTCCATGCACCGTGTATATACCCTGAAGAAGTTAGCAGCAAGAGTAGTGAAACACTCGCAAAAATTACCATGCCACGATCAATACCGCAAAACCTTGATTATCATGACTTACAATTAGACTGCAGAAGTGTTCGAGAACATAAACTATGATATTAAGTGATCTGTTTCCAGCGCGAGGAAAATCTGTTTACACCTGAAATAAATAAAAAGTTGTGACACATAATTTAATCATAAATGAGTTTAGGAATTGTAAATAGCATGGGGCAAGCCTTAATAATTCCAAATATTAACTCTTCAAATGTACTTTGCTTTCTAAACTCATTTATTTTCTCTTTTTTTTTTATTTGAATGTAAGTCTTGAGCTGGGTCAAACATTTTTGTCGACATCTGAAGAGTCTTCGAAGTCGACGGTTCTACCTTCGCTATATAGTGCATTCTCATTTTAAGATGGGCTGCATCTTTTTACTTCAGGTTTATGTTCTTATGGGAAGCCGTCTGAGATTTTTTCTCTGATGGCCTTATAAGTCTGGGTTATAAGGAAATAATAGAAACCGCCAGCACATCTAACATTTTCAGACAGATGGTATCCATAGTGTTGCAGTTCGATGATTGGTCATTTTCACTCCCCCTAAATGGCCCATCATAGTTCATTACTTAGATTGTATCATATTCATTTAGGCCACTCAAAGGATATTAGTTTATGATGAATTTCTAAATAGTCATTTATACTTGGAGCTCGAGTACGGAATTAAATATATCTTTTGATATTTTCTGAGTAATTCGATTTATTTCTTAATATTTGTACAAAACATGAACTTTTAAAGAATATGATTCAGTCCTTTGCTTAAGTCGTCACATGTGTACATATGTGGAGCTTTCTGCTTTACAGGAGCCCAAGTTAGGCTCTTCACAAAGTATAATACGATAGATGGGTAGCTATGAAAATTTAGATTTCTGTATGTATGTTAGGGCAAGGGAATCCGAAGTGGAAGTTCTAAATGAGGTAGATGGAAGAAAAAAAAGTATTAGGTATGACGAGTGCATCACAAATATTATGTTGATAAGTGATTTGGCATAGGGAAAGAGGAAGGCTTATACGTCATTTTTTGAAGGAAGACATCTCATTCACTATAGAAGATGCAGTAATAAGATAGGTGCAGCAACTGAAAGAAACCGATGATTACAAAATTATAGGCGTAACCTTATTGTCATCATGATGATGAATATCATTTACTTTTGCCATTTGGCATTGTAAAAGAATTATATCCTGGAGCGGAAATTTATATTTATAAAGTTATTGGGCTTTGAAAATATCTTTAACCAGGTTGCGGTTTTTAAGAATCTGGCTTAGTCTTATTTGCATTTCTTACTATATTTGAAAACAATAGCTCTACAGAATTCAGTTTTACTCCCCGAGTTAAATGCTGGAAGAAGTATTACGACAGTATTTTCGCAACCTCTATCAGAATACCGACACAGGCTGATCACATTTGCGTTCCGTAATAAATTTAGCCGTTATCATGATCGACTGGAGAAATGTTAGCACTTGCTGATAAGGCATTGACTGCCTAAATGACAGTGGGTCTAGTCTTAGCTTGAGGTTAGCCAAGAACTGGAGCTGCATGAGGAGGGTGTGTACCCAGAACCCAAGCTATGGACCAGATGGTGGTGCAAGCCAGACCAGTTTCTACCCCCTGACCACGGCCACTGTCAGTCCAACATGCATCTCTTCATGCAAATAACACCTCTGCATTCTCAATTACTCAAATATCTAAGTCAGTGTAATGCAGATTGCGTATTTCCAGTTTTTCTGCGACTGTATTCGTGTTGACGAACATTTGCTCTTTGGTCTAATTGTATGTTGAAATAGTGGTCTCGTTTGGTGCTCGTAATTCTGCAGTATTGAGGCGTGTTCTTCTCAGCTCACTCACTAGACCAATTTGATGCTGATAGAATACAGGATCATGAAGACCTACAGACCTGAAAACCGGTACATGTGCAAGAATTTCAACGAGAAGATGTCATCTATATCTGTAATATCACATATTATTATGACTGATCTTGAGAGAGGCAATGGAACATTAAGCTTCAGCAGGACTGAACTGCTTCGAATGCTTTACGGAAATCCAAGACAGTGATATTAATTCTACCTTTTCTTTTTTTGCAAGAACACAGCTATTATATTTAATGACTTTGTGATTTTAAATTTCAAGACGTTTTCATTGTATTTTTATTTTAGTCTATTATTAAGAACATTTACAGGGTATAAGAGGTGTTTTTGGCACTTACATTTTCATTATATTTATATTACTTATGTATTACATTGAACGGACCTCAATTTCATCATCTCCTAGACATTTTTCGAAAATCGCGTAGCGAACGCAATTTTAATTGCTGATTTCCTTATGGGAAATCTGCTAAAACATTTATTTATTTTCACCCTAAGGGTTAAAATTATTTTAGCAGATTTCCCTTGAGGGAAATCAGCTATTGAGGTTGTACTCATGACGCGATTTTCGAAATTTTTCTTCAAATGTCCATCGATCCTACCTAGGAGATGACGAAAATGCGGTCCGTTCAAAACTATATATATATATATATATATATATATATATATATATATATTTGTCTGCTACCGCTCTAGCGGTCGCAATTATTGTTTAATTGTTACCAAAATTGATATTTAGTCGTTTAATGTAAAAAGACAGATCAAGATCGTTAATGGCTGAAATTAGACCAGTGAGAGGGGGGGAGGTTTAGAGGGGAGGATTTTCGAAAATTCGAAATATCTTCGTTACTATACCTCGGATTGAAAGATTGTATAGAATGAATCTTATTGCAAATTAAATTTACTATAAATATTGTTATATACATTTATTCTCTATCTTGAATATTAACCGAGATATTTGCATTTTTATTAAATGTGGGCGGGTAACGGACGAAAGTGAGTTTCCCACCAAAAGCTAGTTCGGCCGTTTTCGTAACTGTTTGGATCTCGTGAAATTTCTCTATTGTAATACTTCACGTGGGAAATCTGCTTAGTTTACGCAGCCCCTACGTGACGGACTTTTTATTTTTGAATTTTACGAATGCCTTACATCGTAAAGTGATGCCAAACAAATATAGAAGTGCTATTTTTCTTCATCTTCTGAATCTTCATACCCACTGATAAACGAACGATATATTGTAGATAAATCCCATAGCCTTATTTCATTTTCCTATTTGGGGACATAATTAATGATTATACCTTAATTATTATCCAGGTGAGCTCTTACCACTTTTATTTTATACATGCTAGATCCTTCAGATTATGCTTAAAAATAATAAACTAAATATATTATTACATATTTTTAACGCCATGACTGTGGCTTATATTCCAAAGATTCGTGAGTTAATCAAAACCTATTCCTCTTGTTTACGTCTTCGGATTTCATTATATCCATAAACTAATAGTCAGCTTGTATGTTGGCCGGCTTTTACAACTAGTGTCTGAATTTAATATTTAAAATTACCAATATGGTGAGACTTGTCACTCTTTGACGGTAGACACCACACCAATTGTATTTATGGTCAGTTTGTTGGTGTTTCTATTTTAAAACTTAAAAAACTTAAAAAATATGCTGTGCAATTTCATTCTCATTTCTTAATTAATGTTTTCAATGCATCTGTCGTTTGATTCTCACTAAATAAAATCCTTTCTTGGAACTGACAGCTTCAACCCTCCTGCACTAGTGTATGGGCGTGAATATTATGAAGGAAAACGTCGAGAAGGTGGAAGGCGGTTACCTCAGACTATTGTGTCAGGTTGATAGTGTCGACAAAGAGGTTGAACTTGGCCATGAATTCTATTAGGGACAGGGCGAATATCTCCTTGCCAGGGGAAGGCCGCGCCATCTTGCCTAATTACTGATCACTATCTTGAGAGTAGTATGTCTGCATTTATAGGCTTTAATTCACACGTTTCTCCCTTGCCTTCTGTGACAAAACAATGTCTCATTCTGCGTGTGAAACCATGCCTTATGACGAAACTATTACCTAATTACTTGCTGCTAGAGATAGCCGTGAAGTATGTGTGCAGAGAACTTTTTAGAATGAATGTTTATTTACATAAATATATATTTACTTATAATATATTTGATAAGGTTTCAAGTTAACTGATGATTTCATTTGGGTGGTAACCTGTAGATAATCCGTCCCAAATAACCATAGTAGTATAAAGTGGACGTAAATAAATAACAAAATAAACAACATTTGAGACTTCATAATGCGTCTGCACCCATTCCCACCATTGGGGGGGGGGGTTGACACTGGCTTTGTATTTGATGCCCATAGGGTATACGGCTATTCTATAACCTAAAATGTTACTGCTCTTCCAGCTTTCGGCGCTTTTAGCAATTTCTGTTAACGGAAATCAGCTATTGAGGTCGTACTCATGACGCGATTATCGAAATTTTTCTTCAAATGTCCATCAATCCTACCTAGGAGATGACGAAAATAAGATCCGTCCAAAACTGTCTCTCTTTCTCTCTCCCTCACTCTCTCTCTCTCTTTCTATATATATATATATATATATATATATATATATATATATATATATATCTGTTACCACTCTAGCGATCGCAATTATTGTTTAATCGTTATTTAATTCGACATTTTGTCGTTTTATTTAAAAGGAAAGATCAAGTACGTTAACACCTGAAATCGGACCAGGGGAGGGGGGTTTAGGGAGGAGGAATTTCGAAAATTCGAAATATCTCTGTTATTATATGTCGGATAAAAAAAATCATATAGAAACAATCTTATTGAAAATTAAATGTACTATAATTATTGTTCTATACATTTATTCTCTATCTTGAATATTATCCGAGATATTTGCATTTTTCAGTTTTGAACCTTAAGCAAACCCCCATTTCTACTCATGTCATATTAACAATAAACAGTTATATCATGAACCATTTCATTACAAGATTAAATACCAAATATTGTTTTCATTGAACTTTTACTATGTGAGATATATGAAAATACGTTCTGTGGATCCCCCTTCTTTTCTTCTTGGATTACTAAAATTTGAGTGATTGAGATAACACTGGTTCTGATTAATTAAAAATTACAGAAGTAACTTTAGTAAATTGTTTTCAATAAAATTAATATTTTATATTCAGATATTTTTCATTAATTGTTTGTCTTTCCGCTGTATCTATCTATTCAGGTCTACGAGGTTGGCTGGCCGGTTTGTTTACAATTCAGTGGCTTCCCGTTGTAGAGATTATTAACTTGTATTGTATTTTGATTGAATGATTTCTCATTACCGTTTGTATCTAGTCACTTAACGTTCGCGGTAGTGTTTGTATGTATATTTATCTATGGAAAACCTTTGGGTGGGATATCTGTTTAGTTTATGCGTCCCCTCCGTGATGGAATTCTTGTTTTTATGGCGAGACATTATTTTATTTCTTTTCCTATTTTCAGAGCATGCATTGTACGCAATAAGTGTTTTCCTTTAAGTTGTTTTCAGTCCAACCTCTTCCCTTTCGACCGACAATAAAAGGAAATGATCCCAATTGTAGTCTGCAACAAGTTAACTTGTGTAATGGAGGTCAAGGCCAAAGAAGTAGGGGACATAGAAGAATAGTAAACTCGGCAGGTCGAATACTATTTATATTGAATGACTAATATTTTACTAAGACACTTGGTTGTTGATCTAAAGGTTACTTTTCTGTATACCTGTACTTTAGGAACGCCTAATAACAATTTTTGACAATAGCTTTTTTTTCAGCATTCACGATAGTTGAGCGCTTAGTAATGACAGAAGCGCATGTGGGTAAAACACTCAATTCATTTCTTAAACTCATTCATTAATCCTCTGTACATGTTATGTTTTACATGACTCATCAGACGTACATATTCCTATCAAACACCTACATGTAGTACTCTAACCACACATAAAATGACATCTAAATTCCAATGTTCAGCTAGGACTTGGTTGCGATTTGCTCCGTGCATTCCATTTGCCAATGGTACGGAACTATTAATTTTATCCAGTTTGACAAATGTTTCTCAGCAACTACTATTGGTGGGAAAACGGTAAAATTCATATAGGTCCCTCCTATTACTGTAATTCTTGGATAAATATTTCATTTGGAGAATAAATATTTATCCAACGGAATTTCAAACCGAAATAAACATTTTCAATCACCGGATGACAATTTTATTCTACCGGTAATGTTTACTTCTTAGAAAAGAAAAAACAAAAGAAAAAGTATAAAGTTATCAAATTTTAATAACCTGAAACTAGGGAGGTAGTTGGTACCAACTACCTCACGAGTGAGGACAGTCGCAACGAATGTAAGAAGGAAAGGAGTACTTCAGAAATAGGTAGCCCCTGAAGAGGTGGCAAATAAGCCACTAAATATGTAGGGTAGTGTCAATATAGTTGCGCGGAAAAAAATGTTTTTTATTGGTAACCCTTGCCATGAAAATATGAAGAACATATAAAAAATATTGGGACCAGAATAAGAAAAAGGATTTTATTTAATGAGTTCGTCACTAAATAAATTCCTGTTGCCCAGGCGGGGAATCGAACTGGCCACTCTAGGTTTGCCTTATATATTTATATTTATTTATACGCTTAGAAGAAGGGGAAAAATGAATAGAAAATGACGAATTACCAAATAATGTATAACAGATAATTTCTGTTTATCTATTAAGATGACAAGGAGTACATAAAGGATTTCTAAAGAAATTACGTCCATTCTATACTCTTTCTCAAGGTTATAGATATTTAGTTAGTGTATAATTGAATGAAGAGTTAATTCAGTAGTAGAGAACGAGTGGAGGTTATACAGGGTTATGATCAGCTGTCGAATAGATTGTACTGTTCTATGAGCCATTGATTTCGTCATGCAGGGTCATGCCCCAAGTATTTAATTTTCTGCCAGCTTAAGTACTCGTTCTTGAACAATCACATCTCTACTTCTTCGTTGCAGTTTTATTTTCTAGTTGAGTTTTAATTAAACTAATAATATTTTAGCAGATTTCTCTTAAGGGAAATCAACTATAGAGGTACTCATGACACGTTTTTTCGAAAAATTTTCATTAAATGTCCATCGATCCTTCCTAGGAGATGACGAAAATGAGGTCCGTTCAAAATTGTATATGTATATATCTATTTATTTGTCTCTTATCGCTCTAGAGGTCGCAATTAATGTTTTATCGTTACCAAACGCGATATATAAGAGTTCATGCAAAACTAAAGATCAATTTGAGTAACGGCTGAAATCAGTTCAGGGAGAGGGGTAGTATAGAGGCGGAAAATTTTGAATATTCCAAATATGTCCGGTACTATACACCGATCGAAACACGGCATTGAATCAATTTTATTGCAAATTAAATGTACAATAATTATTGTTTTATACATTTATTCTCTATGTTGAAAATTAACCGAGATATTTTTTCAAGTTTTCAGCCTTCAGCAAACCACCACTTCTACTCATGTCGCATAAACAATACTCTGTTATACAATAAACTTTATTTGAAGCTCAAATTTGAAATATTGTTTAAATAGACCTTTATCATACGAGATGCATGCAAATATGTTCCGTTAAGTGTTCCCAGTATGTAGATTTATCTAATGCAAAACTTCACGTGGGAAATCTGCTTAGTTTACGCATCCTCTGCGTGACGGACTTTTTTTCTTTCATTTTCTTAGACTAAATACTATAGTTACCTGTCTCTACAGTCGACAAGGATTTATGTGACTGCCTCCAACATTTTGGACCATTTATCGGTGGTGCCTAGCCTGGCTTCATAAACTACTTCGTCGGTTACTTAATACCAAAGCTAGCCCTACCCCAGGTCATTGTTGCCTGAGCCTACCACTTTTACTCCTTCATACTTTTCCTACTACTATGAAGTAAATTCCTGACTCTCTTGGAGTGTTCCATTCTTTTAGATTGACGAGAATGACGCTGTACGGACATCATGAACGCAAGGGCGAGGGAATTAATTATCAATGGTACTCATTAATCTCACCCCTGAAGAGATGATAAGAACCTATCGTAAAACTAATAACACTCATATTTTCACACAGCATATGGTGAAGTTTTATTGATTACGGCTTGAGCCAGTGAATGACCGATGTGGCAGAAGAGTTGAGACGTGAAGCGTACGACTTTAGATGATTTAGTCACTTTGAACGGGAACAATTTGATAAAACAAAGGTTTGTGAAACTGATGATATATAAAACAACGTTCAGATTCGAAGTCATCCAATTCAGTTAAATAAGCACATTTCTCTCGTGCTGTAAAATTGACGTCATACCGTAAATGTTTGCTCATATCTCACACAGAAAAAAGTTCAAAGAAAACCATATTCGGCGAGTTGAAATAAACTTGTTCATGATATACCAGATACTATGGCATGAGTAAGAGTCTTCTTGAAATCTGGAAAGCAAAAAATGCACATATCTTATGTGAATATCTTATAATATTCAAGTTAGAGAGAAAATATATCTAACAACATTTATAGGAAATTATATTTGCAATAAGTTTGGTTTTATAGAATCTTTTGATCCGATGTGTAATAACGGAGACATTAAATTTTCGAAATTCCCCTCCAATCCTTGGCCCTCCCTCTGGTCCGATTTGAGCCATTAAGGCACTTGACCTTTAGTTTTACATATAAGGTTTATCGAGTTTCCGAACGATCAATCACAAATTGCGATTAATAGAGAGTTAATTTAACACAATGTCGTATTCTTTCTAAAATATAGTTTCCATTTTATATTATGTAATATAATACATAGCAAAATTCACATCCAAATCCAAATGTTTTGTCATACCGAAGTATCATGTTTGGCAGGGTATTGGACTACTGACTCAATACGCTACTTATGTCCACCTCTGAATAGCTAAATTAATAAGAACAGCTCGAGTGATTGGAGGGTAAATGAGCTATTGGACGAAGAATACTGAATTTTGTCTGAACTTTTCAAATCAAGATTAACCGACTGTTACCATCCCATAATACCAGAAGCCCTACTGTTTTTGGCATGCCTCAAAGCGACGTTTTTGCTTAGAGTATGGAAATCACAAAACACTTCCAGTTGTCTTACTGGTTTTAAAACGACTAATTTCGGAAACAACTTGGTGGTTTGCAATACGCAACCCTTTGAAGTACTTGGTATACACATTGCAATGGCCAAAATGAGACTTTTACTCAATATTATGCCCCAATTCCCCATTGCCCTCTGGGATTTTTAAATAGCCATCGGAAACATCACTACAATTATTATGATTGTAAAAGAAGGCTGACTAAAGTATAAATGGAACAAGATACAGAAGTAATTAAGTATGAATGTAACATGCTGTTATGATTAACTGGTCGTTGTGCACATGCATGTAATGAGTTATGTAACTGCTTTTAGAGTGAGCTGATATTTAGTGAGTTTTAATTATGCCTAGAGGTAGACTATAATGATAACTGATAGGGCTAATGATATGAACTGGAGTGATTATAATGGGCGAGCTGATCTGGAGAAGGGCGGAGGTTGCTGAGACAATACCAGTGAAAGGAGTCAATGACACGACCCCATAGCCCACTTCCTGGCCTCAGCCTGATCCTTAGGCTCACTTGCTTCAGAGCAGCCACGGGGCAAGGATCTGGGGGTAAGAATGGACACCTTTTTCCCTGTTCTTTTCAAATAAAATTATAATAAACTGAATTATTATTTTGTTGGAGTAATAACTTCTTTCGTGAGGCGAACAATTCGTCGAACGGTTTATCGCTGAAATACTCGCATTTAAGTAAATATTAATGAAGATATATATGCTTTGACCTCAATTAAACTACCACTCCTTCCTATGTTAGTATAGCATAATCCAGCGAATCTGTAATATTCATTCCATCAGTGTCTATGCAAAGAAAGCCTTAATTCTGTTGAGGCATTATCATGGAAAACAAATAAATTCAGCTTTTTCTTGCCCTGTTCTAGTTCTCCACAATTCCTAGATAAAACTAATAGTAATGAAGATATGGTCGAATATATATGTTTTAACTTCGAAATAAACTCTCAATCCTAGATGAACAATCATTTTCACATATACCCTGTGCTGTACATTGGGAACGGTGACCTACAAATAAAAAAATTATTTTGAGCTGATGCCAATGTCCTCAGAATAATCTCATACGTGAAACAAATTCATCTCTACAAATTCTAAATTCCCCCTGAATTTAAATAGAATTGCAGATAAACCTTATAGTTTTATTTATAAGTACAGAATAGCTTCGTCATGATTACAGATCCATCGTTTCAAAAAAAGATTTGAATACTCCAATCAATTATTATAATCGTTACTTAATTCCAGAACCAAAAATACACCCAAATAAACATTAAAAAAAAACAATTTAGGCACCACATGACTTCCTTGTACTCAGATTAAATTTAATATACGAAATGTTTTGCTACTCTTCATTCGAAAGTTACATACAATATTTCCCTAGTTATTATTGATTTAATAAATGTCATAGAGCATAATGGATAGAACTTTTTGTGAAAAACGAAAAATTCCACTCACAGGCAAAACTAGGCATAACAATAATCATAGAAATGGCATTACAGCATTCTAGCGCTTGTCGTTTTTGAGTACTTTCCGGTACGTACAAAAGTACAGCCTAATGAAATGGGCAGTTCCATTGAAAAATGAAAACCAAATTTGTCTACGTGTACAATGTTTTCTTTTACTTGTTACTAGAGACAACTAAAAAGAATGTAATGCAAGGTTGGACATCTTGTGCCCAGATTAATTTCAATGTAGGGAAATGTTTGACTCAATATCCCACAAAGGACCAAGACCTGCCATACTTCTGTGGTGGCACTTCAAGTGGTCCTCTTACATCTCGCGCTGCGGTAGCGTTTCAGATAGGACTTACGATTTTAAATTATCATTATCAAGTATAAATTCAATTGACTCACTCTGGATACTGGGGAATGATGCCCGTTTAACTTGCAACTTAATAAAATTTATTCTCTAATCTCAAAATCGAAATCCATAGCTCTCTTTTAACAGAAATTGATCATAGATATTCTCTTCCAATTAAATATATATTGAAGGTGCACCAATGTCTGAGCACAATAGCGGTTCTTTAGTCCCTGATATTTTAAGGGAGGGATTATTTTAAAACGGATGACAACTTTATATAAAACATGTCGTCTTTCATTTAATCCATTACTTACACTATTATCTGTCGTTGGAGGAAAGTGAAAAATTAATGATTTGAAATAGAAATTAAAGGATTGACAATAATAAAGCTGTTCCAAACGTTCGGCAACAATCAGTTATTCATACTTTGTTACTTTTGAGTCCATCTCGTTCCTATGATTCTATGATAAAATAGAATTCCAGTTTTACCCAATCAGTTTTGTTCCTTCTGTGAAGATGGATACATATATGGCTAAAATATTTTATTTCCTTTGGTCGGCATGTTTAACTAATGGAACTTTCAATGCATCTAAGGTCTATTGCCGTTTTATTCAGTGAATGATCTAGGATGATAAAAATTATCCATATTTTGAATGATTGCGTATCCAAATGTTATACTGCCCTTTTCATTTATTTGTTTCATCTCCACGCTTTTTACATTATCTTTAAGTGCATTTATCTTATTCAAGCTGATCAAAGGCGTCATTTTAGACTTGCAGCATTCCATTCTTGTCAACTGATAACTATGACCCATTAAGTATATTGTTTTAATTACCAGTGTCCTTGAAGGGGCGGTAATTAGTTAATGACTTCACTGGTTGTGCAAGTTGTGTCAGCTGGCTTTGAGCTAGATACGCCGGTCAGACTGGTTCGATTCGGTTCAACCACCTTATGAATAAGCAGCTTCATGCACGATTAACTTCACTCCAAGCAAGGCCATTAAGATGCACGCCCAGGCTATAAATTATCGCACAATTGTATACAGTTCTAATTCCGCTTATATATATATATATATATATATATATATATATTTCTCTTCCAACTACCGTTTCCCAATACTCGCATTTTGAAATATACTTCTTCGAAAACGGGTATAGAATGATAAAGACGTTGCAAAGCGTGGCAAAACTCTGATCTGACTACAAAATTCTGAAAGGTCATTTGTTGATTTCGTTTAGTATTAATTAAGATTCTTCATCAGATTTAGAATTTTAATCTCAGTTAGAGCTCCGGTTAGCCATGGGAGCTAAGGCGTTGGTCTTAATCTCACTTGGTAGACCTAGGGTTGTATAATATAAGAAGGGACGACTTCATTAAATAAAATCCTTAGTCCTACCCTAGACTAGGCCTTCCCTATTAGCAATAGTAGCAAAAATTGGTCCTTAATCAATAAATAAAAATCTAATATTCCAATATATAATTCATTATTTGTAAATTATTAGCTTCCCATTTATACTTCCAAGACTAATTAAGATGGGTTATCTATAGGACACCACCCTTTTAGCAGATTTCCCCTAAGGGAAATCAGTTATTGAGGTTGTACTCATGACGGAATTTCGAAATTTTTCTTCAAATGTCCATCGATCCTACCCAGGAGATGACGAAAATGAGGTCTGTTAAAAACAGTATATATATATATATATATATATATATATATATATATATATATATATATATATATATATTTGTCTGTTACCGCTCTAGCGGTCGCAATTATTGTTTAATCGTTACTAAACTGGATATTTAGTCGTTTTATGTAAAAAGAAAGATCAAGTTCGTTAACGGCTGAAATCGGAATTTTCGAAAAATCGAAATATCTCCGTTATTATGCGACGGATCGAAAAATTGTATAAAATCAATCTTATTGCAAATTAAATGTACTATAAATATTGTTATATACATTTATTCATTATCTTGAATATCAACCGAGATATTTGCATTTTTCAGTTTTCAGCTATCAGCAAACCGCCACTTGAACTCATGTTACATAATAAATCACATTTTTCGAAGTTTAAATACCAAAAATTGTATTCAAGAGACCTTTATTATACGAGATAGATGCAAATTTGTCCTGGTGACCCCTCCCCCCCGTCTTAAGGTTTTGGATTACTAAAATTTGATTGATTGAGATAACAATTATTCTGACTCATTATTAATTACAGTACTAGATATAGTAAATAGTTCTCAATGAAATTAATATATTTCGTTATATTCCGATATATTTCAGTAATGCTTTTCTTTCCGGTGTGAGGCGGGCAGACCTGTTTGTTTACATGTCTTATCTAACGCTTCCTGTAGGCAGGTTATTGAAATTGGCCGAAACATTTCTTATTTCCGGTTGTATTTATTCACGGTGGTGTTGTATTATCAGTATGTATATATATCTTTTACTTAACTTCACGAGGGAAATCTGCTTAGTTTACGCAGCACCCGCGTGACGGACTTTTTTTTTAGCCAGGAGGGATTGAAAATTGTATTTAATGAGTTTATCACTAAATAAATTTCTTTTGCCCAGGTGAGATTAAGACCAACGCCTTCACTCTGATAGCAAAACATAGTTCCAATCTTTTCTCTAAAGAATTATAAATTCCGTAGACTAGGTATTTTTAAGCTAGAACATAATAAACTGTGGAATTGAGTGCTGTGTTCAATTCTCGCTTAAGAAATAGGATTTATTTAGTGACGAACTCATTAAATAAAATCCTTAGCTTCAGTCTGCCAAGGGAAAGGTGGTAACCTGTAGACAAACCGTCCCAATTAGCCATATAAGCATAGAGTGGAGGCTCATACACGACATAACATTAATTGTGGAATATCTGTGAGGATGCTGCTGAAAAGAAAATTTGTTGGTTCGTTTGCCTCTCATATGATTTGTAAAATAAGCAGATTTTTCACTTGTACTATGCACAGAGGCTGATTGGGATGGGTTATCTATAGGCTACCACCCTTTTCTAGGCACGGTGGGACTAAGGATTTTATTTTCCCTTTGCCCAATTGGGAATTGAGCTCACAACTCTAGGTTTACCAAGTGAGCTTAAGACCAACGCTTTAACTTGCATGGCTAATCTGAGCTTCCACATGGTATTCATTAGAAAATTTACCTTGCTTATTATTATTTCTCCCAAAACTCAGCACCATTGTATGTGGCAATTTGAATAATTTACCACATAGGATTTAACAATTCTGAGAGGTATAAACACCAACAAAAATATAAATAAATGAAATTTTATTTCTAACGGTATTTAAACCCTTAATACATTTTTGAGAGTATAAAGAAAAAGACCGCCACGCAGGGGCTGCGTAAACTAAGCAGATTTCCCACGTAAAGTTTTACAATAGAGAAATTTCACGAGAGCCGAACAGTTAAGAAAACGGCCGACCTAGCTTTTGGCGGGAAACACTCAATTGTTATCCGCCCCGATTTCATAAAAATGCAAATATCTCGGCTAATATTCAAGATAGAGAATAAATGTATATTACAATATTTATAGTAAATTTAATTTGCTATAAGATTGATTCTATACAATTTTTCGATCCGACGTATAGTAACAGAAATATTTCGAATTTTAGAAAATTCTCCCCTCTAAACCCCCACCCCCTCCCACTGGTCCGATTTCAGTCATTAACGAACTTGATCTTTCCTTTTACATAAAACGACTAAATATCGAGTTTGGAAACGATCAAACAAACATTGCGACCGCTAGAGCGGTAACAGATATATATATATATATATATATATATATATATATATATATATATATAGTTTTGAACGAACCTCATTTTCGTACGAATCGGATCAGGTACGATCGATGGACATTTGAAGAAAATTGTCGAAAATTCCGTCATGAGTACGACCTCAATAGCTGATTTACCTTAAGGGAAATCTGCTAAAATATTAAGTGGAATAAAAAATATAAATACAATAAAAGTTCATTTAAGTTCGTCATATATACTTCAGTCTCAGCGTCTATACTGCGGGATATGGGTTCGATTCCTGACGAAGTATTGCACCACTAGACGGCTGAGTTTCCGGCCAGCTATTTTCTAGCCCCTATTCTCAGGCTTGTCATTATATACCACCTTCAGCATTACAATTATAATTTCTCAGCGCCTGCATCTATATTTACTCGTGGCCATTTAAATTACGTTTATTTACTGGATTAAGGAATGGTAAGCTACCTTCATACCTTACTCTTCCCAGAATGCCTTTTATAGAGCGCTATCAAACGTTGTTATCAGTCTACGTTCAAAGATGGTGAGCGGTCTTTTCCAAAAAGTGGAATACTACCAAAAGGAACTTACAGTGGCTGTCGTTGGCAATCTAGTGCGTCAAAAGTGAAAACATTGATGGAGTATATTTGTAATAAAATTTAATCTTAACCGCTATAGTAAGTCCAATGATGTTAGAAAAAAGTGAATTTACCCAATTCAAACATTGAGCCATGAGTACTCTGGTAAAACCGGGCTGATATTATTTTTATTTACGTTTATTCTGTTTCTTCCAGGAGGATCATTAGCAGAAAAAAAGTTTGTATTACATTAAGATTTTTTACAGCCTTAAGGACCATAATTAGGTTTGGAACAGTATTTTCTTCATTCTTCAGAATTTCGCATAGAGAAAATACTAGATTCTACATTTTCCTGGAGTTGACGTAGAAAGTGCAATGTTCTATTGTTAATTTTGAGTTACAATTTCAGCAGGTTGGATAAAAAAGTATTTTTAGGAGGTATGTAAGTATGTAAACTCGATATTTACTCGTTTTATGCAGAAAGAAAGATCGCTAATGGCTGAAATCGGATCAGTGGTAGGGGGTTAAGAGTGGGGATTCGGAAAATATCTCCATTACTATACGTCGGATCAAAAATGTATATAGAACCACTCTTGTTGCTAATGAAATTTAGTATAAATATTGTTATATACGTTTATTCTCTATTATGAATATTAATCAAGATATTTCCATTTTTAGGTGATTTCCCTTAAGGGAAATCAGCTATTGAGGTCGTACTCATGACTCGAGTTTTGAAAAATTTCCTCAAATGTCCATCGGTCCTACCCAGGAGATGACGAAAATGAGGTCCATGTCTGTTAACGCTCTAGCTGTCGCAATTTTTGTTTGATCGTTACCAAACTCGGAATTTAATCGTTTTATGTAAAAAGGAAGATCAAGTTCGTTAATGGCTGAAATCGGACCAGTGGGAGGGGGGGGGGGGTAGAGGGGGGATTTTTGAAAATTCACAATTTCTCCGTGATTATGCGTCGGATCAATTGTATAGAATCAATCTTATTGCAAATTAAACCTACTATAAATATTGTTCTATACATTTATTCTGTATCTTGAATATTAACCGAGATATTTGCATTTGTATTCTGTGAGTCGTCGGCAGGAGTCGGCTATGTTCGGGATTTCCGCCAAGAGCTCTGGCGGCCGTTTCCATAACTATTCGTCCCTCTTGAATAGGTTTAGAGATACCTTACTATTACAGGTGTTATTGGGCAGATTTATCTACTGAAAACGTGGGAAATCTGCTTAGTTTACGCAGCCCCTGCGTGGTGGACTTTATTAAGTGTCTGCGGATAACGGACGAGATGAGCTAGCCGAGAGCTAGTTCGGCCGTTTCCGAAACTGTTCGGTTCTTGTGAAATTGGTTAAGAGACTTGTGTAAGGGACTGTTGATAACCCCCCCCCCCTTCTTTTGAAAACTATACATTCAGACGCCGGGGGTACTACTTGGCTTCTGAGCACATTATATTATTCCTATATACTGTTTATTATTGTTATAGATTTTAATTGAATTTTATTAGCAGATTTCCCTTAAGGGAAATCAGCTATTGAGGTCGTACTCATGACGCGATTTTCGAAAAATTTCCTCAAATGTCCATCGATCCTACCCAGGAGATGACGAAAATGAGGTCCGTTCAAAACTATATATATTTGTCTGTTAACACTCTAGCGGTCGCAATTTTTGTTTAATCGTCACCAAACTCGGCATTTAATCGTTTTATGTAAAAAGGAAGATCAAGTTCGTTAACGGCTGAAATCGGACCAGTGGGAGGGGGGGGTTTAGAGGGGGGATTTTCAAAAATTCGAAATATCTCTGTTATTATGCATCGGATCGAAAACTTGTATAGGATCAATCTTATTGCAAATTGAATTTACTATAAACATTGTTATATATATTTATTTTCTATCTTGAATATTATCCGAGATATTTGCATTTTTCTGTTTTCAGCTTCTGAGATGAGATCGGCTAACTTCGGGTCTAGTCAAGAGCTAGTTCGGGCCGTTCCCGTAACTGTTTGACTTTCTATTCTGAAATTTCTTTATTGTAAAACTTCATGTGGGAAATCTTCTTAGTTAACGCAGCCCCTGCGTGACGGACTTTCTAATTTAATTGAAAAAATTTGCTTCTTAGGATTTATATAAAACATCTTATTTTTTACAGTTAAATATCTGAACTGAAGTGAGTTCTTCAGGGCCAACAAATAACGAATTACCCCATTTTCAAATGCCGGTAAATATTTTAGAATTGTGTCCCAACCGAAATTCAATATTAAATATACTTCTACAAGTCTGAATCATGAATTACTTGAACCATTAAGTTCATTTTTAAAATGTCTACTACGCAGGAGCTGCAAAACGTCCCTGACTAATAAGGTGGAGTGAAAAAAAAAACTATTTTATTAGGCTTTTTAGCAATTCTGAAAAAATATCTAATTTTTATGACGTCATCTTGAGTCTGTGCATTCAGTTTAAAGTATTGAATGTTTTTCGGTTCTGTCGATTTTTTTTTTGTTTTGGTAAGAAACAAAATGTTGATTGGTGTTGCCAAATGGTAGGAAAAGGCCTTAAATATTCAGATAATTTTTTAGACCATTCTAGATTACAGTTTCAGTCTGCGTATTACGCCCAATGTTCATTAAAATGTTGAATTTACCAATATTCCATCAAAAATTGAAAAACCGAAAAAAATTCCAGAATTTAAAAACATTAAAACAAATGCGCAGATTCAAGATGACGTCTTAAAACTGAAATATTTCATAGAATTGTTACTAAGCCTCATACAAATAGCCTAAGTCATTGAAAGGTACCCGCTTCAGAAAAGAAAAAAAAAAACATATTTTTTTTACTCAGCCCTACTGTCTAACCTCTATTTATCTCGTAGTCAACAATCATAATGAATGCTTTAAATGAGATACATAGAGATTGAGATACTTAAAGTAAAAATCGATCAGTAGAAGTAAAGGTTTACAAAAATATGAAATAAAAAACTTACAAATAATTTGGTTAATTTTCAAACTAGGCATAATGGGTGTAGAAAATTATATTTTGAACAAGACTGGTTATAAACCTTTTCGGTCCAACTCATAATTAGGGCGATATTTCGAATTTCCCATTCCCCTGTAACAACCCCCCCCCCTTCCTAGGCCGATTATAGCAATTACCTACTATAATTCTTAGTTTTGCGCGAAACGGTTAAATGTTAACTATGAAACTAATGAAATAAAAATCGTATATTTTAGAACGTAGGTTATTAAATGTCTTTAAAAATGTCTTCAAAATAAATTATATAACCGAACAACTTATTTATTTATATTGACCTTTGCACCACCAGAGTGGATAGACAGCCCTTTCTGTGATGATAGCTACACAATTAGTTGGCTGTACTTACTTTAAGCAAAGAAAATATAGATGTACTCATGACAAAAGATTAGAAGGAGCGGTGTTGGTTACTGTAAAACACTGTGTGTAATATCATACATATATTTTATTTCAATAGGTGGCGGCAATTTTGCCTTTAATCTTTCCTTTTATTTTAGATTTATGACTCTATAAAACGAATGTCTATTGAAATAATTAGCCATAACTCGACACATTACGAATTTCCAAGACGTAATTAAAAACATTCATTAAGAATGCAAGTAATGAGTGCCTGAACATTTGAAATAATTAATTATGAATGAAAACTGATTAGTTTTATAAGTATAAAACACGTAACTTAGCTCATAGCTACCGCAGTTTACGGGTAAAATTATTGGTTGACAATTAAATTGAGCGAATGAGGAATAATAAATAAAGGGAGACACAAGGCCTCCCCAACCACCACCACCAAAGTCGTCAGTTTGTAGCATTCCCTTTCTACATTGAGGTGGTTTTATGAACTGAATATCGCAACTTCTTAATTAAGGTCATTACTCAATAACCTTTTAAGAGGATAGAATAGATAATAGCTCACAATTAAAGCCAATTAAGTAAATAAAAAAAGCTAAATAAAATTTAGTTAACAATCCAGGGATTCAACCTTGGTGCTTGTATTAATCCAGTATAATAATTTTACCCACTACAACTCTGCTGCGGAATTCTGCTACTTAAGTGTAAAAAGAGGTCCGTCACCCAAGGGCTTTATAATCTTTAGAGGATTTTCCACGTGTTGGAATAATCTCATCTCACCTTCTATTCTCTATTTCTCCCAGAGTATCTCTTGAACCAGTAACTAAAATGTAAGCTGGGCATGAGGTGTTCAGTAACCCACTTACTCGAAGTGGAGGTTTACTAAAGGCTGAAATAAATAAAATACCAACAACTCGTTTAACATTCGAATTAAAAAGGAAAAGTAGAAAAAAAGTATGTATAGAACAACAATTAAATGTTTAACGAGACTGACTCTATAATATGTTTATATCCGATTCATAAAAGCGTAAATATTTACAATGTTTGAATTCCCCTCCTCTGGCCTTCAATCACCCTCTTTTTGCTCCAGTTTCTGACATTAACGAATATGACCTTTAGTTTGGTAATGATCAAACAAATATTACGACTGCTAGAGCGGTGGCACACAAATGTGAAGAAAATGTTTTTCGAAAATGGCGTCATGAGTACAACCACATTAGCTGATTTTCTCATAAGGGAAATCTGTTAAGGCGACCATATGCAAGCGAAATTTTGTACTTCTTATTCTGAAATTGTTTTTTTTTTTTTTTTTTAAATGATAAATAAGGGAATATTAAGTAAATTGGTTTTCTTAGATAATAAATTCGCCAAAATGTAGCATTTTAATTGTTGTTCTATACATACTTTTTTTCTACTTTTCCTTTTTAATTCGAATGTTAAACGAGTTGTTGGTATTTTATTTATTTCAGCCTTTAGTAAACCTCCACTTCGAGTAACTGGGTTACTGAACACCTCATGCTCATCTTTCATTTTAGTTACTGTTTCAAGTGATACTTCGGGAGAAATAGAGAATAGATGGTGAGATGAGATTATTCCAACACGTGGGAAAGGGTTCTAAAGATTATAAATCCCCTGCGTGAAGGACTTCTTTTTACACTTAAGGAGTAGAATTCCGCAGCAGAGTTGTTGTGGGTAAAATCATTATACCGGATTAATACAAGCACCAACGTTGAATCCGTGGATTGTTAACTAAATTTTATTTAGCTTTTTTTTATTTACTTAATGGGCTTTAATTTTGCTTATTTATAAAAAAGGGAATATTAAGTAAATTGGTTTTCTTAGATAATAAATTCACCAAATATATAGCATATCAGGGACATGTTTTAGACTTCGTATGAGAGTGTAAAGTAATACTGACTGCGAGACCTCAACGATTGCACGCAGTACTGAGTTAGTACGTACAGGCTCAATTAACTTTCGAAATCCTAGTTGGCGTATATCATAAATTAGCTCGGTTTTGCCCTTTTCGACTCGAGTGCGCTCAACGCCATGAATGTCCTTGGCAAATTAGAGTTGACATGCTTATACGGTATATTATGTTCCCGGAGTTGCCGCCTCTCGGAGTCATGTTCTGAGAAACTGAAGAAGGAATGTGACGAAACTGTCTGTAGGAGAAGGCGAAGGAGGAGAGCAAAGAGGAGAAGGGCGTGGCGGGCAAGTCCCTCGTAGAAAGTATGGCCATGAGAGAGGTTTTCACAATTCATTTCTCATTAATAAAACTTTAGGACTGGTTGCGACACCTTCCCTCTGGTACTAGGGCTGCGCAACCTCACCACGCGCAGATGACATTGGCAGTTAGGTAATGGATAGCTTTATATTACCCTAATTCCTTTCATGAACGACTTCTTTTTACTGGAGGTCTCGGTGCTGGCTTAGTTTTTTCTCTGAATATCTCGAGGCCTTAACGATTTTTATGAAACATGCGAATTAAAAGTTAGAAACGACATAAATTTATAGCCTGCTAATGATTTTTAATAGACGAAGCCGAGTTGTGCTTACAAGACTCCGTATAAAGAAAACTACACACTTCTCAGTCCCCTGACAACCTGCACACCATTCTATTTCATTTTTACTTAAATACTCTCATTAGTTTAACGATTTTTGATTTTCAATTTGCTCGTGTATTTATATAGTTTGAGCAGATTTTCCTTCAGGGGAATCAGCTATTGGGGTCGTATGTATGACGCAATTCATGAAAACCCTCTCAAATGTCCGATCCTACCCAGTAAATGACGAAAATGAGGCCCATTCTAAATTGTATATATACTTGTCTGGTATTTATTTCATCTTTACCAGGCTCGATATTTATGTATCATTCCACACTCTAAAGATCGTATAAGTTAATGGGGGCTCAGGGGTTAGCTATGCGAGTTAAAGCGTTGATCTTAATCTTACATGGTAAATCTAGAGTGGCTGGTTCGATTCCCTCCTGGGCAAAAGGAATTTATTTAGTGACGAAATTCATTAAATAAAATCCTTAGTCCCACTCTGGCTAGAAAAGGGTGGTAACCTGTATAGATAACCCGTCCCAATTAGCCTTAGTTGCAAAACGGGGAATAAACAATTTAAGATCAATTAGATCAAAATATATCCGTTATTATGAGTCGTACTTACGACAGGTATTAAGCGAGATATTTGTAATTTCTTGTGTGTATAGATGTGTGTGTGTGTTAGAGGGTGTGATGGAGCGGCGCGAGAGACAGAACTTTGAACAATACAGTTTCATTTGACATTGAAGACGATTAACAAGAGTTATTGATGTGGTGTCAGTGGTCGTGGAATTCAAACTCAAAGGATGAAAAAATTCTAGTATAAATGGTAAACTGATTTCATCTGCTTAAAGAGTCATCATCAATTAGACCGAGACTGGGAGACCCAGATAGACTGGGTGCAACTAGGAGTTGTTCACGTGCAGCCAGTTTGTCTACGCCTCGGCACTCCGACGGAGCGTTCCACCTTTTTTAGATAGAGATTTTTAGCCACCTCCTTGGTGAATTCGTGATCAGAGTTTTATGAGAGGGTGATCAACTTCCCTTACAACCTTCCTGAGAGTTGACGTCCTACCAAGTTATACCTCAAGGTGTCTGACTGCTTTACTTACATTAGACACTCCGTCGTTGCACTAGTACGCTCTGGTGGCTAACTCCGTGATCACCCATTCCACGTAGTGCTGCTTGACTTTGGTAATCTAAATTTTAAAATTCCCTGGAAAACGTTAATTTTATCTATACCGAACTCGATATTTAACTGTTTCTTTTCACATTAAAATTCATAGTCGCCAATGTCTGAAATTGGACCAAGAGGGGGGGGGGATTCAAAACTTCAAAATTTCCCCCGATATTATGAGTTGTATTGAAAAAACTCTACAATTGTTCTATAAATTATCTCGTAACAGAAATATTTTTTACGAGTTATTCGTAATCTCTCGATTTGAGCCCGTGTTTGAGGGATTTTCCGATTTCTTGTTGAGCTTGTATTGCGTTTGATTTTTGTGCTCTCTAATGCTTTAAGGAAGATAGAAGGTAGACTCGACAACCGAAATCCTTGCTAAAACATGACGACACAATCCATAAGTGCTCCTTAAGTGAGAGACGGATGGCGTAAGGAGGCTTTGATCTCGTAGTCTTACACCTGGCGACGAAAGGGAATGAGAACGGAAACAGCTGTAGATTGATGGAAGTGATTGAACTGGCTATTGAGGGGATGATTCACCAGCTGCAATCAGCTGGAACAGGTTCCCCGCTGGGCTGGGCGGGGCTCCTTCTGTCTCGACAACTCACACCAATTAGCTGAGGAAATAATAGTCATGGGGCAACTAGAGGCACATTTCCCAATTATAATTATGCCTGGACTAATCACTAAATTTAAGGTAACAGAATCATTAGCACACCTCGTGGATTGAATCGTATTTTACCTCCACCCGGAAAATGATTTGGCTTCAGGCTATAACCATATTCAATGATTTGGAATCAATATTCGTGGTCGGTTGCTAAGTTTTCAATAGCATCATGACTTAAAATATTATTTTGCAATTATTTTATCAGCTCTGACTTAAAATTTCAAGATTAAAAGACACTTTTTCTTTTTTAAACAAAAAAATTAATTTGTAAGAAATTTCGTTAGTCAATATTGGGAATATCTTTCCCACGGCTTCTTTACCCTTTCATAAAGCCTCTTTTATTTCCATGTAACTCTTAACTATCTTAGTATAGTTTAACATTAAAAGAATTAAGGCTCTTTGAGCCTCACAAGTTACTTATAGGCGAAAATTGTCTTTTTTTCCTGAATTCATTTTGACTAATTTCTGCGTGATGTATATACGCATTTTGCATAAACTTTGAACGACTCATTTTAAAAGGTTGAAATTCCATATTTAGGACTATTGTTTCATCTAGTTGTGCACCCCCTTTTGATCGAAATGCATTAAGAGGGGAGTCGGGCAGGAGGGGGAAAACAAAAAATGGTAAAATCCGCTGCAGAGATGCAGAAGGTTTTGAAAGGTCTTTTTGTTGTTGTTGTTGTTGTTATTGTCATAATAAGATCTATAAACTATGTTCTAGTACAGTTTTTGACTCGATGCCTTACAAACTAGATATCGTATATCACTAACAAACGAAAATGAAGTTCAGAACATTTTTTTTACTCAATTTTATAGGAAAACAAGGAATGCGGTGTACATTACATTTTTTAATTCTTTGTTTATTTATGATCTGTTTCAAGGGCGATCCACCCTTTAACCCCCCCTCTATGTATCTATCTATCTCTTCATATGTATATGTATATATATATATATATATATATATATATATATATACATATAAAATGATTTTGAAAATCACGTGATGAGAACTTACGACTGGGGTGTTTTGGTTCCCCTAATTTAGATTTAGTAAGGCGAAGATTTCTTTGATCTTCCGGTAAGACGAATCTATCGTCAAGAATTATTTTAACTGCATTACATATATGGGCTTTTCACGTTGAGGCGCTGGGGAGGAGTGAACCGTTGCATCGATTTGGTGCAATTACTAACAGGAAATGCACAAGAGTCATTCTATTGCACGCATTGATCAGTCCTAGTTCGTATGTTTTCAAGATTCCGGGGCTCGGCTGTAAAGTAGCAGTCGAGTTTTAACGAACACCAATTTAATTTATATTTGTCATTTGCAGATTGCTTCCTACAGCTAAAAAATGAGGTTAAGAGATCAAATAGGAATTTAAAGCAACTGTTACACGGGAGCTGAGAACTAAGAAGAATTTCCACTTGTTGGAGTGACACCTGGATGATTCCATCTATTCTATATTTCTCCCGTAATAAGACGCCTGTATGTAAACATGTGTAGCAACGAATTCAAAATAAAACCATTTTAGAATATTACAATCGAAGTCTTTGGGTAATCTCCGTCTGTTCATGTATATAGAATATTACTGCAGTACAGTGTAATTGTAGAATGTTCAACAATTTAGTTATATAACATTTTTCGAATTTTTGATATTTACTCCTTCTCTAATCCCTCTCTCCTCCTGGTCAAGTATTAACGAACTTAAACTTTACAAGAAACGTTTAAATCGAGTTTTGGTAACAATTAAAGAAACCTTGTTGCCGCTAGAGTTTTAGCAGAATATGGACATTTAATAATAATAATAATAATCCTTTATTTGAACATTTATAGAAATATTTCGAAAAATGAGTAATAAAAATGAGCCAATAGCTGTTTTTTTTCTAAAGGTGAATAAAAAATTTTACACTCATGGATACCAAAGGACAAGTTGTTCGAAAAATAATACGTATTGCATTTGGAATGAAACTTATTGTTCAGTCTTTTTTTAATGTTATTTTTATTTTGACCTTGTAGAACTTAGACATTTTAGGCAACCACAGCCTACAGTGTTTCGTGTTGTGAGTTTTATCTAGTGAGTGATTAACCCGACGTTCAATCCACGTTAACCTTTCGACTTGGTTGTTCCATGTAGACTGACGGGCCTCATTACATCAGATGGTTAGCAGCTGACGTACCTGTAGACGTGGCCTAGGAAAAGCGGAGTTCCACTTTAAACGGATTCACTCAGAAGACTCCTACTACTCCACTAGCGTGTTATAATAACCATTTAAAGCTAAAAAAAAGTCCGTCACGCAGGGGCTGCGTAAAGTAAACAGATTTCCCACTGAAGGTTTACAATAGATAAATATACATCCAGGTAACGCAGCCGTGACTGCTCAGTAAATGTACAATACAAGGCTGAATTGGAAACAAACAGGCAAGCCAACCTCGTAGCGTTGCATAGATAGACCGGAAAGACAAACAATTAATGAAATATATTTGAATAAGACATATTAATTTTATTGAAAACAATTTAGTAAAGCTAATGGTGTAGTTTGTAAGGAATCAGAATCATTTTTATCTCAATCACTCAAATTTTAGTAATCCAAAAACAAAAGAAATTTCGTTTGTTTATTGCTCTTCAGTTTCTAAAATACACCAAAAATCACTTATTTTCATTAAATTTCACGAAACATTTATGCTTTTCAGAATGACGAGAATTACCAAACTAGGTATTAAAACATTTCATGTAAAACTAAAGATCAAGTTCATTAATGGTTGAAATTCGACAAGTGGGAGACGGGTTAGAGAGAGGAATTTCGAAAACTCGAAAAATTTTGTTATGTACATTTTTTTCACTATCTAAATTATTAAACAAGATATTTGCATTTTTTAGTTTTCAGTCTTCAGTAAAGCCCCACTCCAGAGATGTCATATTAATAATAAGCTGTTATATTATGAAGCTATTCATTTGAAGCTAAATACCAAATATTGTCCTCATTAAATTTTTACGTTCTAAGATAAATGAAAATACGTGATGCACGTGGGAAATCTGCTTAGTTAACGCAGCCCCTGCGTCACTGACTTTTTAATATGTACATTTTGTTGTTTAATAGATAACAAAATTTATGTAACAAATTGTATAAATAACTTAAGAAAGTAAATTTAACCCTTTTTTTTGTATTCATAACTGTTGTTGTTACTACATTTTTTGTCATGCAGAAGCTAAGTTAACTTTTTTTTTAAATTTACACAGGACTATTTGACCCCTGCTCAAAAATATCAACTGTACTATCTCACAAGTTCACAGACGAGAGTAATGTCAATAGGCTTATCGCTTTGACTGCCATTGGTTGCTGGCTTGACCGTATATTATGCAAGAATACAGAGTAAGTGGCAGGCCAAGCACTGCTTAGAAGGATTCGTGATATAGAGCTCGTGATGGTCCCCACCCTGCCTGTCATGCTCCCTCGATTAGCCACTGAAAACAGATATCAATCCAAATTATGTAACTGTTGTGCCTCGAAGAATGGAACGTAACTTGTTGAGCGTGCCTCTGTATTCTATGAATACTCGAGGTGGGGTGCATGAATGCAAACGCTAACCTTTAACATTGTTTGCTCAAAGGAAATATGTTTCAATGAGCAGATCCTGACATCTCCAAGGCACTGAGACTGCGTGTCTACTTTTCCTTGTCCATCATTTTTCAAGGGGTGAATGTATATGCGTGGAATAACTGCGTTTTTCGACGGGAAAAAAATCATATTGTAGATTATTGGCTCTTTATTCATTTACTTGCCTCAATTTTCAGATTTCGAGCATAGCGGGTGTAAAGCATTAATTTGAGCCGTGCATCCTATGAAAAGCATTTCGCAATCTGATTTGCCCTAACCCTCTTTATGGTTCCTTATGGAGCGAGCAGTATCATTACTTAATATCAGTAGTCATTACCAGCTTATGGTAATTTTTCAAATTATACAAATCTCATCCATCACTCAGTGTAATTCCAGTGAATAGAAGAATGGAAACTGTAACAATAAAATAGAAAATGTGGCTTGCTAACTCTTGAAAATGCAGTAATTTTCTGTTTATTGGCTATCTAACTCCTTGTGCAACGGCCATAGATTTTACTAGCACCCTCTCACACTCTCAACTCTTAGTTTAAAAATCCGTAGTCAGAAAATTTATATTCTGTGTCATGGTTAAATGTGGCTTACTTGAAAGAAACTTCCTATTGCTTTATTGAAATTGCTCCTCAACTGCCTAAAATCCAGAGTGCCGCAAAGAAAATTATAGTACCTGATAACAAAATCTTGAGCACCAATGTTATATTATATAAATACACGTTCACAGATCAAAGAAAATACATATTCTTGGGTAATGTTTTCCATCATTGTAGAAAATGATATAATATAAATGAAAATACTAATATATTGCGGAAATATTGAACAAAATTAAATTTTAGGAAATGTACATTAGTTTATTCGAAAATTAATACATATTTACAGTAATGGACTGTTTTAGGCCCTTGAATACAGACTCTTCAGCACAATTTCGTAGGTTGGTTTTCCAAATTCATATCAATCCACAACTGTCTTGACAACATTTATCTACGGACAAGAATCATTATAGGATTATCTGGGGCGGAGGGCAACATAAGTATAACTTAAAGTCCGTCACGCAGGGGCTGCGTAAACTAAGCAGATTTCCCTCATGAAGTTTAACAATAATTAGCCTACATATTGGTAACATAACACCGCCGTGAATATTAAGTGAAGAAATCTTTCAGTCAATTTTAATAACCTCCCGACGGGAAGCGTTTGAAACGTAAACAAATAGGTCTGCCAAACTCTCACCGGAAACAAAAACAATTACTGAAATACATCAAAATAACTATATCTAGTGCTTTAATATATGATGAATCAGAATATTTTTTATCTCATTCAATCAAATTTTAGTAGTCCAAGAACTTTAGACGGGGGGGGGCGGGATCACCAGAACATATTTGCATCTATCTCGTATAATAAAAGTCTCTTGAAAACAATATTTGGTATTTAAGCTTCGAATAATGAGTTTTATTACATAACTGACTATTGTTTATGCAACACGAGTAGGAATTGGGGGTTTGCTGAAGGCTGAAAACTGAAAAATGAAAATATCTCGGTTAATATCCCAGATAGAGAATAAATGCATTTATCAATATTTATAGAACATTTAACTTGCAATAAGATTGGTTTTATATAATTTTTCGATCCGACTTATAGTAACGGAGAAATTTCGAATTTTCGAAAACACCCCTCCCACAGGTCCGATTTAAGCCTTTAACGAACTCGATCTTCCTTTTTACATGGAACAACTAAATGTAGAGTTTCGTAACGATCACACAAAAATTGCGACCGCTATGTATGTTGTTGACATGTATATAAATACACACAAACACATATATAATTTTGAACGGACCTCATTTTCGTCCACTGGGTAGGATCGATGGACATTTGAAAAGCATTTTCGAAAATCGCGTCAAGAGTGCAACCTCTATAGCAGATTTCCCTTGAGGGAAATCTGCTAAAATGCTGATCACTGAAAATTGTTTCGGCTTAATGAATCTTCCTTTCACGATTTTTGAAGATGGTTCTTTTATGAATGAAGAGAAAGATGAGGTTCGATGGAGGATATGTATCAGTTACTTCCAGGATGTTGCTTAATAGCTCTGGATTGGCAGAGAGAGAGCTTGCATTCAGGTCAAGGCTGCCCAAGCCAAATAAAAGTCTTTTTTCTCAGTTACGTGTTCCTCAGCCCTCGACAAACTGAAAGATCTTGATTTTAGATCTCCTAATTAAATGAAATTTTAAATCCAATAAAAGACTCAAATATGGGCTCATCTCCTTTCGTTCTTCAACCGTCGAAATGTTTCTCAGCCAAAGATTACCTATTGACAGCATTATCATCATCGTCAAATACTGAAATGCAAATTAGAATATTACATATGTGCAATTATTAATCTCATATGCAATTAGAGAAAATTACATATCAACTAACAATAAATCAATTTGGATTATTCCCCTTTTTAGACCCTATATATAATTTTAAATATATATATATATATATATATATATATATATATATATATATATATTTAAAATTGAAAACTAACAATACGGACCCCGATAAATAAATGATTAACAAATATAGCCGTCAATAAGTCTTGAAATTACTTCATTCTATTAATACCTCTAACTGACTTATTAGCATGAACGATAATCATTACTAGGAAACATAAAAATATTCTGTCACGCGAGGATTTGTAAACTAACAAAATATACCTCCCTTAGTAAGATCGGTATGAAAATAAGAATTATTATATTAGCTTACCACGATATGATTAGTGGTATAATAGCTGAATGTGAATTCTCAAAACGCACAAGTAAAAATGACACCGTTAATGTTTGAGTTGGAGAAAAATTATTTGAACAAAAATTGTATCGTATTTATTTAACAACAAGATTAATTATATCAAAGTTTCCGTACTAAAACATTAAAAGAAAGATATTTCCTATTTTAGAAGCGTCCCACTTTTGCCATGAAACCCGCATATATCCCGATCCTTCAAATTCATAATTTCTAGTAGAATAATAATTTTATTTGTATCACGGAAGGTTATGCTTAATACAAAGGTAAATTAATTAACAAAGCTAAGAATATTAATCAGCTCAATTTGAAGGAACACAATACTGAAAGATGTGAAGCCTTAATTGGAAGACACGTAATTCGGTTTGGTTCGTAAAAGTTGCGTAAACTTGAGAAAGAAATTGAAAGGGTTATTATAAAAATCCTTCAATTAAGTCTGTTGATGATAATGAGCCGTGTGACTTGGATTTACATAATTCTGAGATCGTTATACACACATACATATAATATAAACTGGCCAAAAAAGGGAATGTATCGAAATGATGTCACATGGTGACCTATTTTCTATCTCCCTTTTCTCATTTTGTAAATTATTTGTCACTCAATTTGCTTTGTGATTAATGGGAATGAAGATATAATTGACGTTTAAGAACTTATTCGTAATTTATCAAATTATAAAAACTCAATTGCCAAAATGTGTACAAATCAGCGTGTTATGCTGCTCGTTACATTTAGTCGACAAACATGATTTATTTCAATTGCCCAAGAAGACGGATGCTCTTGTGACTGAAACCAGCGCCGTATATTTCAGGAATGTTAACACACTAGTCTAGTCTGAATCGTTATCACTCACTCAAACCTGATAACTTTGAGACTTGTTATTTTCTGAGCCATATATTTAACCCGGCGTAATTTACTACTATTTTTCCCCGTCTCCTGAGACACAAGGAGGGTGGTGTAATTTGGTTTAAAATTTGTTAAATTTAAAGCTAGAATTAAATAGTTAATATTCGTTTGAAAAGGATTATGTCAATAGACAGGAAGGCCCTAAAAGTTCACTTTATATTCTCTTCAAATATTACCAATAAGCGAAACATGAGGGTGAGGGTGTTAATGAAGTGAATTGATAAAAAATGGCTATTTATCAATTTTGGCATATTTCCTGTTTGTTATATCAGTTTAATGAATGTTCAATCAATTTTAGATCATTTATATTTTCAGAACATACGAGTTGAGCCATACATGTCGATTATGGAAAGTTGGTATCACTTTTTAAGGTGTTTGTATTGTGCTGAATAAACACCTACGTACGAATAATTTTTAGTGCAATTCCCTTATGACTAAAAGTAAAATTTACAAGAGAAGCAAACGAGGGCTTTCAACAGGGCCCATGTTGGGCCTTTAGTTAGAAGTTACCAAGTCATTCCCTCCATGAGTGGTAAAACGAATTTTTTTAGAAGCGACTACAAACTCCAATTGAGATTAATGATATACCAATACACAAAGGATTTCTTGGTTTCAAGTTTATTCCTTACAGAGATATAAGAACTCAGAACGCCGGAAAAATAGTGAGATAGTATGGGTCGTTATAGGATACAGTGGGGCAAAAAACTTCAAGAAACATGCCGTTTTGTGCATTGATTTGATCAATAAGAAAAAAAGGTAAATGGAAAGAAACCGGAGATAAGCGGACGAGAATTCTTGTCCTACAAACTTGGAGCTTGGTTCTGCATGAACGGAGTAAAGGTTTGACGCCAAACTGCTTAGAGCAAAAAGGCATGACTTGAGGGTGAGGAAAAGTAGAATTAGGAAATTGTATTGTATCAAGATTAAATATCTATTGGCTGTTTCCTTGAACATTCCACATTTCATTCAATTAATCGATGTTGATTCCACGCAAACAAACAAAAGGAATAAAAGGGTCCTGTAGAACATGAAGAGGTTTCCAGTGGCCTTCCGCATCAGGCAATCATACAATAAAGGTTTCAGGAGGTAAATCAATTCATAGCAACAGAAAGACACGGACGTTGAAAATTCGGGTTAAGGTCAGGTAAGTTAATTCTTATAAGACCTTGCACCAGGTAAACTTTCCTTATGATCATCCTTGCCAGAGAGTCTAATTATTTAAAATTAAATTATATTTAGGACTTCACTGAATACTATTTAACCATTGGGTTTTTGTTTTGTGACCAATTTCATTAGAACACACAGATATAAGTACTCAATCACATGGAATCCTTTTTGAGTCAAGATTTGAAATTGAAGATCCTCCTAAATTACTACAAAAAACATTAATTTAGTGTATAAAATGTTAATTTACGAACCCATTTATGCCTGGAATGAAAGGAACAGAGGTAACTCTTGTTTTTAACTTGTAAATAACTAAATTATTTTTTACATTATTCGTGAAATAACATACATACAATCAGCTGTCATTTTTATGTTATTAGAAGGATTTTGCTGGAGCAGATAATTTTGCTTTGTAGATTCTGTCTCTATGAAACATCCTATGCGTCAGTCTTTAAGAATTCAATCTAGTTTTTTGCATTTAGGCTCTTTGTCATCCCATGGGCATATTAGAGAGGGGAACGAATTCTTTGTAAATGGCACTAAAGAGAATTGGCAGCCGGGCTGTTGGATAATGAGACTACTGGTTAAGGCCGACAGTTAATTTTATGGTAAAAGCATTGGTAAAACTATTCAAGACTTACTCTAGACTCCGAACTTAGAGTTCATGGTTAAGCCGTGAGAGGGAGCCGTGGAAGCGGAAGATTGTGTCGGAGAGGCGGGGCAGGGGAGTCGACCCCTCTAGTCCTTGACAGCACCTGGGGAACGGGCTGTCTCTTGCCCAATATCACACTCATTATATACAGCTTACTCATCTAGACACCATGAATGGGACGTGTCTTCCTTCAGTGAGATCGATTCCCGCCAATCAGCTGGCGAGGATATCACTAGGCGTCTGAAACCAATAATTGGTACAAAAATACAAAAGAATAATTCACTTTATCTTATCCGCTCTACATTTCTGGTCCTGCGTACTTGTCAACTTTAGATCCTTCTGCTTGGTAAGTTTAGACTACTGGCTTTTAAAAGTTTTCCCTTATAAGATATCAGCTATTGAGGGTGGATAATACTTATCAAGACGTCCTTCAAATTTTCCCGATCAGTAGATAATATATATATAAAAAAAATAAGGTCCTGTAAATATAAATGCATGTGTATATATTTCTTAGCAGACTTTGGAGACATTTAGGAACGCCGAAGATATTAAAATACCTATCTTAATCAAGGAAGTCCTGGAATGATCTGTCTCCATACCAATGAATGTCTCCATACTATATACGAGGAATATTATGCCTCGTTATACTGTGGAGGTAGCGTCTAAATTACTAGCAATAAGCTTGCCTTCAGTCGAAACTTAGGAAAGTCGACGTTCTTAGTCATAATCGACCGATTTGCGCGTTGTCATTGGACTCTCGCGTCCACAGTAGGGTCACAAGTAATGAACTGTTGATCATTCTTGAACATGCCTGATGCTGCTTGACTATGATCGGTGACTGCAGTCGGACTTTTTACCACTAGCACCAATAATAAGACAATCGCGACAACACTCTTCTTTTAGAATGACTTTAGAGCAGACATTAGATTATATATTAGATGGCTTTCTCCTCTCTGCCTGTCAGGGGGACTGAGGTTCGAGATCCTATTTTGTAAGCTTGAAATCTCTATTAGAATGGCTTTATTTTCCTTATAGAGTCAAGGTACATTTTAACTTTTTGCTCCTCTTTTAATTGACTCAGCGCCTCCATGTATCTGAATCTTAGATTCTCCGGCTTTCCGCATTCGATCACAATGTGCTTAGGAGTCTCCACCTCTTTCCCACGGCTCCTACATATCGTAGACGTTAAATAAGTGTTTCAGGACCAATAAAAAAGGCCTTATCCGCTGCTAGTGTTTTCATTTATGCAAAGTGCACTTTCAGTATCAGCGCTCCATCATCATTGCCTGATTAGAGAAATGTAGCCTTGACCGAAACTACCGGACGACTGCTTTGCTCCGGGCTACATTCTCTAATCAGGCAGTGATGTTGGTGCGCTGACTCTGAAAGTGCACTTTGCAAAAAATTAAAACACTAGTAGAGGACAAGGCCTTTCTATTGATCCTGATGAATTGGTTCCTCTAACGTCCAGTATTTCGGGAGAAATATATGTTTATTAATCTTGCAGTTCCTCGAGATCACTCCCACCACATCTCTAAGCTCCATCATAGGAAGTCTGAGGTAAATTTCTCTGTTTCTGCTCTCCGTATGAGTAACTTTGAGCCTTTCCTATATCTTTTTGGATTACTTTCTGGTCACATTCTTTGTGGAGTTCTTCAGAAAAGATGCTCGGATAAAGGTACTGTTCCAATGGGCGTTATGCTTACTCCTCCTGGTCAAATTGTCTGCATTTTCTGGGATACTTTGATATCCTGGTACCCAGTATATTGTCACAGTTTTGTTGGCCCTTGCTAATTGTTCCAACAAAGAGATAAAATACTATGAAAGAGAATCTATTGTCAGTTCAGTAATATGTAGGTCAAAATATACAAAAATTATAACCTTCATATATTTCATAAATACTTCTCGCCTAACCCCCTATCGTTGAGCTACGAACGAACTAAAATTTTTGAAATGGATTCATGGATAATCGACACCAAATGATCTCTCGCAAACTAGCATTCACACTTACGAATTTGAAGACGCGTTTTGTCGTCTAAGGCTTAGGAATAAACCATGAGTAATAGATTTCTTTCTCAATGCTAAATTCCCTTAATAATCGGTAAGCTTTATTCAGTTTAGCTCGTATAGATCATGTTAATAATTTAATGTTTGAAAATATAATTAATATGCTCCAAACAAGGAAGAATTGCATCTAAATAGAAAAAAAATGATTTGTTTAAAAATATTATGAAAAGTAATCATTTGTTTTCGAACTATTGTAAAGTTGATTGCATTTAAATGATATTACAATACAATATAGAGAAAATATTGCTAAAAAAATAACTGAATCAAATATTACTTCCATGTAAAAAATAAAGGAAGTACTATAATCTATGAATAACAAATGAAATAATTTTAAATCAAGTGCATCTAAACATTTAAACTTTATATAATAGGGGAACAGTCATGTCGTGTCCTCATCACCTTTTTTTTTCTTTTAATGTCAGGAATATGTCTGTTCTAAACAATAGCATCCTTAAATTCCGATTCTTCTATTCTATTCATCGATATATACATTTGACAACAGCTGACGTCATATATTTGACATTTGATAAGTTGGTAAGCCATTGTCATGTTATTAGCGATAAGTCTTGTTGTAAACCTTCTAGTGGAACGTTATCTTTCAATATCCTGCCGCATTTTAATTAATGAAGAGAAGAGTGTTGTAACCAACCATAACCCAGATATATGAAGAACGATAACAGAAACTTATGTAAACAACTAAGATCTTCTGAAAAGACATATTTAAGTAAGTTGATTTATGAAAAGGAATGTTTAATAGCTGTGTTTGTCTCCTTTCTTAAATTCCACGTAGCACCAAACTGAAGGTTCACTAAAGTTGTACTTTGCACATTTTTAATGCATTATGGCCCTCATTAGACAATTGATGCAGGACACGGAGAGACGGCTTTCTAACACTTCCGACCACTTGTGGAATTCGTTTCACTCTTTCTGATATCTTTATTGTTGGATAATCTTGCCCAGAGGCCAACGAAAAACCCTTAATGTCCTTATGACTCTCTTCCTTCTCATGTTCATTTACCTTGGAACCAGGACTTTCTGATCTCATCGACAATTAACTAAATGACGCCTATAGATTCAAAATCAACAAAGTAAATGTGAAATAAAAAGTTAAATCCTGCCGCCCCTAAATGTTTTAAAATTATTCTTAAATCTTGCGCTGCTTCCTGTGAGTAGGAAAATATATCTTAAGAATTTCTGGGAGACTTTAAGCCTGAACAAAAAGGTCTTTTAATATTTTACATTGCATGCGTCTACCAGTCTCATAGAGACTTTTATGACTTGATAATGAAAATGTGCTATTAGTGATAATGAAAATGTGCCCGTTTGCTCAATAAATATTTATGTTTCTTTGCGGTACATTTCTTTGGGAAGGAATGAGCTACTCATTGATATCCATTTACATGCTCAGCTGAGTTGGAGCAGCGAGCGTGTTAATAGAATACAGCCCATTTGCCGTGCATTGCTTCAGTGGGAGGCCTATCATAATTCGCCTATCCTACCTCCATGTTCCTTCTCCTAAAGGTCCTCGTTGGATAGTCAACCATTGTTGGAAGCCAACTTTACCAGTCCAAAGGTCCCCAGGCCTCTCTATGGCTGCCACAATTTGAAAAGGAGAGATATATTAAGGTGAGGGTCGTAAACCATTCCTCCCTTGGAAATGAAATCTGTTTCGCCATACTGAGTCAGTGGGCTGCATTCCCATGCTACAATGGGGACGGGAACACTGTGCAATCCATATTTTCGACGAGGTTGTGCAACATTTAAACACCTTTACGTCCCTCACGTTCCACGCCCTAATTAAAATTAGACTCCTTGATTGAATTCAGGGTATTTTTTATTATTCAACTTGCGGCTATGTTTTTTTCCCAGCCAAGCTCGATCATTCCGGAAACGTGACAATTAACCTGAATACTTTCTTTGTAAGGTTGTAACAAGGTTATTAAAATCAGGATAGAAAATAAAGTTATGCAGCTGTAGAAGTTTGAAACGTAGATTAAATACATCAGGATATGCTGAATTAGAATATCAGTTTTTAGTAGACGAGACCCATTCCTTATTTAGGAATAAATAGTGTTAGGCAGTTATATACATTAGAATTTATTTGAGTTAGGTCGTTTACAAATTAAAGAAAGATACTTTCAACTCAATAGTTTTGCTATTTTGTTCGTTTATCTGTTAAACTTTTAAAACATTTTCTCTAAGGGGAAATCAGCTATTGAGTTAGTACTCATTACACATTTTTTCAAACTTTATTCAAATGTCCACCTGTCTTAAGTTTATATTAATCTGCATGTACATATTTATTTTTACTCTGCCTTTCGTTGTTTTGGATATATTTCCCTTCTAAATCTACAAATACAACTACCGTGTTCGATTCATGCCTCTCCTCTCCAGGATATGTCGTAGTGCTATAAAAGCTTGTTCTTCCAGGACAATATCCAAATCGGTCAACATTGAAGTAGTATTCAATTTCAACTGTAAGCCTATTTTTAATTATACATAAAAGTAATTTAGAGGCAGGAAGAAGAACAGAAATAGTTATGTAATTACTACAAATCATTGATCTACCTTTTTAGGTGTAATGAATGTTTGACTTTTGGTAAACTCCGCTGGAATATTTCCATTTACAGAGCAATTTTTGATTACTTTAAATCACAGCTTCTTCACTTCATCATCAAGTTTAATGAGGAATTCAGCTGGTATCTCATCAAACCCAGTTTTATACTTCAAACTTCTAAGACCGTTGTTTGAATTCAGCCATCAAAATTGGAAGGCCAAGTTATATTCATGTACACTTGATATTTTCTATAGTACTTCGTCGTCAGTAGTAACTGAATCACTGTAAAATTCTTCTATACATTCTTTTCGACGGTCCCAGATTCCATTTATATCAAACAGTATTTGGGCATTTTTGTTTTTCAGTGTTAGACCCACATTTTGGCTTGAATTTATAAGGTATGCTTCATCAATCATTCCCATTTTGTTGTCTTCATCAACTTCTTTTGCATTTTCATAGGATAATTTCTCTTTCTTTCTTTTTCTCTGCATTTGCCTATAATCTGATTCTTAGGGCTTTTGTTGCATATTAAAATTTGAGCCTTTAAGGTAGCAGTTGAAGAATTTCATACGCCAACCAAGATTTCCCAGGAATTAGTTTCTTTTTATCAAAGAGATCGTCTCATGCGAGCTTTAATTCTATCGTAATTTTTTCCCAACCGTTTGGAACCTCTTCCATTTTTTAGAATAACTTCATATTTTTTCATCCTGATTCAGCATTTAGTCAAGATTAGTTCGCAGCTTTGATGTAGTGGAGGGATATTATTGAGCCCTCTCTAGCAATGATGAGTACAGGATGACTTTTGAGGGAAGATTGCTTGTCTGGATGCCTCGTTTGGGTAAAACCGAAATGAGTACATTTGGAAGGTGGGTTGACAAATGGTGGGAGTCATATAGTTGATCAAGACGTCTTGACATTTGTAGGACAATGCCCTACAATCGATTGTCTGACTTAATGTTCGCCATATAAGATCTAATAAGGATCAAGAGCTTGGCTGGTAATGTGAGGCGTGTCTAGACTGGTAGCCATATAGGGCCCACCTCCTTGCTACATACTCTTACACCATACATACATACAGATTGCCTCCAACATAGATTTAATTCCCGTGTGGTCTTTTTCTCCCGGCACTTCAGCAAAGCCAAACTGGTTTGGATAATAACATTCTTCGCCACTTAAAGAACACTTACATAATTCATTTTTCGTCCGAAGAATAGTATCAATGAACACTTTTTTTGCCAGTGAAAGGAGAGCTGTACTTGTGTGTGCACTGTAAACTAAGCCACCACCTCATATCATCAACATTAAAGAAATGGTTATACCTCATAGAATCCAATGATTTTCAAAATTAAATAGTTTATAATTTTAATGGAAGTAATAAACCTTGATTATTTATTTAATTTTATTTTATATTATTATTATTATTTATTAACGTCCACTTTTTGCAACTCAGCCTAGTTGAAACGGGTTATCTACATGTTACTACCCTTTTTTAGCCATGGGTGGGACTTTGGATGTTATTTAATGAATTTCGTCACTAAATAATTTCCTTTGCCCAGGCAAGAATCGAACTCGCCACTCTAGGTTTACCATATGAGATTAAGGCCAACGCTTTAATACAGATGGATAACCTGAGCCCCCTAATTTTATTTACAAATTTTCATATGGGAGTGGCAATGAAAGCAAGCTTTTGACTCGGTTTTGGCTTACACTGTCTTGGAGGACTGTATACTTTCTGTAACCTGTCACTTACCGTTACGTCAAACATTGACTTTTTTAGCAATATCCCCAAAGTGGAGTATCCGAGTTATATGAAGAGGAATCAACAGTTTCAATTTATTTAGCTAATCCTATTTTACGTCCTTGTTTAAACTAAAGGAACTTTAGGAATCTCAAAAAAGTTTTGGTTTTCAGATTTCAAAGACATTATCAGTAATGACCCTCCCTAAACTCAATTTGACCAGTTTCGGAGCGACGTGTTTAGTCTTAGAACGTTCAAATATCATATTTAGGATTGCTGTTATATCCAGTGGTGGACCTCTCCTTTTTATAAGGCGGCTATAATGTCCGTCACGCAGGAGCTACGTCAACTTAGCAGATTTCCCACGTGCTGGTATATTCGCAAGAGCGGTAACAGACAAGTATAGTTTTGAACGGACATCATTTCCGTCATCTCCTTGGAACGATCGATGACAGTTGAATACATTTTTCGGAAATCGCGTCATGAGTACCTCAATACCTACTTTCCTTTAAGGGAAATCTGCTAAAATTGCAAAGTAAAACTCCATTAAAAGTTAAAATATAAGCGTCTACTCTACATTGCACATAAAAAGTACAATAAAATAAAATAATTAAAATATAAAATAGTTAAATCGAAATATAACAATACTAATTAATAAAAAAAATCAAAATTTCTACGTTCCGATGCAGAAGGTTTATTCGGGGCCTTTTTTATTTATATCAAAAAGGCCTTTAAATAATGTTGTGTGCCATTTTTTCACCCAATACTTTGGAACAGAGACATTGTTAAATTTAGTGCATTTAAACATTTTATATATTTAATTTTATTGGGAGTCACGTGGTATCCATATCAAATTTTAGTAGATTCCCTAAAGGGAAATCAGCTATTGAGGTTGTACTCATGATGCGTTATTTGAAATATTTCTTCAAATATCCATCGATCTCACTTAGGAGTTAACGAAATTGAGATCCGTCCAAAACAATATTTATTTATTTCTATAGACATATATTTGTCTGTTCTAGCGGTCTCAATGATTGTTTAATCGTTAACCAAACTCGATATTTAAACGTTTAATGTAAAACTAAAGATCTAGTTCGTTAATGACAGAAATTCGACCAGAGGCGTTACAGGGGAGAATTTCGAAAATTCCAAATATCTCCAATATTATGAGTTGGATTGAAACATTGTACATAACCAATCTTATTGCAAATGTATTACCCTATAAATGTTGTTTTGTACATGTTTTCTCTATCATGAATAATAACCGAGATATTTGGGTTTTTTTCGTTATCATTCTTAAGTAAACCCCCACTCCTACTCATGTCATTAACAATATGCTGTTATATCATGAACCACTCGATTCCAAGGTTAAATACCAAATATGGTTTTCATTGAACTTTTCTTTGTAAGATACATGCAAATAAGCTATGTGATGACGTCATCAATAAAAATTTTACTCCTTTAACCGATAATGTTTATTTGCTCTATATCATAATCGATATTTAACCGTTCAATTCAACGCTAAAGTTCATAATTGTTAATGGCTGAAATCGGACCTGGAATAGTGTGGGTTTAGAGTGGGGGGGGGTTTTAGCAAACTCAAAATCCCTTCCTTATGAAGAGTCGGATTGCAAAATTATATAGAACCAATCTTGTTAAATTTTTGATTTTCCACAATTGGTGTTCTATGCATTTTTTGGTTACTGAAGTACTAAACGACTTTTTCGTGCTTTATTATTTTTTATCTTCACTGACCTCTCCATGTATACTCATCAGTTTTTTACGTATACATAGACAAAACGTGGTGAGATGAGATCACACGCGTTTTACACCAACACATGGGAAATCTGCTTCAACTACGCAGCCCTCTGCGTGACGGACTTTTTATATTACAGTAATAATAGACGATACAGGTGTGATTCTAATGTTTCATTTTCACAAGACACACACCACTTAAGCTTGGAGGCTAATAGAGAAAATGTTTCACTTAATTGACAGGTGACAGATTGTAAAGCGTCTGCCAAGATAATAGAGGGCGCATTATCAGGGATCTTCCGAGAGCTATTTACGCTACTAGTCTCCTAACCAATAAACCTAGAGTGACGAGTTCGGTTCCCGCCGGGGCAAAGGAATTTATCTAGTGACGGAATTCATTTAATAAAATCCTTAGTATCTCCCTGGCTAGAAAAGGGTAGTAACCTGTAGATAACCCGTCCCAATTGGATTTAGTTGCAAGAAGTGGATGTCAATAAATAGTTTAATTTTAATATATCTCAATACCAACTGTTGAAGAGTTGCCAACTTGAAGAGTTGCTTCACAGTACCTTTAATGACCTGAGACCTTTAATTATGGCCCATGTCTAATTGTAAGGATGTCAATAAAGGCTTGTGACGGTATCGAAAGAAGTGAACAGAACCAAGTCCTTATTTCACGAACAAATTCGTACCTTGTATTACAAAGGAAACCATAGCCACCAATAAACTATTTGAGAAGGGACAGGTGTTGGAGTCCTGTCTGCTTCGCCATTATTAGTAGCTTGACTCCCATATATTATCCATTATGTAATATTTACAAGCTGCAATTTAGTCGAATTAGCAACTTGATTTTTAAACCGAGAACAAAGAGAATACCATTTCACAACACTAGTACGTAGGATATTGACCCGGGCCGAATTATACTTGAATAATGTATTGTTTGTACATGTAAAGTTGTCATTGTCTTGTCTGCAAAGGCTATTTACGTGCACAGTAAAACTAATAAGGTTCAATGCTGGATAACTTAATGTGAACTTTCATCTGAAAGCTAATCAGTCTTACCGAGGTAGAGGCCAGGATCTGCAATGAGGTACTACAAATGTAGAGACTTTGTTGTGAGACAAAAAACTAAAGAAGACCTTTGAAAGAGACCTTAGTTAGAAAATAAGACTTTTCTTCTTTAAACCAATATATCCAGCGCTATGAGGTTTCAGAAGGCCCTGCTACCGCCTTCAGAAGAACTTCACAAATGACAGTTTCCCTGAGTAACTCTGACGCTGTGAAGTATCTCTGAATAAATCGGAAATGGTCCCCAAATCGAGGCAAAAAATACTGATTCCATCTGATGAATGGGAATTAGTGTTTTTGGTCTCGATTTAGGAGCCTTATGGCTTGTACCAGGTACCATTATTTATATTATTACAACTTGTCGTCCAGGAATGTGTCCATCAAATTAAAACTATACACCTAGATTTGAGGCCAAAGCGAAGTATTGCCACTTCTAACACTAACATGAATATTCGTTACACTTAATGTATATCAATATTGACTTGCTAAAGTATGGAAAGTCTATCTCGCTGGAATGTCACATTATTGATTTCTCGTCCCCATATATCGTTTTATCTAAGATAAAATTCGATGAGTAGACGTGGGAATTTAGTGACAGCTGAAAACACGAAATTACGAATAACGCCCTTAAGCTATAAAATGATCGAAACACAACAAGATTGAATCTACAACATGTTTTGAAACTACTTATAGTAACGGAGGTATTTTGAATTGACGGAACCCCCTCCCCCCTTCCTCCTGTTACTGGTCCGATTTCAGCTATTAACGACTATGAATTTTAGTGTTAAATTAAACGGTTAAATATCGATTATAGTACAGATAAAATAAAGATTTTCGAGTAAAGATGTAAAATCTTAATTGATGACGTCATCCCACAACATATTTGCATTTATCTCACAAAGTAAAAGTTCAATAACAACAATATTTGGTATTTAAGCTTCAAATAAAGTACTCCATGATATACCATTTTGTTTTATTTTATTTACGTCCACTTTATGCTACTTTGGCTAATTGGGACGGGCTAACTACAGGGAAACATCCTTTTCTAGCCATGGTGGGACTGAGGAACCCATTTAATGAGTCCGTCACCAAATAGATCTTTACTGCGCAGGACGGGAATCAAACCTACCCCTCAAAGAATACCGTGTGAGATTGAGACCTATGCCTTAACTCACACGGCCAACCTGAGCCCCATGATATAACAGCTGATTACTAAAAAAATGCAAATATCGGTCAAAATGCATTCGGGGAGTGTCATAACAATAACAAATAATTCCGTTGAAATCTGAAAACCAAACTTTTTCACGATTAAAATACTTCAATCGCTTCTTGCAAGGACTTGCACAAAATCCCGGGCTATTTTTATATTCTGAGGCTTTTTGGAGTCATGCGTTTTTTTAATCCTGTGAATTGTTTCTTTAAATGTACATCTAATGGAAGGTCAGATAATATAGTTCTTGACAGTCAAAGTACTAAAGAACTACTGCCCAACTGTTAGGCACAAACTAGACGAACAGCAACCTTCAGCCCTCGACGAAGAAAAGAGGACTACTTAAGGTATACGCATCTCATACATCAAGAAGTAATACCATATCAATAACTGGGAGGTAATAAGTGATCTATTAGAGGCATGCGGAAAAAAAGAAGGGAAAAACGTTGAAAATTGCCTATTAAAAGACCTGGCTAGCAGAATTCTTTGGGTCTCTCATTGGAACTCACTAAATAAAATGTTTAGTCCGGAACTGACAAGAAAGAGGCGTTGTTGATTTGAAGATAATTTTACCATGGCAGCATAACGTTAATAAAAATAAGTAACAACTAAAGCTTTTTAACAGTACTTGCAATTCGGGAAATCTTAAAATGTTTCCTAGCCACATCCAAAAGAGGAATAATACATATTTCGGAAATCTAATTCCGAATAATTATCGCTTGAAATTATGTCTAATCCCCTTATTAAGAAATAAAAACTGACAGACTTATGGGGCAATGGTTCTAAAAAAAATAAAAACAAAAATGAAGAAAACACATGCATTAGTAGTGGAGCTGGTTGTGCGGTAAGAGATCAGACGAGGGGAATGCAATATCCCCCACACTGCACTGGGTCTGGGTCAGGGTCAAACTCTCTCCCTCTCTCTCGTCTACCGACCATTACTGCGGCCTACGGAGCTGATTTGGAACAGACCACGAAATGACCACCAATAACACTCTTCGAGTTGTTCCCAAATTGTTGAAGCTTTTCACAGACTGCAAATCGACCAATGACCCAGATTTCAGCGCAGAAAATGCAATCTGTCAAAGCCATGTTGTTCTCATAAGAAACATATCACTGAAATGTATCCCTTCAAACTTAAAATGTCCGTCACGCAGGGGCTGCGTAAACTAAGCAGATTTCCCACGTGAAGTTTTACAATAGGGAAATCTGCCTAATAACAACTGTAGTAGTAAGAAACCTCTAAACCTAAAACATTATTTAGGGCGTAATAACCCAGTAGTTTCTAGCCCAAAAAACAGTTAACCTAACCTCTAAACCTATTCACGAGGGACGAATAGTTATGGAAACGGCCACCAGAGCTCTCGGCGGAAAGTCTGAACATAGCCTGGTGACCACACGCAGAATACAAATGCAAATATCTCAGTTAATATTCAAGATACAGAATAAATGTATAGAACTCTATTTATAGTAAATTTAATTTGCAATAAGATTTATTCTGTACAATTTTTCGATCCGACGCATAATAACGAAGATATTTTGAATTTTCAAAAATCTCCCCCTCTAAAAACTAGTCCGATTTCAGCCGTTAACGAACTTGATCTTCCTTTTTACATAAAACGAATAAATTCCGAGTTTGGTAAAGATCAAACAAGAATTGCGACCGCTAGAGCGTTAACAGACAAATATATATATATATATATATATATATATATATATATATATATATATATATAATTTTGAACGGACCTCATTTTCGTCATCTCCTAGGTAGGATCGATGGGCATTTGAAGAAATTTTTCGAAACTCGCATCATGAGTACGACCTCAATAGCTGATTTCCCTTAAGGGAAATCTGCTAAAAGAGTGATAACGAGTGTGGTATGGTATTCTTGTAATGCTTTATTTTTATACTTCCATTATTTATATCTTAAAGCGTTTGTAGTCGGGAAGAATAAATGTTAACCTGTTCTGAATAATTTCCATTTGTACTCAGAATATTCAAGGGACATAATAAAATGAATTATGGGAAAGGTCAATCATTATTAACAATATGCAATGAAACAGGTAACTGCTTCCCGACAAATGAGGATCGGTTCATGCACAACATGCCGGGAATATTAAAAAAAAAAATCTGTCACGCAAGAGTTGTGTAATTAGTCCCTGAAAACAGAGAATATAAATGTAAGGGAACAGAAAAACAAATTAAAAAGAAATATTAAAATTACTTTTTCAATATTTCTTTTTAATTTTTTAAAGAAAGAATAAATAAAGAGAGAAAAAGGACAAATAAGATTAAAAAAACCGGGCTAGTGTGCATGTGTCTGCGATTTCCGGGAACTCAAACACGGTGCGATAAGTGATGATGACATTGATGACCGGGGTATTCTTTGCCCAAATTGCAACAACGTTAGTCCTTCTAAAGAAAACCTCTAAAAACACCGAAATCTCCCGTCTCTCGACTGATAATCGTAAATTGCATTTGCAACAAGTTGCTTTATATCATGTTTCGAACCGGCTTATAATACAAGAGATATATTGAATTTTTTATATCCCCCTCCAGTTTAAATATGCCAGTTTGGTTTCAATATCTCAAAATATGTGGCCCTTAGAGAGCTATTTATCAAATATTTTTATTGTGAGAAGTTCGACAATCTGCTCCATCGACCTGATTTGTTATTGTTTGGAACGTTTTCACTGGAAATACGGTATCTTCGTCAGGCAGAGTGTTTAATGTGATTAGCTACCTCTATTACATCATCTGTTTTTATTTTTTTAACTTCAGCCTTCCACGACTCCAAGTCGGTCTTCTCTACGTAGAAGTTTTGTGTCGTTAAATTTATTTTGGTAAAAATGAATACTTGCGTGTCTATCTTGGCGGACGTTTTTATTCTCAAATGTTTCAGACCAGCCACGTGTTGGTCGATTCTTATGGCTGTCTTCTTTCCTGTCTGTCCCGATCTTTATCGCAATCATAGATTATCATATAAATGCCACTATCCTGCGAAAATTTGGTTTCTTTCGGGCTTTTTAAATACTCATTGAATATTTTATGGGGTTAGAATAATGTTCGTAAATTATATTTCTGGAGTATTCTTGCCTGTCTTTTGAATGTACTTGCTATATAGGGAAGAGTTACATTGTATAATTGGTATACTTGAGTATTTTCATATTCATGTTGAATTTTAGCGATATTTCTTCTTAATATTTCATAATACTCTTGATACTTCTCATTTTTGGTGACCATTGTAGTGGAGGTCTTCATTTAGTCATATAATTTAATTTTTTAAATGTGTTTCATTGCTGCACATTGAAATTGTTCTGTTTACTAACGTATAGATGATACCATGTTTATGGGCTGGGTAGTGATGGAATGAAACATTCAGATATCTAGCTGTAGCTGCTGGCTTTCTATACACTGAGTGGCTGAACTTATTATTGTTCTCTTTAATTATTAAAAGAATTAGAAAAGGTAATTTTTATTCAATTTCTGATTCTACGGCGATTTTTTTTCCTTAGTCCCACCCGGCCTAGAAAAGGGTGTTAACCTGTAAATAACCAGTCCCAATTAGCGATAGTAGCAAGAAGCAGATGTTAATAAATAATTTAATAATTGTTTTTGGTGAATTTGATCTGTGGGTGTTTATGAAATTAAGAAAATTCATTACAGTCACTCTCCGAAACGTGTAAGGCTGTAATTAAAAAAACCAAAACAGATGATTGAATGGAGGTAGCTAACCCGATGATGGACGCAATTCTATTCAAAACTTGCAAATCGTTAAAAAAATCAGTCCACTGGAACCGGTAGCCGAACTCCTCACATTTATATATATATATATTCAAGCGATATACGTTAATGGCAGAATTCAGAACGAAGGGTTAAAGAGAGGGCGAATTTTAAAATCCTTTAATATACTTCGGATTAAAAATGTTATAGAGCCAACCTTGATAAACTATAGATATTTTTCAATTGTTGTTCTTATATTTATTCTCAAATATAGATAACATATCTCAACCCAGATATACGTGTTTTCTAATTTTTAGACTTCAGTTAACCCCCACTTCTACTAATGGGATTTAGAAATAGAGAATGTTTGCTGAGACGAGGGCAGTGGTATGTTACCTGCACGTGAGAAATCTGCTAAAGCTCACAGAGCCCTTAAGAGACGGATTGTTATCAGTTTGTAGAAACACATTTTATTCTGCCTGACCTCGTTTAGCACCTATGAAATCGAGTCGCCTACATGAAATCCTAAATCTTTCTCTCGTTATCATAATATACACACATCTTGTTTTCCGGGTGTCGTGACCCTGTTTAAAACAAAATGAAATGGCCCTGATAATAGCTTGACCTAAATGTTTCTTGTTTAAAATGAATTATAATGTGGCATTTTTGAAAGCATTTCTTATATAATAACTACTAATAGTTTTGAGGCTCAATGATTATAAGAGCAGATATTATAGCAGGAGGTCAATAAATTTTGACCAAAACTGTAACTTATAATTACATAATTGATTCATGAAGCATGTACATGATCACTACCACAAGGACGTTTATTCATTTTACGTCAGCTTCGTTATTGTTTTGCAGGTAAGTCGTCTTCATTTCCTGTAAACGAAAAATCTAATCAACAACAGATTTTCGTTATTTATCGAAAAATGGAATGTACAAGTTGAGAGAATTATAAGCATATACTCCCTAAAAAATATTACTCCTACCTGTCTTGTAATCGCCCATCCTCGGGTACGATCGATGGACATTTGAGGAATGTTTGTGATAACAGCGTCATGAGTACGAGCTCAATAGCAGATTTCTCTTAAGAGAAATTTTTTGAAAATGTATGGTGAAATGAGATCACTAATGTGTCATACCAGCAAGAGGGATTTCTTCTTAATTTACGCAGCCTGTTCGTCCTTCTGTCCTCAAAAGATATAAATAAACAATTTACAATTATAATCTATAATTTACATACTCAATTTTTAGTCGATACAGTTGAACGATTACAAAAATGATTCTTTCATCATTTCGAAAACTATCCAATCGAAATAAATACACATCAGTGATTATTTTGAAGCTGGAGAGTTTTGGAGATGACGAAAAACGTATTTTCTGAGTCAATAGTTAAAAAATATAAATTTGCTTCGACTGCTTTTCATAGAAAGTTCGAAATATAATCAGAGATGACCGGAAGTCAGTTTATGCTCAATATTCTGTCTTCAATTTCGCTTCATCACTCAGAAACGAGTTATTCGCTTACACATAACAGGAGCTCAAAATTTATTTAGAGATATTCATGGATAACTTAAGCTAAAGTTGAGCGACTTATTAATCGTTCTAATTGTGTTAATTAATTGATTTCTCAGTATGGAATAATATGAACTAGAATAATTAAATCTATTCAACCTCTATGCTACGAACTTTGTACAATATAGCCTGATACTCCGACAGATTATTAGCTAAATTATTTTTTTTAAAAAAAAGAGTTTAGGATGTGTACCCCCACTAAATTTTTGTAAGGCTTGTGTCTACAACTAATGCTGTGCACTATCATTAGCAATTTCACAACCCTAGCTGGGACCTCTCTGTCGTCTTCTTCTACGATAGGCAGAGCATACCTTGAAGATGCTCTAGAACCTTCTCCCTCCCAAAGCAAATGAGTTCCATTTCTTTAATAAATATATCTAATAAACTTTTTCATCATGCTGTTGCTTTACAGATGCAATTCCGTATCGACTATTTAGTGCCTACCCAGTAAGCCGGGTAGAAAATATTCTCTAGAAAATATGGAATTACTTTTCCTTGCAGCATAGCTCATTACTTTTGAATTTCCAATATAGATCAACAATTTCAATTGTATCACGCATTCGTTGCACATAACGATCCTGAAATCCATTACTCCATGTTATTACGGTCATTCTCGAAAGACGTTTTTCCTTGTACGTACTGCGCCAATCCATGCTCTTAATAAGATCACAGAAATATGAGGAGGCCGGTCACGTAGGTTTGGGTAACCACTCTACAACCTTCCCATAGAAGGTTGTAAACAATGACTGATTTCTTATCATAGGGTATTAGATAAGAGAGGAGTGTCCTTGTGGGAGACGCCTCCCTTCTCCTGCTGGTTATCGCAGCTGGTGGTTATTAGATCCAGGTGCCAAGGATCATTCAGAACGCCCATTCACTCTCCATTAACCTTTGCCCGGCAAGGAGCCATTACTATGACTAATGACGTGTCATTTGAACCAGTCTTATGTCTGTCACTTCTTATTCTCAGCCAGCCTTAGGTCTGGAATACGCACTGAAATGAATCAGTGGTGTAAGTGGAGTAGATAAGAAAAACTTATAGTATCCTACTTGAACAAACACTCTGAAGACACTTTAAAAGTATGATCCTGAAAATAAATACATATGGTTTAAAGAGAAATGATAAGGTGAATAGTCTGATGTAACAAGTTAAACTCTTGTCTCAGTCGTTCATGTTAACTTATTCGTACTCATAACCTCTTTACCTGAGTCTACTTATTTTCCTACTTCTTCCTGGTGTACCAACCATATAACAACTTTTTTAGAATCCTGACGGGATATGTGATCTATCTTCTGTTCCACCATTTGTAGTTCAAAGCCATGTGTAAATTTCTGATGGTAACTTACTTCTTCCTTTCGAATATATATATATATATATATATATATATTCTACATATGATGAGATCTCCTGCCTGTCTAAATCCTCAGAGAGGTCAATGTCAGAGAGGCAAGAGTGGAGGGTAGATTAAAGTTGTACTCCGTGTACTCATACTGGCTAATGCCTATCATTAGTTCTTAATGATTAAACATATACAGGCTACTGTCTACGGAGGGATGACTTGTTTCTCACCACTTGGGGAGCATCTGATAATATGCTCCAAATAAACCAGTCAAAACCATGTAATTATACCATGAGTCAAAATGTAAAACCATGTGATACCATGAGTTAAAATGTAATTATACTATGAGCCAAAACCATATAATTATACCGAAAAGTCCGGATTCCCCTAGGACTTTTCGGAATTAAACTAAATCTCACTTTTATACTTAGCCGTGCTCGGTGCTAAGTTACCTGGCCCAATTTAGCTATTCAAAATTTTATATCTCTTATTAAACGGAGGCCGCTGGTATGGGGAAACCCAAAAGTACAACGGGGGCAGAGGTGGGGAAAAAAAAACGTTGAATATAGTATTACCAGAAAATAAAAGGAATAAACTATTATTTATTTTATTTTATTTTTTACATATTGCCTAATTAAATTTCTACTTGACATATTATTATTGGGCTTATTTTGATAAGTTCTAACAGTATGGGTTGTTTCCGTTTTCCCTTTACGAGTTGCATCGAAATGCCCGTTTTACTTGAAAACTTTATTCTATTATTATCGTTTCGCAAATCAAATATCATGTAGGTTTTAGTATTTTTTCTATATTTCAGTACTAAGTAAACAACTATTTCTACTCATCCAATTTTCTCAATAAATGGCAATAATAAGAAACGTCTTTATCATAGAGTAAACCCACATATTGTTTACATCAGACGGTTACTAAGGTCTAAATATTGTAATATAAAGTGATATATAGCTTATGAGTTGGATTGGCGTATAAGAATATATGGCAATGCATATGCATTTGTTCTGTACACACACACTTAGGCACGCGCGCGGGCGAACACACACACGCGCACACACAAATTGTTATATGTACAAGGAGTTTATGTGCGATTTATAAGCCCAGAGAATTAATATGCAATGGGAGTTTATATATCCAGGGCATTTATATGTGATCTATATGCCTGAGAGTTTATGTGTGATTTATATGAGCTTTATATGCACAGGGAGCTTATGTGCGATTTATAAGCCCAGAGAATTAATATGCAATGGGAGTTTATATATCCAGGGCATTTATATGTGATCTATATGCCTGAGAGTTTATGTGTGATTTATATGAGCTTTATATGCACAGGGAGTTTATGTGCGATTTATAAGCCCAGAGAATCTATATGCAATGGGAGTTTATATATCCAGGGCATTTATAAGTGATCAATATGCCTGAGAGTTTATGTGTGATTTATATGAGCTTTATATGCACAGGGAGTCTATGTGCGATTTATAAGCCCAGAGAATCTATATGCAATGGGAGTATATATATCAATGGCATTTATGTGTGATCCATATGCCTGAGAGTTTATGTGTGATTTATATGAGCTTTTATATACACAGGGAGTTTATGTGCGATTTATATGCCCAGAGAATCTATATGCAATGGGAGATTATATATCCAGGGCATTTATATGTGATCCACATGCCTGAGAGTTTATGTGCGATTTATAAGCCCAGAGAATCTATATGCAATGGGAGTTTATATATCCAGGGCATTTATATGTGATCTATATGCCTGAGAGTTTATGTGTGATTTATATGAGCTTTATATGCACAGGGAGTTTATGTGCGATTTATAAGCCCAGAGAATCTATATGCAATGGGAGTTTATATATCCAGGGCATTTATAAGTGATCAATATGCCTGAGAGTTTATGTGTGATTTATATGAGCTTTATATGCACAGGGAGTCTATGTGCGATTTATAAGCCCAGAGAATCTATATGCAATGGGAGTATATATATCAAAGGCATTTATGTGTGATCCATATGCCTGAGAGTTTATGTGTGATTTATATGAGCTTTATATACACAGGGAGTTTATGTGCGATTTATATGCCCAGAGAATCTATATGCAATGGGAGATTATATATCCAGGGCATTTATATGTGATCCACATGCCTGAGAGTTTATGTGCGATTTATAAGCCCAGAGAATCTATATGCAATGGGAGTTTATATATCCAGGGCATTTAAATGTGATCTATATGCCTGAGAGCTTATGTGTGATTTATATGAGCTTTATATGCACAGGGAGTTTATGTGCGATTTATAAGCCCAGAGAATCTATATGCAATGGGAGTTTATATATCCAGGGCATTTATATGTGATCAATATACCTGAGAGTTTATGTGTGATTTATATGAGCTTTATATGCACATGGAGTTTATGTGCGATTTATAAGCCCAGAGAATCTATATGCTATGGGAGTTTATATATCCAGGGCATTTATATGTGATCTATATGCATGAGAGTTTATGTGCGATTTTTAAGCCCAGAGAATCTATATGCAATGGGAGTTTATATATCCAGGGCATTTATAAGTGATCAATATGCCTGAGAGTTTATGTGTGATTTATATGAGCTTTATATGCACAGGGAGTCTATGTGCGATTTATAAGCCCAGAGAATCTATATGCAATGGGAGTATATATATCAAGGGTATTTATGTGTGATCCATATGCCTGAGAGTTTATGTGTGATTTATATGAGCTTTATATACACAGGGAGTTTATGTGCGATTTATATGCCCAGAGAATCTATATGCAATGGGAGATTATATATCCAGGGCATTTATATCTGATCCACATGCCTGAGAGTTTATGTGCGATTTATAAGCCCAGAGAATATATATGCAATGGGAGTTTATATATCCAGGGCATTTATATGTGATCTATATGCCTGAGAGTTTATGTGTGATTTATATGAGCTTTATATGCACAGGGAGTTTATGTGCGATTTATAAGCTCAGAGAATCTATATGCAATGGGAGTTTATATATCCAGGGCATTTATATGTGATCTATATGCCTGAGAGTTTATGTGGGATTTATATGAGCTTTATATGCACAGGGAGATTATGTGCGATTTATAAGCCCAGAGAATCTATATGCAATGGGAGTTTTTATAGCTAGTGCATTTATATGTGATCTATATGCCTGAGAGTTTATGTGCGATTTATATGCCCAAGGAATTTATATGCACTGGTAGTTTATATGCCAAGGGCGTTTATATGCGATCTACATGCCTGATAATTAATGTGTGATTTATATGCAGAGAGATTATCTGGAGAGGGAGACCTATATGCCCTAGGAGCTTATTTGTATAGGGAGTTGATATGAAAAGGAAATTATATGCGATGTATATGCAAAGGGTATTTTATGAGGTCTATATATATAGGGAGTTGGTATGCCATGGAGTTTATATTCTAACTATATAAGTTATATGCGATCTATAAGCCCAGGGAGCTTAAATGCGATATATATACCCAGAGAGTTTATGTACACAGGGAGTTGGTATGCCATGGAGCTCATATTCTAAGTGTATAACCACGGAGATAATATGCGATGTATATACCCAGGGATATGCTATCTTTAAGCCCAGGGAGCTTAAATGCGATATATATATATGGCCAAAGCGTGTATATGCTTAGGAAGTTTATATGTTTTCTAGATGTATGTCAGAGGGCGCATATACAATCAACATATCTAGGGGGTTTATGTGCTATATGAAAGGGTGAAGGTGAAAGAAATAATAATAATAAGAAAAAAATACACTCGACTGATTACGTAGACGGATTATGACATCAAGTAGCTACTGAAGGCTCAATGCCTGAGATGGCTCATTAATCAAAGCTGAAGCATTCCCTTAGAAGAGTGAGATGAATGCCGGCAGATGATTGGCACCTGATAATATAGCTAGTACTACCAATCCCCTCTGTCTTCATTGTTCACAACTATAGCTGATTTCTGTTAGCGTCCTTCTCATTAGAAGGAAGTCCGCTTGAAAGATCCGTCTCACGACTATAGATATGGAAAACTCATCGAAAATATAGCCAACGCTGGGATCAACTAATTTATAGATTTGTGTAGCGAGTTTGGCATTAACTGTGATATCAAGAGAAAATGGACTGGTAAACTTAGAATATTTCCCTGGTGAGGGAATGAGACACTATATCACTTATTTAAAGAGGAATTAAACTGTTAGTTGGACGTGAGATGTTTAGTAACTGAGGTACTAAAAGTGAAAATCGGATGACTAGAATGTGGGTTTACAACTGAAAAAAAAAATACGAATAACTCCGTTCATATTCGAGATAACAATTATGAAACAGTTGTTGTAGGAAATTGAAATTCCAACAACATTGAAGTAACCGCGATATTTTGAATTTCCAATTATTCCCCACTCTCCCTCGCCCAAAGCCGATTTGAGTGATTATTTAATATAATCTTTGGTTTTCCATGATACGGTTAAATGCCGATTGTGGTGTTGATCGAATAACAGTCACTTAGTATTGAACGTAAATTCTTAAATGAGTCACGGGGATAATATTTCCGCATATCCCACATAGTTAGAGTTCAATGAAAACAATTTTTTTCACTGTAGCGTTATTGGAAGTGAAGAATTGTGTACTTGGAGAGAAGAAAACCTGTGATGAATTGGACGTTTTCTTCTCTACAAGAAAACAATTTTTGTTATTTAAGTTTGGAATATGACGTTTCAGAATACATTCAATTATGGTTGAAGTGCGATAAGTGGGCGTTAATGAAGGCTAAAAAAACAAAAAAAAAACAACAAATATCTCGGGAGATATTCAAGACAGAGGAAAATTGGATATGTAACAACTGTCGAGATATTTCGAATTATCAAAATACCCCCACTAAATCCTCCCTCCCCCGTCCCCCACTTCCTCCATTTCAGAGATTAACGAACGTTAAACGTTTCAATATTGAGTTCCGTAATGATCAAAAAAGGCTCAGAGCGATGTGGATGGAGTACTAGCGCAGACTGCATATCCGTGATTGGAAGATCCAATCTTCTGAATTTACCAGACTGCAAAGACAGCCTCCAGTACTTAGGTTCTATAAGGACGCCAAGTATTTAATTATGACGAAGCATTAATTTAATGAAAATTTTTATTTATTTGCGTCCACTTCTTCACTAACACGAATAATCTAGACGATTTTCTAGCCAGGGTAAGACTAAGAATTTCATTTAATGAATTCATCGCTGAATAAAATTGTTGTTGCCTAGGTGTGAAAGGTTTTTCAAGTCTAATACGGTCAATACCTAAACTAATAAGTTTAAATTAAAATTCAGTTAAAGAATTCATTATATTAAAGGGATATTACAAGTTTATATTTAAGTTAATGTTTTATGTTTTTTAGGAGTAACTCTTATTTTCTTCTTAACCAATCATCTCAACATTAACACAATATATTTATCAGATTTCCCTAAGATAAATCAGTTATACAGGCTGTAATCATGACGCGATTTTCGAAAATATTCTACAAATGTCCATCAAATAAGATCAGTTTAAAACTATATATGCGTCAGAGTGTGTCTGTATATATATATATATATATATATATATATATATATATATATATATATATATATATACATATATATTTGTCTGCTGACGCTCTAGTGTTCGAATTTTTGTGAGATTGTTACCAAACCTGATTTAGTTCTATGTAAAACTAAAGATCAAGTTCGTTAGCGGCCAAAATTGAACCAGCTTTAGGGGGGGGGGATCAAAAAGCTGTTAGAATTAATCTTGATTGATGCACTACAATTGTCGTTCTATATATTTTTTCGTATCATAAATATAAAACGAGTTTTTCGGTTTTTTTTCTTTTCAGCCTTAAGTAAATTTCTACTTCTACTATTCCGATTTTTACGTGGGAAGTTTACTTCGTTTACGCATCCTCTGCGTGACAGAAATTTGACTATTCATATGGCACTGATAATGGATAGCTTACCCAGAATGCACAGTAACTTACAGTACAATGGAATAACTTTTGGTCATTATATCAGACTTTCTACTTTCCACCTTAAAGCAGTTCTTGAAAAAATGGAGTAGTGATAAACTTCTATCATTTCCTTCTGAAGGCTAGATAAAGAACTAAATTTTTCCTGCCTGATTAGCTGTATTAATTGCAATCCTATTCGCAATGTCTGTAATGAAGTCTTCTTGAGTTAAGGAAATGATTCTGTTTAGTAATATTGTAGATATTCTTTGTTAAATTCATTTGAATAGTTTGGTCAATTCGGTAAATTCAGAAATTCTACATTAGTCTGACTTGCCTATTTCCATTGGAATTTTATATATCTCAGAATGGTTCCGTAATTAATTTTCAACAAATACTATGAATTTATAATAAGATTTTGGCACTCATAAAAATGGAAAGATAATAAAAAAAGAATGATTACAATTATCGAGAAGGAAATGTCTAGAATCAGAGGATTAATCTATCTAATTACTTCCTTAGGTCGTTGAAGTCCATTAAAATACCAAGATCCCTACAAAAAAAAAAAAATGTTCGTTGTTTCATAATCGTAGTTTCATCTGAAATTTAATTTCTGATGGAATTAATAAATGTCTGTATGTTGGCAAGTTAAGGACTTAATCATTCTCCCAGGGTGAATATTAATTTCCTTTGAAATGTGCCTGAATGATTTATTCACATTGAGAAATGGTACGTATATTGCGTAGTCTATTAACGAGAGGAATGTTGATTCAGGTGGACAGACGAATCAATCGGCGAAGAAGAATAGGAATAATGACGTCATGGGAATAGAGGCAACAACTGCTGAGATAAGAGAAGTAACGGGAAAGATGACACTGATAAGATGTTATCTCCTGACAATGGCGTTTTAATCAAATCCTCTTTCGCTGATGTTTACGATCAGACAATAACTGAAGACTAAGATAATTGTATCCTGTTTTAGTAGCCATTTCTGTTTATATAACTCTTCTTTTGCCTAGTTAAGCAGGCAGTAAGAAAGCAGAATTACTTGGAATATTGTACAATTTTGAGTAATGGGTTTCTTTTTGAACTGAGTTAAAAATGGTCCGTCACGCAGGAACTGCGTAAACTAAGGAGATTTCCAATTTGCTGGAAAATCACACCGAATTTATTTACGTATATCTCGCACTGTATAAGCCCAATGAAACAATATTTGGTTCTTATGCTTTGACTAAAGTGGTTCATATTATTGTTGATGTGACATGAGAAGTAGTGGGGGTTTGTTGAAGACTGAAAACTAAAGCAAAAGTCCGTGACGCCGGGGCTGCGTAAACTAAGCAGATTTCCCTTGTGAAGATTAACAGTAGATAAATCTACATACTGGTAACATAACACCACCGTGAATATTAAGTGAATAAATACAAACGATAATAAGAAGAGAAGTGTCTGAATTGTAAACAAACTGGCCTGCCACCCTCTCACCGGACAGGAAAACAATTACTGACATATATCAGAATATAACATACTCATTTTATTGAAAACTACTATTTACTATATCTAGTACTGTAATTTATAATGAATCAGAAAAAAAAAAAAATATCTGAATTAATGAAATTTCAGCAGTCCAAGAACTTTAGGCGGGGAAGGGGAAACAATATTCTTGAACTTGAAAACAATATTTGGTATTTAAGCTTCGAATAATTTGGCATATTACATAACAGAGTATTGTTTATGTAACATGACGAAGTGGTTGTTTGCTGAAGGCTGACAACCGAAAAATACAAATATCTCTGTTAATATTCAAGATAGAGAATAAATGTATATAATAATATTTATAGTACATTTAATTTGCAATAAGATGGATTCTTTACTGTGATCCGACGTAAAGCAACGGAGATATTTCGAATTTTCAAACATCCCCCCTCTGAACAACCCCTCCCCTTTCTCCCTCTGTTCAGATTTCAGCCATTAACGAACTTGATCTTCCTTTCTACATAAAACGATTAAATATCCAGTTTCCATTTGAAGACATGTTTCGAAAATCTCGTCATGAGTACGACCTCAATTTACCTTAAGGGAAATCCGCTAAAAATGGAAATATCTGGATTAATATCCAAGGTAGAGAAAAACTGTAGACTTATAGAAATTAAGTATTGAATATTCAATATGATTAGTTCTATACAATTTTTCGATCAAAAGTATATCAACGAACATATTTAATTTTTTTTTTCAAATTCCCCCTGTAAACGTACACTATTACACTTGTCCGGTTTCAGCCATTTACAAACTTGACTTTGAAACGTTTAGTTATCGATTTTGGTAATGATTAAACAAAAACTGTGACCACTAAAGGGTTAGCTGCAGACAGACAGACACACACACACGACACATGATATATATATATACATTGAGAACATTTTTCAAAAATCGCGCCATGAGTATGACATCAATAAATTATTTTCCTCGAGGGAAATCTGCTAAAATGCAGAAATGAGCTTCTCCAAGGAAGAAAGATTTTTTTTTTCCAGTTTGCCTTCCAAGAGCGCCAGTGCATCGGAGGCGTTTCGTCTGTCTTGTCCTAGCAAGTTGACTTCGGCCCCATCGGCATGGCGTAAGATAATAATTGGAGTCGTCAACTTTATGATCATGACAGAGACTCAGTTCTGCCGCGTGAAACCCATAGTCTGAACGTCACTAAGTTAGAATAATAGAATAAGTTGCATAAGCTTTTCTGATACATATTATAAACCTGGTTATTGGTTGTACTACGTTCTCACTATAGGATTTCTCGTAATATAGACGACCCCACTTCGATCATTTTCTTTGAGATGTTATTTATTGGTTAATGGAATTTATTGACATCTGGGTGGCAATTTCTGCAAAAAAATAAACGAATCGTAACTGAAGATATCATTTCATTTTATTTAAATAATGAGATTTTTGACAGCACTTCATGGTAGTCTAAACGTACAAATTCTGAATTTCAATACCAAATTAGTTACATTTAAACCCTAGAATCACATTCCAAATTTTATTTAGCTGGCTGACCACGGATCTTTCAGTTTGGGCTTCTGTCGTGTGGCACCGAGTGACTCAGTATTGCCTTTAAAAATGGAATAAATTTCATTATTTTATTTGGCAATGAGGGGACTATTCAGGCCAACAGATGGCTCCGGACGATATAATTTTTCTTGAAGCACTTTTTACTGTCTATAATAGAAACATTTGATACTATTACTACTATCAATAAGATTTAGTTTCAATTAGGTACATTACGAATTTATAACATGGTCCTTTCATTTGTGCTTCAATTACGTAGTTATTTTATTTTTGCAGGTTATGAGCTGGTGGATTCCTCTGTGAACTTGTCCTCTCCAATTTTACAGAAACTAATGAAGGATAACAAGGATTTATAGTGGTTTCCCGACGCCTTCCGCACGGGAGAATAATCACTTTATTATCAATGATGAAGGCACAAGAGGAGTGGAGTGATCTTCACTATAAATATTCTTAAAATATGTCGTATAATTGTCACGAAGTTCATATTCACAAATACAATTTATGAGTCTTTTTTTTGTAGCTTCTTCACATAATGTTTTTAATGTTGTTTGTTTATATAATTCTTATCGTGGTAAAAGATATATGGAAAAATCCTTATATGATTATTAAAATGGCTAGGCTAATGTTGCCCTTGACCTAGTGGGCTGAAGCTATAGAAATAACTTAGTTGTTGGCAAGCTTGACAAAGAGTATGAACTCGACCTTTAGACCATATAGACCATCTATTGATGAAGTGGCCTCCACCAAAGGTTGGCTATACAATCCCAGACAATAATAGTTTCAATATTGATATTATTAATATGCAGAAAACAAAACATTTTGTACAATAGAAGAAACAAAGCAATAAAAAATTACTAATATTTTTATTGCTAACTATATAATTGAATGTGCGTCACGCAAGTTGTGCGTCAGCTAAGCATTTTTCCACCTGCGAGACTTTTGACGACACCCCACATTGTATCTGGCTTAGTAATCATAAATTGAATTTTGATCTGAACTTGAATTGTCCTGGGGGTTAGCTGAAGACTGAGAAGTATGAAGTATAAATAAATCTGTAAATAGTTGACTTAAAACAACTATAGTGGAATCTTAGATTTATGTTCAACAAGTTTGTTTATATTAAGTTTTTCGATCCGACTCATAATAGCGGAGATATTTCGAATATTTGATTTTAACCTTCCTGTAAACTCCTTCTCTTTATTCCTTGAAGGGGCTCAGCTTGGCCATGCGAGTTGCGAGCGTTGACCTTTATCTCACATGGTATACCTAGAGTGGCGAGTTCAATTCTCGCCTGGGCAAAGGAAATTATTTAGTGACGAAATTCATTAAATAACATCCTAAAATCCCATCATATTTTGCAGAGTTACGAAAAAAAAAATGCATAGAAAGACAATTGTAGAACATCAATAACTTAACAAGATTGATTATGTAACATTTTACGATCCGACGTATAATAATGGAAATATTTTGAATTATCGTATTCTTCCCCCTCTCCCACTCTCCTCACTAAACACCAACTATTCCACCAGCAAATGCGATCTTTAGTGTTGACCGGAACGGTTAAATATCGAGTATACATATGGTATACATAAGATAAACATTTTCCAGTAAAGAAAGAAAACTCTTATTTAATAACATCACCACAACTTATTTGGATGTGCCTCACAAAAGCAAAAGATCAATGAAAACCATATTTGGTATTTAACCTTGGACTGAATTGGTTCATGATATACCAGCTTATAGTTAATACGGCATGGGGAGGTTACTGAAAGCAGAAAACAAAACAATCTATATATCTCGGTATATTCTATATATCTATATATTCATGATACAGAAAATATGTATAGAACGTTCAATTTTCAATAAGATTAGTTATATACACTTTTTCTTTCCGACGTATTATAACAGAGATATTTCGAATCACGTGCACGTCATGAACCTTGAGACAGTCTTATTCCCTTTTTCGCTTTCGTGAAAACCAGGTTTACCTGTAATACTATATATATATATATATATATATATATATATATATATAATTTTGAACAGACTTCATTTTTGTCATCTAATGAGTAGGATAGTTGGAAATTTGAAAACCTTTTCGAAAATCGCGTCATGAGTACAACTTCAATAGTCGATTTCCCCTAGGGGAAATTTGCTAAAACGAAATAACACAGAATTATTTGTTCGGACTCATAATAAAGGGCGTATTTTTAATTGTTATTTTACCCCTTGTAATTACCCCCACTCCTTCAGCCTCGTAATTTCAGATATTAACGGTCTTTAGTTTTTGTGTTTATAAAGTCATGAGTCAAACGTTCACTAGCTAGAGCTTTTGGAGTGACCATAGCCTGCATAATTTAAATATTCTAGTTCATTCATGGGAAATAAATATATTTATTACTTAAAGGGGTAAAAGGTGATCTTTTCGCAAAGGAAGAAAACTCCCCTGAGTCTACAACTTGTATTTTAACTTATTTATTTCTGGGTAACTCAAAGTTATATTTATAGCTCAGTAGGTTGTTTTGACGGAATTCATTAAATAACATCCTAAATCACACCCTGGCTAGAAAAGGGTGGTAACTTGTAAATAACCCGTCCCAATTAGCCTTAGTTACAAAAAGTGGACGTTAATAAATAATAAAAATAATAATAATTTCTGGGTAAGTGCTTTTTTCATAGTTTAAAAAGTATTTAGTTCGACTAATATATTTGTACATCTTTATTTGGAATTAAGTTGGTAACAAAATTGGTTTGGAATTATAAGTATTAGTAATTTATTTACTACTTATTAACTCCCCGTTTAGAAACTGAAATGAAACTCTTGCTAGGCGGTATTAATTTTTCAAGAACTAATTCGTCTAGTTACATTTAACTGAAAGATTATATGCATTATTTATTGCAACAGAGCTTGATTTGCAAAACCATCTCCCCCGGGAGTGGAATAGGAATCAGAGTATAATATATTTAAGCGGCCATTGCAACAGAGGTAAAATCTGGTCTATCTCTGGGGGGGTTGGGCATCTGGTAGCTCTACATTCACTATTGCTACAGGGCAGTGCTTAAAGAATTGTTCTAACAGATCTCGTTGCATAATGGTGGTGCAGCTAGGGCCCAAGTCACGAGTCAAAGTCCCTATTAGCATTCGATCATTGATGCTTAATTAGTAAGCCATCTCCGGTATTTACAGACCTTTGTTTTTTGACCAAACAACACTGGTCATCTAAAGATTGGGGTCACGAACCAATCAACCAAAGCCCTCATAGCCCATGCCTGATATTCCGTCAAAAGTCCACTTTCGATTAACCGATATCAAGAAAATTACATTATCATAGTAATAGATATTACTTTATCATAGATCCAGTATATCTCCTTTAGAGATCACTTATAATGGAATAAATCACTAATTTCCTGAAGTAATGGATCTTCAGGTGAAATAGAATGATAATAATAACAAATACATAATGAAAAAAAAATAGAAACACTGAACAACATGGCAATTGGAAAATCAAACATGACATGGGAAGGAAGAAATCGACAGTTCATCTGTACAGACGAGCACGCCATGAGGAAAACAACCCCAGATTAAACAACTAATGTCTGATCCTCCAATAAATAAAAAGAGGAGTTTTTATGGAGCTCTTTTTAGCAGATTTCCCTTAAGGGAAACCAGCGATTGAGGTCGAACTCATGACGCGATTTCTGAAAACTTTCTTCAAATGTCCATCGATCCTACTCAGGAGATGACGAAAATGAGGTCCGTTCAAAATTATATATATATATATATATATATATATATATATATATATATATATATATATATATTTATATGTCTGTTAACGCTATAGATTGTTTGATCGTTGCCAAACTTTATAAATATCGTAACTATTAAATAATCGTTTTATGTAAAAAGAAAGATCAAGTTCGTTAATGACGGCTGAAATCAGTGGGAGGGGGGGGTGGTAGAGAGTGGGATTTTCGATAATTCGAAATATCTCCATCACTATAGTCTTTTAAGACAGATTGAAAAATTTTACATAACAAATCTTATTTCACACTTGATGTCCTATAAATGCTATTCCGTACATATATTATGTACCATGAATATTAACAGAGATATTTCAATTTTTTAGTTTTGAACCTTAAGTAAACCCTCCTACGCATGTCATATTAATAATAAGCTGTTATATTATGAACCACATTACTCTATGCTTGTTTTAAAGAGCCCTTTATTATGCAAGATACATGTAAAATCGTTGTGTGATGGCGTCATTATTACGATTTAACGTTCTAACTTGAAAATGTTCATATGATCTACGAGTGGAGGTCAAAAAGTTCCCGGCCTAACTATGAATGAGGGAATTAAGATAAAGGACTTTGAGCTTGTCATGTTTACCTAATCCATAGTAATACTCACACAAATTTTTATAATCCTACTATCACTTGTCTAATATATATAATACTTTTCTTTAAAATGAGCAACATTGAGTACAGAGCTGTGATGAAATTCTTAGTCAAAGAAGGCATAAGGCCTTCAGAAATTTTTGAACTCCTAAGGAACGTGTATGGGTACTTGTCCGCTAGCTATAGTACTGTGAAATATTGGTGTAGTTTATTCAAAATGGGGCGAGAATCCTTAGAAGACGACTCGCGACCAGGAAGGCCTGTGGAAGCAACCACCACAGACATCATCAACCGCATAGAGGACTTGGTGCTCAATGATGGCCGTCTAAAGAAGAAGCAGATTGCGAGGATGGTTGGTGTATCGGAAACTACCGTGCTAAACATTCTACACACCCACCTCGGCATGTCAAAGGTTAGTGCACGATGGGTTCCCAGAAACCTCTCGTCAGCTCAAAGGAAAGTGAGAATCGATTGCTGCAAAGAATTTTTGTCGCTTTGTGGTTCAAATCCCATGAATCTTTTGACACAAATAGTGACTGGGGACGAGACCTGGGTCCACCACTATGATCCGGAGTCTAAACAGGAGTCAATGCAGTGGCGTAGGAAAGGCGACAAGCCACCTGTCAAGTTAAAGGTCACACCCGCGGCAGGCAAGATTATGGGAACATTTTTTTGGGTTTCAGAAGGAATCCTGTAGATTGATTACAAAGACAAAGGTGAAACAATCACGGGAGAGTACTATTGTAATGTTCTGGCCCGTCTTAGAGAATCAATCAAGTAGAAGAGGAGGGGGAAGCTGAGCCGAGGAATCATGCTGCTTCATGACAATGCTCCCGTGCACACGCACGTGATGGCTACGCTTGACACCTTGGGCTTTGATTTGATCGGCCATCCACCCTACACCCCGATCTGGCTCCCAGTGACTACTTTCTGTTCCCAAACCTCAAAAAGGAGCTAGACCAGCACGTGTGGAAATCTGATTAGTTAAAGCTGCCCCTGAGTGACAGACTTTTGTAGACTAATTGGTACGAGTATTAGGCATTTACTTAATCTGTTCGTCCCTAAATAAATCCCAATTCCTTAGATGAGAATCGAACTCGCGTCTATGCGCTAGCTCACATGACTAGCCTTGTGTAAGACAAGTTTGATTCAAGGAAATCTCCTGGGCGATAGTTCTGACAAGGCAATAGTAGTCGAAAAGGTTTCCAAAGGTGAACTAACACAGTAGGATTTATTAATGTCACCATCGATTGTCTTCTAGAATGAGAGATGGCTGGAGTGAGTGTGATAGAGAGTGGGCGAGTGTGTGTGTGTTTGTGTGTGTGTGTGTGTGTGTGTGTGTGTGTGAGAGAGAGAGAGAGAGAGAGAGAGAGAGAGAGAGAGAGAGAGAGAGAGAGATATCTGGAGAGATGTAAATAGTGAGAGTGAGCGGAGCGGCCTTGACTGGGTAGTGGTAGGTCGGATTATGTAAGTGAGTGTAAGTAGTGGAGTAGATTCCCGGTGGCTGTTACACCATGACCCAAGAAGGTGGGGTCCTACCTTCCTTATCAATAGTCTTGCCTCTTATCAGCCAGGCATTACACTTCCTTGTAGTCAAGGTTTGGGAGTCAATGAACTTCAAGAGTGGAACGAAATATCATATGGACCAAAAGGAGAATTGTTTTTTGAGAAATTAATTAATACTAAATCAATAACTAATTAATTACCATTGGTGACCTTACAACAACTTCATTTTGTGCACGCTTTTATTTAACTCAATCTACTCATTAAATAACATCCTTAGTCCTGGCCTGGCTAGGAAAGGGTGGTAACCTGTAGATAACCCGTCCCAATTAGCCACAGTCAAAAAATTCGGACGTTAATAAATAATTTTTAACTCAATCTGCCTGTATTACATTTTTCAAATTGTTTATTAACGGGTTATCAGTAGGCTCTTTTCTAGCCAGGTTGGGACTAAGGTTTTTCTTTTATGAGTTCGTGTCATAAAATTCCTATTGCCCAGGTTACAATCCAACTTAACGACTCTAAGCGAACAAAGTGAGATTAAAACTAAAATAATAGATTAAAAATAAAATAGTACTACAGGTAAAATAGGAAATAGGAAATGTTCTCCGATTTCGTAGCTTGACGGAAAAGTCGAAGTTATTATCTTATGTAGATTATTTAAGCCATTTATATCCTGCTCTTCATAATAATGGTTAATTGGTACGGGTTATCAATAGGTTACAATATGACAACTTTTAATGAATATTATGAATAATATAAGCCCCCCTTACTTCTAGGACGATTTCAGCCATTAATGATTATGACCTTAAGTGTTGCATGAAGCAGTTGAATATCAAGTATGATAAAGATCAAACCACTTTCGAGTAGATAAAATAAAACGTTGTATAACTACAACACAGATTTTATCAAATGAACTTAAACACGCATTATGAATGTGCAGACTTTGGGTGCGTTGGTAATGTAGCAAAGGTTTGAATTTGTTGTTTGGTTGATCAGTGGCGTTGATGCATTTGGACATAAATCCTTCATTCTCATCCATTGGGCAGCGAATCATGAAGTGTATCATTTTCGTGCAGATCCCAGATTCTGCATAACTCCTCACTGTTCAGTTTGAAGAAGCACACACACACACACACATGTATTCTCGATGCAAGCATTCTCGGCGTCGTGAAGAATTTTCATGATTTAACAATGTTGAGAAAAAAATCGAATGTATTTATTACATTAAATTAAATAATATAATAGAACACTTCAAATAGTTGTTTTTTTCTATAAAACAATTACTAATATTATTAATTTCTTATTACTGACAATAGTTACTATTAATTTCTTTACATATTATTGAATAGCATTTATACTTTTATATTACATCCCTTATAAAGTTATCTCAAATTCCATGAATACATTTTATTATATCATATATTTTATTTAATTCTTATATTTTTATTTAAATCATATAAACTTATATTTTTAATATATTTACATGCAAATTTATTAAAAGGTCATATGCTTCATAAATGATGATATGCTTTTCCCATCTTAAAAAGACAATGTATCTGATGATAAATTATTCTTTGAGCGATTTTTATTAGGAATATTTTGTAGTTTTATTTAGTAATTTAATATTTTTGATAAAGGGAGGGTTTATTAATAAAATGGACTTCTGGTACTCTTAGTTTAACACTCACTATAACTAGTGTAATAGATTATTATAGTTATCTTTAATAATTCTTTGAGAACAGCAAAGAAATAATGTGCTTCATAATATAACAGCTTATTGTTAATATATGAGTAGGAGTGGGGGGGGGTAGGTTTTACTTAAGGCTGAAAACAAAAAAATGTAAATAACTTGGTTAATAATCATGATAGTGAAAACAACATTTACAGAGCATTACATTTGCAATAAGGTTGGTTATATACACTTTTAGCAGATTTCCCTTAAGGGAAATCAGCTATTGAGGTTGTACTCATGACAGAATTTTCGAAATTTTTCTTCAAATGTCCATTGATCCTACCCAGGAGATGACGAAAATGATGTCTGTCATATATATAGATATATATACAATTTCTAGATATATAGATATCTATGCAATTTTTGTTTGCAAACTCGATATTTAGTCGTTTTATGTAAAAAGAAAGATCAAGTTCGTTAACGACTGAAATCGGACCAGTGGGAGGGGGGTTTAAAGGGGAGGATTTTCGAAAATTCGAAATATCTTCGTTACTATACGTCGGACCAAAACTTGTACAGAATCAATCTTATTGCAAATTAAATTTACTATAAATATTGTTATATACATTTATTCTCTATCTTGAATATTAACCGAGATATTTGCATTTGTATTCTGCGTGTGGTCACCAGTAGGCTATGTTCGGACTTTCCGCCGAGAGCTCTGGCGGCCGTTTCCAAAACTATTCGTCCCCCGTGAATAGGTTTGGAGGTTAGGTTAACTGTTTTTTTGGGCTAGAAACTACTGGGTTATTACGCCCTAAATAATGTTTTAGGTTTAGAGGTTTCTTACTACTACAGTTGTTATTAGGCAGATTTCTCTATTGCAAAACTTCACGTGGGAAATCTGCTTAGTTTACGCAGCGCCTGCGTGACGGACTTTTTTGATCAGAGGTGTAATAACGGAGATATTTCGAATTTTAAAAATGTTTCCCCTCTAACCCCACCCCCACCACTGGTCCGATTTCAGCCATTAACGAACTTGATCTTTCCTGTTACATAAAAGATTAAATATTAAGTTTGGAAACGATCAAACGAAAATTGCCACCGCTTGAGCGTTACAGACAAATGTGCGTAAATGTGTATGTGTAGAGAGCGTTTGGAACGGACCTCATTTTCATTATATCCTGGGTAGGGTCGATGGACATTGGAGGAAATGTTTCGAAAACCGCGTCATGAGTACGACCTTAAAGGAAATCTGCTAATATGATATTCAGTTGGTTATTCAACCGGTGGACAAACGACAACTATAAACGGTAAGAACCTGCTAGCTACTTTCATATTCTATTTATCAAATGACCCAGCATTGACTGCCAATGTCAATTTTAATGTAAGTCATTTTTCAACTTTCCAATCCTGGTTGACATTGGCCTATGGTTTTTTTTCAGCCTCATTTCATTACCAATTTAGTGAACTAACTAGTTTCATTTAAACGAGTTTTTTTTTTTAAATATCAAACCATGACAATTACATTTTTGTCTATATATTGATTTATCTGTATTTCTGTTAGGTATGTCTGTGCATCATTATGGCATCGCCTATAATTCCCTCATGCCAAGAGACGTTGCTATGATATAGGATGAACTTTGCAGCGAGTTGGAATTCGGAACCGTCTGTCTGTTCAATGGCATTCAGTTTTTGCTCTTAGCCAACATTTCCATAAGCCTTCCAACACCTCTTATCATGCCTTACTTATTTATTTTCCCCGGTATTCGAGACTCTGGCTGGAAATCTGCTAGTTAGGTTGTAATCATGTCTAGATTTTCGAGAAAAAAATCCATCTATTTACCCACGTATCGACGAAAATGTGGTCCGTTCAAAACTATATTTGTGAGTAAGTATACACACACACACACGTATGCTGTTAACGCTCTAACTCGTTATTTGAACCATTTTATGTGAAAATAGAGATCAAAGTCCTTTAATATCTGAAATAGGGCCAGGGAGAGGGGGAAGGGTTATAGCAAAAAACTGATAATTCGAAAAATCTTCTTTATCATGAGACGGATCGAAAAATCGTATATAAGTAATCTTGCAAATATAATTTCCAATAAATATTAAAGCGTAACTTAAATATTAAACGAGATATTTGCATTTTTTAGGGTTCACTCAGTTCTATTCTTTCTCCGATTTTAAATTTGAGTAACTGAGTCACTAATTATCTCATATCCTACATGCATTTCAATACCGGTTTCCGGTTTCTAACTAAGGGAAGAAATAGAGGTCTACTTAATGTACACAGCCAAAGGACTTTTTTATTAAACATATGGTCAAAAAGTGGCAATCTATGTATATTAACTTCGAAAAAACAAACTTCTTAATACTGTCTTTCAGCAGATTTCCCTTAGGGAAAATCAGCTACTGAGGTTGTAGCGGAGAGTTGGGTAAAAGCGGGTAGTCGGGAGTAAACCGGGTACCTCCTCTTAGCCGTTGTGTGTACTGCAGTCGGGCTGATAACTAACGGAGGAACTACAATCCACCTTTGAAGAAGAAGCAGCGGCCATCACGCCAAATCGTTAGTCGTGCTTGTTTTGTGTCAGTGACAATAATTCAATTTTCGTGGAACCTGCTTAAGATTTTGGTGAAAAAGGTTTTTCATTGTACTACGCTCCTATTCCAATTAGATTACAGGCATGTAGTTCCCTTAGTACAAGTTTTAATTACCTTTATTTTAGCACTAAGTATTTGTCTTTATAGTTTGGTATGCCTGAATGACGCAATGTTTTATTTAAACTTTACGCGCGGGGTAAAACCGGGTAGCAGCTATGCCACGATTCTCGAAACATGAAAAGCATAATTTTACCTAATTTTGTTTAATTATTCCACTGTAACAGCATGTATAATGATTTTTTTTTTCATTTTCTTGATTATTAACCGAGATATTTACATTTTTTAGTTTACGGCCTTGAGTAAACCCCCATTCCTATTCTTGTCATATTAACAATAAGCTGTTATATTATGAAGCACATTATTTGAAGCCTAAACACCTAATATTGTTCTCATTGAACTTTTATGTTTTGAGATAAATACAAATCTGCTTAGGTAACACAGCCCCAGCGTAACGGACTCTCTATTCATCATAGGGTCAAAACGTTACATTCTATAAAACTAACTTCTTAATATTTTAGGACCGTCTTACAATCCAATTAACCAGCAACTTTGTTTATAAATTGGAGAACGTCAAATATGATAAAAAATGTATTTTTCTAATTGTCTTTTTCAGGCGACCTGTAGGAATAGAGTACTTGACATGAATATTAAAATTCAAACTCACTTATTTATTTTGATTGGCTATATGAATTTTTAGTATATCAATTATGAACATTTAATTAGTTTACTGTTTGTTAGTCCATTTGATAGATTTTTGAATCTGGAAGTGTTCATCTTTGTTATCATGTTACTTTCCATACCAACGTTTGCATACAGAATTCTATTTAAAGAAAGAGCAAGAAGCTGTCGCAGTTATCCATCGGGCTGTGCATCTGGTCAAATCCCCGTTTACTTGCATCTAGCACGTACGATTGTCTTATCAGACACTGGCGTACTAGAGACCATCTAAGGGAAGACATGGGACAGAGTGAGTTGCGCAAGGGGTGAGTTTGGGCCCATGACTTGCTCCCAATCAGCCGAGCCTCAGCAAATAATAGACCATTTCCATAAAGCCACCCTCCCATTGCCTCATCCCATTGGAATGCATAAAGGCCCATGAGGAAAGAGGCACCGTCATGTGTGGATGACACGCCCTCACAGCCGCAATCATCCACCAGCTTCCACTTCAGCCCGCATCCCAATGAGCAAGCTAAAAAGAAAAATGATACGATTCGCAATATGTGTCTTATCTAACCGAGATTCCGGTGACTTACAGGTGCTGTACCTTCGCTTAAATGGTCTGGCTCATATTAAAACTCTTTAAAAACTGTTTACCCAACTGGGCAAAGTGGACTGAGGTGGCCCCTCCACGCTTATCGGCACGATGGAGGTAGAAGAAGAAGAAGAAGAAGAAACTGAAATTGAGGTTTTGGATTAAAAGACTAAAACCAGCATTACTTCCACATTAATAGCAAAAGTATTACTACAGAAGACACATTCACAATACATAATGGAGAAGGAAATTAACCAGTAATTGCCCTTAATATTGAATAATATAAATACTATGTTTCATTATTAATTAATCCAGATAGCCCTGAGCAACAATTAAATTTTGATAAGAGGAACACATGAACGAGCTCAACATCGATTAGGTACTACTAATACTAATTACTATAATCCTGGCAACACTGGGTAGGCGTAAAATTCAAACTGGATATAATTAAGAACTACGGCAAGAAACTTCAATGCCGAGTATCATTGGTATAATTAGTGGATTTTCTTTAAGGTAAATCAGCTGTTTGGTTTGTAGGCGAGTGACTTTCGCTATGCGATTTTCGAAAGATTTCCTCAAATGTCATCGATACTACCAAAGAGATGAGGAAATGAGGTCCGTTCAAAACCTTACTTCTCTGCGATCACACTGTAGCAGTCGCAATTTTATTCGATCGTTAACAAACTCGATATAGAAGCTTATCATATAAACCTGAAGGTCAAATCCGTTGTGTAATCGGACCGGAGGAATGAAAACTCAAAATTTCACCTTTACTTTGAGTCAGATCGAAAAATCTCAATCTTATTGCAAATTCAGTTTTCTATAAATGTTATTCTGTAAGCATTTTCTCTATCTTTAATATTAACCGAAATGTTTGAATTTTTTGTTTCGTTATCAGCCTTTAGTAAACCACCACCTTAAATCAGCAAACTTGAATAATAAGAGAATATATCAAAAATCATGTTATTCCAAGCTTAAAATCAAATATTTTTTCAACAGATCTTTACTAGATCCAATACATGGAAATACATTGTTTGATAATCAATTAAGATTTTATTTCTTGATTCTAAAATATTTATTTCATCCATACCAAACGCGATATTTAACCGTGTCATTCAACCCTAAAGATCTTATTAGTTAATGGCTGACCAAAGTTGGACCAGGAATAGAGAGGGTTTAGAGAGAGAGAGAGAGAGAGAGAGAGAGAGAGAGAGAGAGAGAGACACGGAAAATTTAAATGATCAAAACGTTTCTGTGATTATGAGTGATCGAAAAATGTTATAGACCCAATCTTGTTAACTTTACATTTTTGTTCTTTACATTTTCTGTTAACTCATATATTAAGCTAGTTATCCCGTACTTTCTGTAGCAGTCTTAGTAAATAATAGTGTGTGAAGGCAAACTTTTCCTTCAACATTCCTTAGGAGCAACAACGTAATCAAAAACTTTTCCTTCAACATTCCTTAGGACCAACAATGTAATTTTCGAAAATTCCCCCTCTACCCCCCCCCCCCCCGCTACTAGTCATTAACGAACTTGATCTTTTTTATGTAAAACGTTTAAATAATAAATATATATATATATATATATATATATATATATATATATACCGTAATTTTGACAAACCTCATTTTTGTGAGGTAATTTTGTTCGTGTGTAGGATCGATGGACCTGAGAAGAAATTTTGCAATAACCGCCTCATGAGGATGACCTCATTAGCTGATTTACCTTAAGAGAAATCTGCTAATATTGTGCTATTCGTGGGGGGGGGGGATATGTTTACCAAAGTATAGAGCTTTGCTTTGACAGGGATATTTTTTTGTTAATCCAATCTTATGAAATTGCGTTTTAATATGAAAGGAACTCGGTCGTAGTTTCTTTACATGGTCAATATTAACGAGACACCTACAAGGCATATTTCTTTTTTGAGATTTTTTTTTTATGCCTCGAATCAGTTACTCTAAACGAGATTGTTGACAACATAAAGAGATGACCTTAGAATGGTTCTCCTATAGTCGACATAGACAATAATGGGACCTTTATTCCAGTAAATGAGCTTTTAGGAAAATTGATTGAATAAATTTTAAAAAAATGCTTAATTCATAGAAGCTGCGTCACCTGAAAGAATATTCATAAAGCCTTTTCAGTTAAATATTATCCAACTGTGATAAGAATTAAATTGTTTCATGTCAATAAAAACTTATTTCATTTCACAGCTTTTGCCTTTTATGATCTCGTTCTCCTTCAAGAACTCGTATTACTAAAGGATATTTAATTATTTTGCCATATTTAACTTATTTATCAAAACTAACCAATTAGTTAATGATTTTAGGAGATTTCTGGAAGGTAATTAGTTATTGTCATCTCTATTTTCTTTAGGAGGGGAGGGGGGGTTCTTTTAGATAGGATCAGCTGATCGGGATACATTATTTATGCAACAAGAGGTAAATGGCTGAGCCGCAGACAAAGGATTCTACAGGCCGCTTAGCGGCTGCAATAGTTGCTAAGATGATTAAGGCTAGGCGGTTATCTCACTGAAGAATGATGACTTGGAGAGTAACGTGCGGTTTTTTGACGCAACTCTCTTGCCCAGGTCGAGTTGGTTCAAGGTTAGAAGACCGCAGAGTAACCTAAATCGACCTCCATTCATTGCAATAGGAGAATTTATGAGTGGTCAGTTAGCCATGGCTATCTGGAATAGTTGAGATGTAATCAGGAATAATTTCTACCTACACCACCATTATGGTAAGAGTCTTGTTGAAAATAGTGTACTATAATATAAAACTTATCACTTCTGGAGTTTCTCTCGAGATGTGACTCGGTTAAACACTGTAATGCTGTATGTTGTAGTTGAAATAATTACCCTAAAACTTCTTTAGAGGCATGACGATCTAGTCTTATTAGTTCACCTTTTAGCACATTAGCCTTCAGAGCATTCAGCTATTGAGATTGTACTTATGATGAGATTTTCGAAAAATGTCTTCAAAGGTCCATCAATCCAACCAATATGACGAAAATAAGTTCCGTTCAAAACTATATATATATATATATATATATATATATATATATATATATATATATATATATATATATATAGTAATAGGCAGCAAAGCCATAAATTGTTGATATCATTTCAATTACATGTGAAACGAAAAAAATATCATGAAATTTCGAATTTTATATAGAAGTAATAAACTTTGCATAATAGAAAGGAAAAGAAGTCGACTTGATGAGTGATACATTGTTTGTTGAATTTAATGGAAACCATTAATTGAGGAGGTAACATTCAAACCGTGCTTTGTCCATTTGTTTCATGCAAAGTGTGCTTGGTCCAATTTATTATCTAATGTTTATTATACTTATTACGCTAAACTATTTTAACAATGTATCTCATTGACAAAACATTTATTTAAACCATATAGGAGTATTTTTCATTACAAAAAACTAATATATATATGTTTTATATTCAATTTCATGGTTTCCTAAAAAGTACATTCATCCGGACAAAGCACGGTTTGAATGTTACCTCCTCAATTATAAAATAAAAGATGATATAATAGATAAAGATGAAATTGATGTCTCAAACCCCTGCGGTACTGTACCAGAGTTTATTCTCTTAACCACTAAACTATTTGAACCCATTGGTTTAAAGGATATATATTATTATGCTGGCAAGCCGCTATTTCATCAACCATTAAATATAATGATTGGCTTGTGTTCAGTCGTCATTTGAATTTGAATTTCCCGCGCTCGCCTAGTTCACAAACCCGCCACACATAACCAGATCACCAAGGCTGTGGCCTACAGCGGAAACTACTCAAGAGGGCATCGGCTAGTTACAAGGTTCAGTCAGTTGGTCTTAGACGCTTGCTGGGGGTCGTTTCTACGGCCAGTGGGGCTTTGCCCCCTCCGGGGTCGTTTCTCCACTACAGTAAAGTGTGTACACCGCTTCATAGATAACCGCTCAGTTGGCCTTTCCAGGGAAGATTCTACCGCCACAGTTATAGCCAATCTTTCATCTCCCGCAACGCTACCATCATATACTGATCACCGCAACCAGCTAGAAGACAGAATCTTATAGGGAACACAGAAAATAACACCGGAAGAAGACTCCACTTCAAGGAAAGTATATGTTTCCCGCAGGTACCTACTTCTAATAATGCTAGCATTATCTACGCAAATTATTAAATGAGTACTCACAATATAGGACCAATCATCTTTCTATTATACATATATTATTGGCTTGCCGCTAAATTATTTTAAAAGTTAAGTTTCCTTTGTTTCCTTTTCAACCTCTATATCTATAAAGTGTATTATATGCTGCTTAATCAATTCAATATACTTGATTCTTTGGAGAACTCAAATAGTGACTTGTATTATTTCCCCTCATCTTTCCACAAAATAGTAAATATTTCAGTCTAATGCTCTCTTATTCTTGCCTTTGAAAAGCTTCCCGCCTTTACTTTTTGGTGCCGAAACTAGGGACCAAAAAGCTTCCCCGCCCCGACATTTTGGTGCCGAAATAGCTGTATTATTATTACCGCAAAAGCTAACCGCATGCCCTAACAGATTTCATTAATTAATAATAAAATAAATGGGAGAGTTAAGTGTCTACAATACAATTTAATTTACAATGTTGACAAAAAAAACTTCTGATTAGGAAAAAACGTACTCATCCCCCCATAAAAAAATCCATCATAGTGCTGTGAACTAAACAGATTTCCCTTGTGAAAATATCTCCATTATTACACGTCAGATTTAAAAATTGTATAGAACCAATCTTATTGCAAATCAAATTTACTATAACCGTTTTATACATTTATTCTCTATCTCTTGTATTAACGAAGATATTTGCATTTTTTAGTTTTCAGCCTTCAGTAAGCCCCACTCCAACTCATGTCATATTAGCAATAAGCTAGTATATCATAAACCACTTTATTCCAAACTTTAATACCAAGTATTGATTTCATTAAATGTTTACTGTGTGAGATACATGCAAATACGTAGTGCGATAAGGTCATCAATTAAGATTTTGATGTCATGAATCAAAAATATTTATTTCTGGCAGAAATCGGCATTGGAATAAAGGGGATTTAAGGGGAATTCAAAATATCGCCCTTATTATGAGTTGTATCGCACAATATTATAGCCCCAATCTTGTTGAGCTATTGTTGCTCTACAATTGTTGTCCTATACTTTTTTTTTTGTAACTCAAGTATTGAGCAAGTTATTTGCACTTTCTTGTTTTCAGTCTTCATTGCACCTCTGCCTTCATCTGCTTAGTTTATGCAGCTCTAAAGTTAAATTTAGAGATGTTTATTGATATAGTTGTTTAAGTTCAATTGTTGTAATTTTCAACAAGATGGTTATTTACATTTATTCATGATTTATCATATAATAATGGAAAGATTTTAAATTGTTGATTCCCCCTCCTGTACATATGTCAGAAGTCATCATAATACTTTTCTATATCCACAAAGAATGCTTAAACCAAAATGAAATAAAAAATGCCTAACTTGCTTTTAGTCAAATCAATTGCCAGCTTTGTTATAACACCCGAATTAAAATAATAAATTTAAAAGTATCTTAATACATTACTGTACTTTTAGAAGCCAATAATTTTTTAATTCTCATTCACAAGACAATCAATAAAGGCTTCTCCTTTCAAATATCAAAGATTTTAAAGATATGATGAAATCAATCTTCCTCTATCTACTTGATTAGAAAAAAAATAATATGACAAGAAATTATTTTTTAATGAAGATTTTCTCCCTGTAAATTGTTCCATGAATACAGCAATTAACTAAAGAAGCAATGTTACTCATATTATTTTTCCTCTACTTGGCTTCAACGTTCATTTTCCTTATCTGTCTTATGGTTGCAGTGTCACTCTTTTTGAATGCATTGTACATCCAATTCATTTTTCTAACAATTTCTATTTTCTTCTTACAGTTGTGCAGAGTTTATTGCTTCGATTCGCTCTTGGGCATAAACTGCTAATTACTGAGGTTTCTTTCAGGGTCTGACTATTTACAAGTCGTCACCAAAACATATACATATTTGAGGGGTCCACAGCAAAATTGGAGAAAAAGTGATATAAAGTTTAAGGAACATCAATTTAATTGCAGATGAAAAATAAATAAATGTTTAAAATATGTATGTTTCTCTTAGAGCAGTCTATATCAAAAACATAAAATATAAATCAATGATAGGATTCAGTAGTAAAATATTTAAAGCAATAGGAGACTATTTTAAATTTTTCAGGTTTTAATAACAGACTACACCAAAGATTTCCATTTTTTTTGTACCCAGCATTGTAATTGTTTGTATGCACACATATTTTTTGCAACAAGACCCACACATACAAAATATTACCATAGCAAAAATCAAGGTGTTGGAATTTGATTTTCTCACTCATCTAGCCTATAGTCTAGATCTTGCACCTTGGAATTACAACCTGTTGTGGTTCAGGTACACTTCCTTCATGGTAAGTGTTTTGACACATTTGAAGAAGTGTAAAATGGGCATAAATAGTTACCCACATATGGGTATATGTGGGTAACTATTTATGCCCATTTTACATTTCTTCAAATATTATTCAAATTACATTGAACATGCAGCATGAAGAGGCTTTAAGTGATAAAAAGTTGTGGTTTATATTTCAAACAGTAGGTGGTCTGTTAATCCAAAATATTTTAAAAATAAAATGATAAAATACATACAAAATTTTGAATCACCAACTATTAACAGAGCTTTTATAGAAATATCCAATGAGTTGTAAATATGGAATTCCTTTCCATTAGCAACTTAATACTTACAATTTTAAAATAATGCTTAGTTAATACTTAAAGTGAGACATATTAGTATGTTTTAGGAAATTTTATTAATAATGGTAAGATCAAGGGACTTATCAAATAAAATAATCTTGAATCTATTATTTCATGGGAAAAAATATCTTCAATAAAAATACCACTATTTCTACAATGCAGAACTAAAAAATCTTATTTATATGAATTTGTTAAGAAAATAACTCATTTGAGTGGATTTATTTATATTATTTAGTTTTTACTTTCTGAAATATATTTAGTTTGTAAATTTCAATTGGTAGGAAATAGAAGGAATACATGAAAATAGAATTCAAAAATCAATTTAGAAATAAACCTTTAATTGATTAATAACATATTTAAAATTATTTACTATTGAAATCTAGCTAGAACTAATAAATTGGTTCACTTATAATTTTAGCCTATAAAAGAGGAACTATGCAATGATGGAGGAGGACTGACATCCCTGCAGACAATTTTTAGCAGATTTCCTTTAAGGGAAATCAGCTATTGAGGTCGTATTCATGACGAGATTTTTGAAATTTCTCTTCAAATGTCCATCAAACCTACCTAGGAGATGACGAAAATGAGGTCTGTTCAAAACTATATATATATATATTTGTCTGTCGCCGCTCTAGCGGTCGCAATTATTGTTTAATCGTTACCAAACTCGATATTTAGTCGTTTTATGTAAAAAGAAAAATCAAGTTTGTTAATGGCTGAAATTGGACCATGGGGAGGAGGGTTTAGAGGGGAGGATTTTTGAAAATTCAAAATATCTCCGTTACTATACGTCGGTTTGAAAAATGATATAGAACCAATCTTATTGCAAATTAAATGTACTATAATTAGTGATATGTACATTTTTCTGGATCTTGAATATTAACCGAGATATTTGTATTTTTCAGTTTTCAGCCATCAGCAAACCCCCACTTCTACTCATGTTACAAAAGTAATACTCTATTATATAATAAACCACATTATTTTAAGTTTAAATACCAAATACTGTATTCAAGAGACCTATGCCAATATGTCCTGGTGAAATTGACTGAAACATTTCTTATTTCCGTTTGTATTTATTCACTTAATATTCAAGGTGGTGTTCTGTTACCAGTATGTAGATTTATCTATTACTAAACACAAGGAAAATCTGCTTAGTTTACGCAGCCCCTGTGTGACAGACTTTTCTTTACAGGGGTTAACTCAATATTCTCCCTCTATTTTATAGTGAATTGATATATTTATACTTGGCCAGAATTATATAGTTTGATCTTAATAGTTCTAAGCTGAATATAATTTCTGCATGTGATTTTAGAAACCTCACATTAGCCTTTTATTGTTGAAATTGAGTATATTTGAATTTATCTGGTAAAATAAACCTACAAAGCTTTTTTTTTTTCAAATGCTTAAAACATAATATCTGTATTCTGGACTTAATACCTTGAGTATTTTGAGATACTGAACCTTAAAAAAAAGAAATGATTTACTGCTAAAATTTCACATTTCATAAAATATATAAATGATTTTAAGAAGTTTTATAAGATGAATATAAGAGTAAGTAGGAGTTTTGTCTGTTCCACAAAATAAGGCTTTTTTAAATTGTCACAATATTGTTTATCAAGTAATTGCTTATGAAAAAAATAACCACTTGCATTGCCTTAAAATAATTCATTAATAGAGAACATAGTAAGCAGAATTGTTGCATTCTACACACTCAAATGAATGTGGAACTTTCATCCAATTTAATTGAGAATTTCAAAACATTTAATGAGGAACTTACAGGATACCATCCTTTTCTAGCCAAGCTGGAACTAAGGACTTTGTTTAATGAGTTTGTCACTAAATAAATTCTTATCGCCCAGGCTAGAATCAAACTCACGACTCTGGGCTTATCAAGTGAGATTAAGACCAATACCTTAACTCACATGGCTAACCTGAGTTCCCATATTCATGCACACAATTAATCATACATATAAAAAACACTCACATTCTCCATTTAAAAAGATGCAGAAGTTATTATTACAAAAAATTTACTTTAAATGTATAATAGGTATTCAAATTTGTCGTGTCTGTTTGGAAATTAACAATTAACAAAATATTCTATTCTCTAGGTCTCTGGACTTAATTCACCAATACCAAAATTGATACCACTCTTCAGAATATTCATTTATGATGTTTACAGCCAAGTGATTGCCTAGGGTCACGAAAGAATAGGTCTCTTGTGCAATACCTTTGGTTTTACCAGAAGTGGGTGTTCAAATTCTAGGGATTGTGAGGTATGAGATTTGTGTGTCACCAGCAGGTGGTATCACTTCTATTTTCAAAACTATTTTATAGAATGTGTAGGATGGTAGAATTGGGAGGTTCCGAATATAGGGATAAAGAATAAAGTCTTCCGACATTTGTGGAAAGTCTTTGTTCTTTGTTTCTTTGTATATTTTATAAAAGTTATGATAATAATTTAATCTAACTGTTTAGGTTCATAAATTATTTTTAAATGCAATTCCTTTAAGCAAAGTAATCATAAAGTTGTAAATACGAAGGAATAAAAGTTTCAAATTTCCTAATTACTTACTTATAAGTTCTTTACTTTATAAGTTCTTCTTTAGAAAAATCATGAAACTAGTCTATTTGATTCCTGTAAGTAAATATAAATTTATATGATATATATATTAGTAATATAAAATAAATAAATAAATGAATTATAGGCTCTTTAATTCCCTTGATGGGTAAATTTATTTTATTGTATTCTAGAGTTAGCAACAGTGACTATTGTAGACATAGGTTTACTTCATGTGACCAAAAAAGTACTGGCCTAAGTACTAAACACACACACACACACACACACACACACACACACACACACACACACACATATATATATATATATATATATATATATATATATATATATACTTCAATCGTTACATAGAGTTAAAATATAAACATTAAAAATAAACATAATATGTTTATTTAAACATATTATGTGTTAAAATATTTAAGCACATAATATGTGTTTATTTTTATTGTTAATATTTTAATTCTATGTAACAATGGACGTATATATATATATATATATATATATATATATATATATATATATATATATATATATATACACACAGAGTGACACCAAACCAAACAGGCAAACTTTAGGGATCGATAGAGGATCGAAAAACTAAAACAAAAGTCCTCTGGCATATGCCTCGTTTTCGCTTCGTTTTCGAGAAAATCACAAAAAACTAAAAATAGTTGTGCAAAAACTAGTTAAGGCCAATGGAAGAGCGGATTTTATTCCTTGAATGAATTTTAGTAATAAATGTTATTCCAATACAATTACCTATTTAAAGTAGATAACATTATGATCAATAACTGATGATTAAAACATAAAAAAAGATTATAAATTTAGAAAATTAATAAAATAATTAAATATTCTTACTTGGAAAACATAAATGTTTCAGTTTTTATATGTGTCTACCTTAGTGAGAAAAAAACCCTGAAAATTTTGAAGGTTTTACCTTCTCTAAAATTACATCGTTAATTTCTAAAGCGTCAACGTAAATGTTGTTCAAAGTGCTGGCCTCTCGCTGCAATACACGCATCACATCGCGTACTCACAGATCGCACTGCATCTAAACATTGTTCTGCGGTGAGCTGGTTGCAAACCATTCTGATGCACTCGATGAGGTCATCCCTTGTGCGGACGGGCTCTCGGTAGACATTTTCTTTCACGTATCCCCACACGAAGAAATATAGTGGCGTGAGGTCCGGAGACCGGGGAGGCCAAGGCACCGGCCCACCTCGTCCTATCCAGCGACCTGGGTAGTTGATGTCCAACCAGTCTCGTACGGCCCTTCCGTAATGTGCAGGACAACCATCGAGTTGAAACCAGCTCTCAAGCCTTGTTTCCAAAGGGATATCTTCCAAAAGTGCCCGTAAGTCATTCTCCAGGAATAGATGATAACTTTCAGCGTGAAGTCGAGCAGGCAAAAATACGGGACCTATTATGCGATTATAACAAAGACCGACCCACACGTTTACAGAAAACTCATGCTGGTAGTGAAATTCTCTAACAGCGCGGGGATATTCATGTGCCCAAAGGTGGTAGTTTCTTTGATTGAATATGCCCGCACGTGTAAAAGTAGCTTCGTCCGTCCAGATTACTTTCGAACTTAAGTTTACATCGTTTTGCAATTGTTCTTTGTACCAATTACAAAAATTTAATCGGCGGGGATAATTAAATTTTGTACATGGTAATCATGCCTGCGGTCAGCCCTTAATGTGCGCCAAATGGTTATCTTTGGTATGCTTAGAACTGAAGCAGCTCTCCGGATGCTTGTGCCAGGGTAGGTATTGAAGTGCCTCAGTATCCTCTCCCTCCGCCTCAGGTCGGCTTCCATCGGAGCCTGCATACGGTTTCCACGACGATACATGAGAAGGACCCAGTCTCTCGAAGCCTTCTGAAAGTGCTGGTAAAAACACCTCTGTGTGGGGTTTCTCGGTCAGGAAACCGTCTGCGATATTCCCGAACTGCCTGACGTGCATTGCCATCGCAGAATCCGTAGACGTAGTCTATGTCCGCGTATTCAGCGTTGGTAAATCTAGCCATATTTGTTGACTTCACTGAACAGTACTAGCAACACCACTAATGTGAGAATGCGAGGATGGATTCCCCCCCAAAAAGGATTAAAATGATAGTAAACATTTTAATCCTTTCTTTTTAAGTTTAAACACTCAACCTAGACGTTTTATTGATAAGGAAAGCGTGAGAATATTCATGTTTTCTAAATTTACTCCTCGTAAATTAAAAAATTAAGCTTACTCAAAAAGCCAATAGTTTTTTGTAATTTAATTACATTATTAAAAAAAAAATACACTTTTTGCACAACTATTTTCAGTTTTTTGTGATTTTCTCAAAAACGAAGCGAAAACGAAACATATGCCAGAGGACTTTTTTTCTTAGTTTTTCGATCCTCTATCGATCCCTGAAGTTTCGCCGTTTGGTTTGGGGACACCCTGTATATATATATATATATATATATATATATATATATATATATATATATATATATATATATATATATATATATATAAGTTTACAAACTTCTGCTTAGAACTATTTCATACTGCTGTTAGAGAAAATTTGTATGGCAATTTTAAAAAGAAATGGCAATATATGACTGTACAAGCTAAATCAACTATTCAAAAAAAAAATACGTGGACTATAAAAAGGAGTGCATGCTATTCAATGTTTATATGCATCAGGATCTAACTAAATGTTGTCAACATATCTTACAGTCTTGCAATTATCACACTCAGTTAGAGAAATGAAAGCTGGTATTAAGGGGAGAGGAGATCAAATTATGTGCTACAATTACCCCTATTGTGTTGGTTATATAACTATTTTGAAGTCAAATATGGGAATTAATGATAGTTCCAAGATGTAATTACTGTTTCGAAGACACCATTGACATCTGAATGCCAGTATAGCTAAATGTTCAAAATTCATGAGATTGCTACCATAGTTTTATGCATGTATCCCATAACTTTTAAACCAAAATTTCAAAAATAAAGAGCAAACAAATTGTCCATTATCTTTAGACTGTATACTCTGTGTTGTGGCAAATTTAGGTTGTTAAATGAAATTTTAATTTTTTGGAATGGTAAACATCATTTAATAGTAGAAATGAACAAAACATGCACATGAAAGGTATAATATAATTAATTTAGAATGAAATCCACTATTTAAGAAATTAAGAACAGGAATGTTTGATTGGAGCATTTGTCTAGCTTATGTTAAAATATCAACGACAGGAACATTATTTAGAAATATTCTTTCTTTGATCCAGTAAAGTGCAGATTTTCAAGATTCTGTGAAAGTATTTTCCTGCAAAAGCAGCAAAGGGAAAGGACACTTATTGTGGTTCTTCAGTTAAGCAATAAACAAAATATGTAATAAATAAAGTCAAATGCATCAATTGTCAAAGGAAAATACTTGTATTTATGTTTATAACAGTAAAATTTTTAAATATTGAAAGTTGATTTTAGTTCATATTATATAGTTTTTTTTCTAATGTTGCATTAATGTGGATATGAATCCAAATAATTTGTGCAATGTGTATTCGCTCTTTTTTTTGGAGGTGAGGAAACTGGTGTCCCAAGGAGTCATTGGTAAGCCTAGAGTTGTGGGTTCGATTCTAACTTGGGCAAAACGAAATTTATATTGTAACAAATTGATTCATTCAACTCCCCCCCCCCCTGCCTTCTAGAAAACAGATACACCTCCTTAATTAGCCATAGTAGCATGAAGTGGACGTTAACAAATGAAATAATATATTTTCTCTTCTGGACGGATTTAAGTTACTCATCATTTACACAAAATGATGCCCTTTAGTTATTTAAGGTGACCAAGCATATTAAATAAATTAAAAATGCATGCTATTCACTTATAGTGCCCTAAAATTTAACAAAATTAATTTATTTCATGTAAATAATCAATTACATAATTATTTAAACAAATAAATTAATTTATTAATAATGAATATTAATTTATATAATGATGAATTAATTTAATAATTTTGCAATTAACTTATTTATTAATAATAAAATGAATTAATAAACCATAAATTAATTAAAAAAATAATTTATTTCATGTGATAACAGGAGCCATGTTAATTAAGCAGACTTCCTGTGTGCAAGAGTGATACACTAATTATGACACCCATTTATTCTCTATTTCTCTCATAATAAGAAGCCTAAGTAAATGGGGTTGAAATTTTAGTCGGGCATTAGATGTTTATTGATACAATCACTTTAAATACAAATTGTATGTGAAGTGGATTAACTGAAGGTTGAAATCTTGGTTATTTTTTGAGTTATATAGAAAATGTGTAGAACAACAATGTAGACTACCACCGAGTAGTAATGATGAATTTTCTAATCCGCCTCCAAATAATGAAGACATTTCTAATTTTTCTTATAGTTTCTCCTGGTTCAAGTTCAGTAATTAATAAGGCCAACCTGTAGTTTTTACATGGTTAAATGGTTAAATATCAAGGTATGGTATTGTTGAATTCAAAATTAAGGCATGTAATTTATAGAATGTTCATTGAAGACATCACATCCAAAATTTATAATTCTTTTATTTAGTTCTCATATTGTAAACATTCAATCAAAACAATATGATAATTTTAACCCTTGAAATTACAACAATACACTTATTTTTGTAGTTACTGAAATTATATGTGAATGGAGATATATTATATATTTATATTTAGTATTGTTGCTTAATCATAAAAGAATTTTCAATATCTATTTATTTCATGTTGTTTTAAACATTGCTGCTGGGAACTCATTACAGTTGTAAAGTGTGGCATACCTCCAACTGTGTCGTTTCTGGGGTTTTCCATGATATTTCACCGAATTCCCATCATAGGAGTTGCCGTGAGCCAACAAGTAACGTGAAAACCAGAAGAAACCAATTGGAAAATAGGCAAAATATCATGGATATCCACAGAAACGACACTGCTAGAGATATGTCACACTTGACAACTGTTTTTTATTTCAATATCATGTGAAAAAGGTGGATGGAGGCAGCTAAGGGATGAAGATAATCGATATAAAGAGATATTTTTTCAGTATGACTATTTATTGAAGAAACAGGGCTTGCTGAGATTCCAGGTGTAAGAATTTGGAGTGTTGTGTAAAAGTGAGGAGTTTGGGGATTAGGAGAGGAAAATATGACAATATCATTTTGTAAGTCCATATTTTGGAGAGTATGATTGTAATTAGGATTTTCTTTCTCCCTGGAATTAAAGTTTGGAGTAATTTTTGAGAGCATAGGGGAAAGACGAGTCATTTAGTTCTCTGTACTCTTCTTTAAAGTAGCTAATTCATAAAATAGTCACCTGCTCATCATTCTTTCTTTTAATAAAAGATTTTTCTTTTTACTTCCTTGAAAAAGGTAAAGAAAGTATCATAATTACATAAAGCTTTGGCTTTCAGATTTCAATGAATTGTCCGTTTTGATTTTTCCTGAACCCATTTAGACTGAGTAGCTTTGGTGTGGTTGTCCATATGTACTTATCTCACATAACTCAAAAATGAATAGCCTTAGAATAATTGCATCTAATCCTTACTTAGACCAATTAAAGTATTTTAGGATAAAAGAAAGGATCTTTAGGTCTCAAAACACCATTTCTTTATTCTTTTATTTTATAAAGCAGAGGTTTCTTCCTCCTGGGCATTAGCAATGCTAAAAACATACAGGGTATTTTTTTTTCTTTTCTTACAGCCATAAAGGGAATTCATAATTTTCTTAGATTGCTCTCAGTCAATATAATCCTAATAAATCTCCACAGAATAAAAACTCCAAAGTCAATCAGCCTTACCAAGTGATAAGGTCCGGAGGTAATTTAAGGAACATGGAACAAAACAATAAAGAAATGAGAGACACTCAAAAATATGTAAAATGTACTTATGTTAAAGGGATGTCAGACAACAAAAAAAGGTCCTTTGAGGCGTATAATGTCAATAATTTAACCTTTGCTTTACCAATGAGAAACAAAATAAAGGATAAATTTATAAAATTAAAGGACAAAAATGAATTAGCAAAGGAGTCAAATATTGTTTATGAAATTAGTTGTCCAAATTTCTTCAAGAAGTACACTGGGGATACAAAACGGTGCCTCGAAAAAAGATGTTATCAGCATAAGAATGATGTAAAAAACAAGGCTAAAAATAGGAATAAAACTGCCTTGGTGCAGCACTGTAATGTTGCAGAACATAATTTTAGATTTGACAAGGTGAAAGTATTACACAAGGAACCAGAATCTGATAAGAGGAAAATTCTAGAACCAATTTACATTTCCAAAGACCGAGAATGTGGTCAATTTTAAAACTGGCTCAAAGAATTTAAATATGTATTATGCTGAAGTCTTAGAAAAATTAAAATAATTCTGGCAAATGAAGGTAAGGATAGTTTTGGAATGGGGGATATGTAGTTATTATTCTGAAGTGATTTAAATGTTTTGGCTGTGTAAATTTTAAATAACTATTAACGTTTTAATGTTACTGACTTGTAATTGGTAATTGTTATATATTTAGGAGCACAATTAATAATGGCATAGCACTAATGAGGGTTATGGAAGATACCTATTAAGAGATTAAATATTAATTGACAAATTACCACTTGGTAAGGCTGGTTGACTTTGAAGTTTTTATTATGTGGAGATTTATTTGGATCATATTGACTGAGGGGAATATTTTTAAAGGTTTGTTTAGAACTCTAAGAAAATTATGAATTGCCTTTATGGATGTGAGATTAAAAAAAAAAATTACTCTGTATGTTTTTAGCATTGCTAAGGCCCAGGAGGCCGAAACGTCTGCTTTATGAAATATAAAAAAAAAAAGCTGTTTTGAAACATAAAGATCCTTTCTTTTGCCCTGATAGCCTTAGAATGTTGACATTTTATATTTAGGACTGTTGTACTGTCTAGTTTTACATCGTATTGTGTAATAAGAATTTGCAAATTTCTGCATACCTATTAGATACAAAAAAATTTACATGATCATTTTTGTATATCATGAAAAGATCTATAGATTATGTTCTATGACATTTTTTGAAGTGATGAATTGGAATTTTAAGATAATTATACCTTTTTCACATTAAGGAATATACAATATGTTATAAATTAGAATAGTTATTTATTATACAAGTGATGAAAGTAGATCATTTTACAACTCGAGTGAAACGTTTACCCACACGAGCGAAGCGAGTGTGGTAATTTCACGGGAGTTGTAAATTCTACTTTCGTCACGAGTGTAATATTAAATTTTTTCTGTAATCGTGTAATACATGATCAGATCTAACCAGAATATGAACAAAATTAGGATGTTGTGAAGATTATGGTATGTTGTTGGTAGGTTATAAGCATGGTTGTGAAATGTTATAAGCATAGTTATAAAACAACTAGTGATGATTGTGAAGTAGTGCAGTTATAAACAAGAAAGGTAATTATTATTATATTTAAATTTTAAAATATATTGATTATTTCTACCAGTAATTCATTCACATTTCAATTTATTTTGTTAAAATAAATTCTTACAATGTTAAGAATCATTAAAGCATTTAATTTCCAACTTCAAATTATTTTTTAATTTATACTTATTACTAATTAAGAAGGCAATTCACTTTCTTCACTCTATTGCAAAATGTTTCACTTTCTTCACTCATTTCAGTTTAGTAATGTTACCATTATTCAACGATTACAGAAAAAATACTTTTTAATCTTATACATAATAAAGGAGTGCGTTTGGAATATTTGATTTTTCCCTCTCTAAGCCCTCGCCCTTATTTAGTGACGAAATTCATTAAATAACGTCCTAAAATCCCACCCTGTCTAGAAAAGGGTGGTAACCTGTAGATAACCCGTCCCGATTAGCCTAAGTTGCAAAAAGTGGACGTTAATAAATAAATAAAAAAATACAAGTAATTTTAGTGAGTTTGACAAAGAAGTGATCGTGCTCCTCATAAGGAATATAAGTAATTTAGGATTCTGATAAAAGGTAAAATTATATAAATCAATTGTTGCAATTAAATATTATGATATATTGTCACACTTACCATAGATTGTATAATTTTATGTTGACAAGGTAAAATTATTTTATATGATTATTTGAAGATGGCGGCCCAAAAGGGCTGAAACACCATAAAGTACTAAATAAAATATTAATTTGGGTGGATAGCTGTATGCTTGGTTATTTCCTATATGGATTTATGTCTAATAAAATGATTTAAATAAAAGAAAGATGTTTCATGATTCACTTATTGTTAACTAAAAAAATGTAAAAATCTCGGTAAATATTCTAGATAGAGAAAAAGTGTGTGGATCACATTATAGAAAATTAAATTACAAGAAGATTGGTTATATAAGAGTTTTCAATTCGACTCAAAATAACAGAGATATTTTGAATTCTCCCTGAAGGAAATCTGTTAAAACAGTAAAAGTAGATTAACTTTTGTAATGGAAAACAATAATAAGGAGACTTAGGTATAAAAATCCATACATGAATGGTATATATGCAAAACACCAATTTAATACCATTTGTTTTGTAGCATACTTTATTTGGATATTAGAATTTGAAGGGTTTGGGAAAATGATTAAACAGATGACTTTGGATAAAACTTCTATTTGAAAAAAGAGCAGCTACAACTCAAGATAACATGTTGTGATAGATTACAAAAATCCCCGCCAGAGTGCTCTCTGTTCCCAGCTGTTTTTCCAGGACCCGGTACATTTGATTGGAAATATTGATCACAAAATAACCAACACTTCCCCTTGAGCGATATTTCCAAAAACAATACAATTTACCTTGTAAAACAATACAATTTACTTTATAAGTCCAAAACACTTGAAAAAATATTCATGTTTTTCCCTACTTAAAGGTTTCGTCAAAATATCAGAGAGCATTTCTTCAGTGGGCATATGCTCCAGCACAATATTTTTATTGTTGACATGTGTTCTCAAAAAATGATGTCTAACATCTATATGTTTAGACCTTTGACTCGTAACTGAATTTCTTGCTAGATGAATTGCACGCATATTATCACAAAAAATCTTTGTTGGAAAGTTGTAACAATTTGGCTCAATTTCATTCATTAAAACTTTTAACCATAAAGCTTCCTGAACCGTAAATGACAATGCAATATACTCACTTTCAACAGTTGAAAGTGAGACTGTACTCTGTTTCTTAGTACTCCAAGAAATTAAACCATTCATAAATTTAAAACAACTTCCAGTTATTGAATGTCTGTCATTAACTTGATTTGCCCAATCCGCATCACTATAACATTCCAATTCTTGATTTCCATGTTTAGAAAATTCCAATTTACAATTTTGAGTCCCTCTCAAATACCTAAAAATCCTTTTAACTTTAATCCAATGACTCTTTTTAGGTTTTTTACAAAATCTACTCACATGATTGATTGCGAAACATATGTCGGGCCTCGAAATTTGGCAAAGATAAAGTAAACTTCCTACCGCCTCCAGGTATGGCAGAGATGCAGAGCAGTCCTCATCATCCTCGGGGTCCTTCTGTCCGTGTTCCATCGGAGTAGACACAGGCTTCGCTTCAGCCATGTTGAAGCGCTGTAGGATTTTCTCAGTATAGGCAGATTGGTCAATCCACAGTTTCCCAGTGGCTTCGTCTCTTGTAAGGTTCATGCCAAGGCAGTTCTTCGCCTCACCCAAGTCAGTCATACCATACTTTGTTTGAAGTTCTCTCTTCAACTTGGTTTTCAATTCCTCTTTATTAGTAAAAATCAACAAATCGTCGACATATACTGCTACAACAATATAGTCGCTATCAACACTCCTGTAGTAGATGCAGGGGTCGGCCTCTGACTGTGTGAGTGACAGCTCTGTCAAGGATTGATGAAGAGTTTGATTCCAACACCTTCCACTCTGTTTTAGTCCATACATGGACTTCTTTAGTCGCCAAACACGATTCTTGTGCTGCTCTGCTGCTTCTGGAGGTGTAACATAAATCTCCTCCTCCAAATCACCGTGTAGATATGCGGTTTTAACGTCCATGTGAAAGACCTTCAAATTTTTCTTCACAGCAAGCGCGAACAAATATCTTAGTGATGTGTACTTGAGAACGGGGGAGAAAGTTTCTTCGTAGTCTATGCCAGCACGCTGAGCACACCCCTTCACCACTAATCGAGCTTTGAATTTAGGGTTTTCGCTATCTGGATTTTTCACTTTGAATACCCATTTGGCTTGTAAGGGTTTCTTCCCTGTAGGTAACTTTACCCAGTCATATGTCTTGTTTTTCTTAAACGAATTCAGTTCGTCTTCCATCGCCAATCTCCATTGCTTGGAGTACGGACCTTTGAGCGCCTCATCTGCGGTCAATGGTTCTTCAATGGGGTTCAGTGCAGCTAGATATGTGACGAAATCACTCATATCCTTTGGTTTCGGCACACGACTGGATCGTCGAACCTGAGGTGAGTTCTCCTCCTGGATATCTGGCTCGCTAGAGACAGATCCTGGCACTGAATCATCAGAATCAGTCTGATGGTCGTATCCTGATTCCGTATTCTCATCAGAAACGTCCTCTTGTGAATTGGTTGTATCCTGGAGAGCAGGCGGCTCATCCACATCTAAAAATACTGACGTAGTAGGCAGCTGTTGAGGCTTATGTCTTTCTTGGTTTGAAGTTTCAAGAAAAACAACATCTCGACTCATAGTAACCTTCTTCGTTTCAGGATCAATTAATCGATACCCTTTGATTTCCTCTGAGTATCCGACAAAAATGTATTTTGCCGATTTAGGATCCCATTTTCTTCGGATTTCCTTGGGAACCTGTGCCATAGCCGGACATCCAAAAATCCTCAAGTGAGACATATCAGGCCTCTTACCATACCACGCTTCATATGGAGTCCTCCCGACAACAGCCTTTGTCGGTGCGCGATTGTTGAGGTAAACGGCTGTAGAAACAGCTTCTGCCCAATAGCTTTTGGGCAAACCAGCATCCTGTAACATAGTGCGAGCCTTCTCCACAATGGATCTGTTGGCTCGTTCAGCCACTCCGTTACTCTGTGGCGAGTACCTAACGGTCAGTTGATGCCTGATTCCTGCAGAAATAAGTCCAGCTTTGAACTTTGAGTTGACGAACTCAGTCCCATTGTCAGACCTCACACACTTGATTTTCTTCCCTGTCTGAGTTTCAACTAGAGCCCGAAATTCAGCAAAAATATCACTCACTTTGTTCTTTTCTGAAAGAAAATACACGAATGTGTAACGAGAGAAGTCGTCAATTAAGGTGAAAAAATATTTACTTCCACCTATGGATAAATTTTCCATGGGTCCACATAAATCCATATGTAGAACTTCCAAGATCTCCTTTGCTCGGCTCTTACTGGCTCTGAAGGGTAGTCGAGCATGCTTCCCTAATAAGCAGACTTCACATGGATCATCATTAGGTGTTATTTTATCAATACCTGTACACATGTCTTGAAGTAGGTTCATCCCCTTCCTGGAAAGATGTCCTAAACGTCGATGCATTAGGGAACCTGCATCTTCAGCGAAATAGGTAGGTAATATTCTGTCCTTCATGGTATCAAGCTTGTAGATCCCATTCTTCCTTTTAGCTGTGGCTAATACTTCACCATTAGGGTCAATGACCTTTCCCATTTCTTTGGTGAATATGACCGATTGTCCCTTATCAGTAATTTTGCTGACTGATAATAGGTTAGCACCTATACCTGGCACGTAATGTACATCATGCGCTACAACGCTATCAGCCTGTCCATTAACTATCAGTGAAATGTTGGTTGTACCAACAGCCTGAGCAGATAAATTTACATTATTTATTGTCGAAATTTTTAAATCTGAATCACCAGATACATTGTCTAGTATATCTATGTCATTGACTAGGTGAGAACTGCAACCCGAGTCAAGAAAAAAATCTACACTGTTGCTAGTGTCATTAGGTCTAGACATGTAAGCAAAAAATGCTTTACCTTTGGGTTTTCCTTGATTTGAATTTTCAGTAGAATCTTGTTTCTTACGATCTTGGGTCTCCATCTTCTTGGTACGGCACTGTGAAGCATAATGTCCCCTTTTGTGACATGCATAACACTCAATTTTATGTTTTCCTTTGCCTTTGGAACCCTTCCCCTGGGAGAACAATGCTGTCTCACTACTGGGTGTATGTGAATGTGCGGGAGTCTTCACATCCTGGAGAATTTTTACTTTAATCGAGTCTCCTGTGATTTTCAGTCCCGAGCTCTCTAAACCCATGATCATTGGCTTGTATTCATCAGACAAGCCCGCCAATAAAATTGTCCCGAGCCACTCATCATCCACATTGAAGCCAATATCAGTGAGCCTCTGTGATGTTGACATAATTTTATTGACATATTCTTCAACTGAAGAACAGTTTTCTAGTCTGGTCGTTATCAATGATCTCAAAAGACCTACCTTCCTGGTAAGACCATTGTCCTCGAATGCAGTCTTCAAGTTGTCCCAAGCCTCCTTGGCTATAGATGCACTTTCTATGTGTGGGAACACAATTGGATCGATAATAAGTACTATTTTTGAAAAAGCTTTCCGATCTTTTACTAAAATGTTCTCTTCTTTCTGCGTCGTAGCAGCGCCTTCTAACTTGGGAACAACGATTGATCCATCGACCACACGCCACAAATCGTCAAGATTCAAATATGCCTTAGCTGCAAATTTCCACAAAGCGTAATTTTGTCTGCCGAGAAGTTTCTCAACTGGTGGAGGGTGGTTTGATGCCACGATGAACGAAATTCAGCGAAATAATCAACTGTTCACAACCTAACCTCACTGCACATGGGGAAAACACACGAGATTTACACTTTTCATGAAGTTTTTCGATCGAATCTATACTTTTTCTCGATAGAAAACGATTTAAGCAATCACTGGGCCCATAACCTGAAGGGTTTGGGAAAATGATTAAACAGATGACTTTGGATAAAACTTCTATTTGAAAAAAGAGCAGCTACAACTCAAGATAACATGTTGTGATAGATTACAAAAATCCCCGCCAGAGTGCTCTCTGTTCCCAGCTGTTTTTCCAGGACCCGGTACATTTGATTGTTATTATTATTATTTATTAACGTCCACTTTTTGCAACTCAGGCTAATTGGGACGGGTTATCTACAGGTTACCACCCTTTTCTAGCCAGGGTGGGATTTTAGGATGTTATTTAATGAATTTCGTCACTAAATAATTTCCTTGGATTTACATTTGATTGGAAATATTGATCACAAAATAACCAACAGAATTTAATGTTATGAGAATGCAGAACATCATATGAGTAAATTGGAGTTAGTTTGAGTATTGAGTTTCTTAAGGAAGCAGTGAGGTGAAAAGCAAGAGATAAATGTTGCGGCAAATAATGGTAAAACTGAAAGGACAAATAATAGAACAAATAAACAGTAAGACTGACAGAGATTTTCATTAAATGCCTTTCATGAGCACGCTTCATAAAAGTTAATTTGTACTAAACCTGAGATTTGTTCCTCTTCTTTAAGGAATTCAGACAGAAAACTGTTTTATTTGTACACAAATACATGTTGGAAAATATTCATTTAGAAAATAACTTGTCCTTCAGCATTTAACACTCTATGACATCACCAAATGACCGAGTCTTCATTCATATCTTTCTCTGTTCTAGTCATGAGGTGATAGTGTGCCAAGGGTACTATCCTAAGTCTCATGAGTAAAATTTTGTTTCATCTATAGTCAAGTCTGTTAGATGGTCACTCGCTTATAGAATGCTTTATTTCTAGCAGATGTTCTGTTGTTCTCTGACAACAATTTTGCTATTCATTTTATGTTGTCTGTAGTATTTATAAATGTAAATCTGGTAGGGTTAGTAAGCCAAAATCAAAAGATTATCTGATGCATTTTAGTGTGTTCGTCTACATTGTGTGTGCAACCAATGTTTTCATATCCTGGAACCTATGTAATTGCCACTTTTGTTTTTAGTTTAGTAATATGTTCAAGAGTTTTAATAATTATGGGATGGGTGTTGTAAATGTTTCTGAAGGAAAGTAAACAACTTAATGAATCCGAGTATTATAAATTAGAAAGAAAGTTTTGTAGGCATTGTTGATAGTGACAGAAGGGAGACCTTTATATACACTCCCATCTTCATGCACTATGATGAGTCAAATAATTTTAGCTTTTACAAGTAATTTTAGTGAGTTTGACAAAGAAGTGATCATGCTCCTCATAAGGAATATAAGTAATTTAAGACTCTGATGGAAGGTAAAATCATATAAATCAATTGTTGCAATTAAATATTATGATATATTGTCACACACCATAGATTGTATAATTTTATGTTGACAATGTAAAATTATTTTATATGATTATTAGAAGAAAAGGGCTGAAACAAAGTACTAAATAAAATAAAATAAAATATTAATTTGGGTGGATAGCTGTATGCTTGGTTATTTCCTATTTGGATTTATGTAACAAAAATAAAATAAAATGATTTAATATCTATCTCAGTTCAAGTCATAAGGTGATAGTGTGCCAAATGTTAGGGTACTATCCTAAGTCTCATGAGTACAATTTTGTTTCATCTTTAGTTTAGTAATATGTTCTAGAGTCTCAATAATTATGGGATGGGTGTTGTAAATGTTTCTGAAGGAAAGTAAACAACTTAATGAATCCGAGTATATAGTAATATCATGTGTAGCAGTACGTACATGAGATAGTTCCATGTAATTCAGTTGTGTGTATATACACCTGTTTTTAGGAAGGCTTATTTCCTATGCATCATCTTCAATTGCTGTAGCACCAGTAACTTTCTAAGTTTTGTATCCATCTGTGTATTGGTGGTGAAGTAAGTTGAAGTGTGTTTTGTATAAGTAATTAGCTAAAGTGCATTCCTCTTTAAATTTTGATAATCGGAGGTCGATAATTAATGGTGGAAGGAAGAGTTGTTTGTTGGGGTAAATAGGAGAGACAATGATACTTGCATTGTACTATGAAAATCTTAATATTAAGGGTTTTCTATTGGTTTGTATTTGTGTGTTAGTCCATTAGTGTGGTTGTTTAAAAACTATTTATACAGAAACTGTTCAATGATTTTCACCTAGTGAGAAATTTTGAACACATCTTACTCCTGTATCCCAGTGGAGGTTCGTGTATAAATATATATATATATATATATATATATATATATATATATATATATATAAACTCTTTCTACAAGGTCTGAAATATGGGCTGAATTTTATTAATCCTTTTAGTAGTTTAACATTACCATGTATGTAAAAAGAAGTTTAGTTTGTGTAGAAGTGTAGTCATTTATTTAATTTTCTTGACAGAACAAAACAGAAAATACCTTGAGTATTTATTTACAAGTTACTCAAGAAGAGAAATAGAGTTCAAATACCTGTCAATTAAAACTTTTTTTCTAAAGTAAACATTTCTACAGTTCATGCAACAACTCTATAAATACGTGAATTTTCTTCATTCTGTGGGGAGTGGGATTTCTACAATACATAAATCTTTGCAAAACTCGACAGTCCCTAATTTTATTTTTTAAAACTGTGGCAGATATATATTTCCTTAAAAGGAGACTGAGAAATGAGTAGAGGTAGGAATGAAAAGTAAGTCTATGATGAAGGACACTTATGTATGCACCCTCCATGTTAGTTTTTAAAACGTTTTAACTGTTAGGCCTATTTATATGAAATCCAAATCTATTTATACAATTTAAGTATAATAAACAAATATTAGTGTTCTCACACTTAAGATGGAGAATCCATATGTACTAAAATTCCCTAAGCTTAAAAACAATTTACCACAGTAACTGTACATTCAAGTTTAACTATCAAAATTTCTGAACAAAAAAAAATAAACTAGTTTCATCATAGTAGTCTCTGGTGGTAGGTAGAAGGTGAGATGAGTAATCTGATTTTTGCTACCACTCTAACCTCCAATGATCATAAATTTCTTTAAAATATTCCCCGTTTATAAAATTCCACTCAATGAGGAGTAGTCCTGGACACAAGTTTTGCATAAAATCTCCAAATATCTTTGTTTGAAATTGAAAATAACTTTGTTATTTTTTTAATTAATGGATTAAGAGTAAATAATCTCTGACCCCAGGACAGGAAAAATGACTGATTTTGGTTTTATATAAAAAAAAAGTCAATTTATTGCACAAAATAAATACAAAATGCCATGACACCTTCTCTTGAGCTGATTACTATCCCAAGCCCCTTCAGCAATGATCCAATCAAATATTGAATAATCTTATGTGAATTATGTGCATAACACTTTTCAAATTCTAATGCCCCTTGTTTTTGCTCTCTTAACTGATTTGGTTCTGTATTTCAACTAGCTCAATTGTATATTTCTTGTAGACATTTGCTAGCAGTATAACTTGCAATAATATTTGTAGTATAATATGTCCATTAAAACTGTATGTATACAATTACAAGATATTTTGAGCTTTAATTTTGCTGTTTTCTTTCTTGAGTATGTGAACAATATTAATTTATCAGCTTATTACAAATATGAGATGAGAAGGAGTGGAGGCTTACTGAAGACTAAAGTATGGAAGTATCTCAGTTAATATTTGAGATAAAGAAAAAATGGATAAAATCATATTCAAAGAAAATTCAACTTTCAAGATTTTATAATTTTGGTTCTATACAATTTTTTGATCCCACTCATTGAAATGGAGTTATTTTTAATTGTTGATCTCCTCCCCTCTAAACCCCACTAATCCAATTCCAGCGGTTAATGAATTTGATTTTTAGTTTTTGACAGAATGTTTAAATATTGAGTATGAAAATTACCAAACAATAATTGTGAATGCTAGAGCATTAACAGCCAAATTTTGAACAGACCTCATTTCATCAATTCCTAGGTAGAATCGATGCACTTTTGAAGAAATTTTTCAAAACTTGAGTTAGCCTTCAATAGCTGATTTACGTTAAGGAAAATATGCTAAAAGCTCCTAGATTCATGGAAACACATGAAGAGAACATGTAGAGTATGTTGGCTTTCTTCAATAGGACTAACCAGTTATGAAGGGCTTAGGCAAATATTTTCAACACATACAAGGGCATAAACAAAATGTAAAGAAACATTATGAACCCAACAATGTAAAATTCTGTTGCAAACTTTAATTTGTTTCAACTAACACAACGTCGTTGTTTTATAAGTTAATGGTAAAAGGTTTTCATTATTTCTGGTAATTCTGGACTTCTGGTTGTCAGTTTAAGCTTTGATTATATTTATTTTATATTTCTGATCTTATAGAAAAAAAGTAATACAATTTTTTTATTCTTTATATTTCATTCATATACCTATGTTTGTTGCCTCTGATAGCATCTTTAACAGTCACTAAAAAGATATTTCATTATTAATTTAATGATGCACATGTTACTGATTTGGTGGCTTTGAATCATTAAATATGAGTTAGTCTATGTAGTATGACCTACTCAAAGACTGATTAAAATTACTTGTAATTTTGTCATGAAAATTTGATGGATAGACTGAAATAGACTGCAAGTTGGTCATAGATTTATTTGCTATTTGCCCTTACACATACATTCCATTATTTAATTAATACATTATAATACATATTATAATTAGAGCTCAAGTTAGCCATGTGAGTTAACAAACTTGGTAAAGCTAGGGCCATGGTTTCTATCCCCATATTAGCAATAAGAATGCATTTAAAGATGGTAGAAAAAAAGGCATTATGAAATAAAATACTTTTAATATTTATTGGAAATAATTAATACAATTATAAAATAAATAATTTATTTTGATTTCAAATATAAACTCAACTGCAAAAAAAACCGGACACTTAGATTTAGTCTTATAATTTTGTTAAATACCTAATAATATATATGTATATTAATCTTTTTTAATTAAAATAATTGGTTAATCTATAGGTTATTTAAACAAAATCTGCCAAACGTGAATAATTTTTATTGATTATTTACAAAAAAATACAAAATTAAAAAAAAGAAAAAAGATAAATTAACACATTTGAAAAAAAAAATTATTCTTCATTTTTATTACAGTGAATGGTAGACTTCGCTACCCCAATCGTTTCGGCAATGTAACGTAAGCTCCGGCCTTACATCTAAGTTTGAAAGACCCATTATTCTGGACCAAAATAAAAATAAAACATTAATTAAAGAAAATGCTTGGTTAATAATTAAAGATGTTTAAATGTGCGAAACTACTTACAGTTTAGAGTAGATCAACTTTACGACAAATAAATCTAATCTGAGTTTTATCTAATTGCTTACTAATCCAGAAGGGATTAGTTCAATGGACTTAGACTCTACATTATCTGTAAGAATACCCACATAAAGAAACACATTGCTGAAAGTTAGCTTTTAATACGAAAAATATGAAGTGTCCGGTTTTTTTTTGCGGTTGAGTGTATAAGCTAAAAATTTGTCAGATTTCATTTTTAAGTAAATCAACCAAATAAAGAATTCTGGTTTCCTACAATTCTAAATAGGTCTCCTGCAAATTAGACAGGTAATTTGTGACATTTACCAAATTTTTTTTCAACAGCTACCTTCAATGTTGATCCTTGTACAACACTGCTTTAGTACAATCGATCCTCTATTAACAGTCTACAATCATACATAAAGTGTTGGTATTCCTTGTTCTGATGTGAAATAACATGGTCCCAATGAACTGTCTGTCAGTTTGAATGTATAAATATGACTTGATTACTTGTTAACATTTGGGTTGCGTAAGTCAGTCATTGTATTACGTGAGTCAGTCATTGTATTACGTGTGACAATGTATAAGTCAAGAATGATGAAAACTACTTCAGTTTGCCAGAATTTTTTAAAAATTTGTTACTTTCATCAAGGCAGACTAAAAAAGTGATACAAAAATTTGAAAATTATAATTAAGTCATTTGGGAAGGAGATTAAAAGGCGATGAAATCAGAATGTAGAATACACATCTACAGTCTGATTTCGTTGCAGTACCACTTCTTAGACTCCTTTCCAAATTATTTATTTTATCATTTGGACTTAATTATAATTTTCAGATTTGTACATCAGTTTTTCAGTCTGCCTTAACAAAGGCAATAAATTCTTACTGAAACGTTGAAGTATTTTTCATTCCAACCCATGTGACCGACAACCAAATACAACAAGGATCGTTCTAGCAGTGGTCATCACAAAGAATATTCTTCGATTATTATTAATGTCCACTTTGTGCTGTGCCGACAAATTAGGGCTGGTTTTCTGCAGTATATTACCCTTTTTTAGGCAGGGTGGGACTAAGTATGTTAGTGAGTTTGTCACTAAGTAAATTCCGATTGCCCATGTGAGATTTGAGCTCACAACTCTCGGATTATCAGGTAAGATTAATATCAACACCCTTACTCATGAGACTAACCTCAGCCTCCTTATGATATTTAAATATATTCATGGAAATGTATTCTTTTCGATATTTTTTTGGCTCTTAATAAAAAAAAAAAAAATGTAATATGTAGTGTAATTATTGATCAATTAGTTGAAAAATGAAATAAATGCTGATATTTGAATTAGGATATGTAAAAGTGCATTAGGAGAGTGTCTGATTATGCAAATTTACTTAAAAAATTTGAATAATTAGGCAATAAATGTGTAATGGGGAAGGTGTGTGTTTGTGAGAGAGAGCGGTTTGGAGTAGAGCTGTAGTTGAGCTGAATGCTAATAGATGGTGCCAGGAGCGGGAGCCGGGGGAAAGATGGCGACCATAACAACGCCTGGCCTCAGCACAGTGCAGTAGGTCTGTTATCTCGGGTTGGTTCGCTACCAGCTCTCCGCTTAGCTCAGCTCGTCTTCAAGCAGGGTCTTTGGAGCGTTATCATGAGGCGGTAGTAGGCCCCAGCCGATAGTCTTCTTATCATGCCTGTCGCGGGCTCCATCAGTGCTCTTATAGGACTCTTCTTAGCCTTCTCATTCGTCCTTGTCGCAGATGTCAACACTCAGCTTCTCATCAACGTCAAAAATCAAGTAAGTCCATCTCCTCCAAAGAGTCCTGCATGCTTTCACCAACCTTTCAACGACTCCCCTTGACACACACACGCAGGTTACAATGCCCCGACAACAATTTATAGTAGCACACAAACATCAAACTCGTCCGAGCAAACGTCATACTTCAACTTGACAGTTGTGAAGATTTGATCAGCTTCTCGACCTTTCATTAGCTATTGATAAGGGCAGAGCTGTTATCACTAGTAGCCGTCACTTACCTCCATCCCTCCTCGTTATCAATCAATCAATTCCATTACATTTCCTCTTACTACTTTTGATAAATTAATATCTTAAGAACTATGTATTTGTCAATTACATAAGTCCTTATATCAGATGGGTACATTAGAACATACACAATAGGATATACAAGTGCTAATTCCAGACTTTTACTTTGAAACTTCTAACGATAGATCTGTTCATTTCTAATACCCTGACCAACTTTTGAATTCTTGACTGTAAGAACTCATGTCTGATAGCAGAGTATTTGACAAAAGGCATGCCTAAAAGTTTACGACACACAATGTCTACTCGACAAAATACATTTCTATCCCCTTTATTGTGACAATGGTAAACACTTCTGACTTCTATTATTTCAGCATGATCAATGAAATTCGAGTATTTAGATTTTTACAAACTGATTACCTAATTAATAATTCAGCCACTCACTGGCGAAGAAATAGTGTTTGACTTTCTATTCCTTTCTATCAATAATAGATTTAAAAAATTCTGGGCAACTGGAAGTAATAAATGTTGATTAATTTGTTTGACGTGTAAAATTTAGGCGGTCCTTCTTATTCTGAAGAAATCTTCTGCAAAAAGAAAATTGTTTTCGTCAATGTTCATATCAATATTTGACAATTTTCAAAATGTCAATTACTGTGAACTACTTCCAGATGCCTAATATGTTTTAACTAATCATGTAAATACCATTGGAAAATCATTGAAAGCTTATTATATCCTTTTTGATAAGAAAATCATCTCCTAACATAAGTTATCTAGTAACTTGGAAATGCTAAATTCTCTCTACCTTCTTTCCTTGATTGATTTTCTGGTGTGATTTGTATTTATGCATGCTTTATATGACATGAAAATTTCTCTAAGACATTTCAGAAGTATAGGCAACATTGGACTTGATTTACGTACATTGATACTAAAGGTTTGATTTCTGAAAGTGTCTTAGTGCTGATGTCAATGGAATCACAAATAGTAATTTTTCGGAATTTTTGTATATAGCAGCAGTTAGCTGAATATTATTTTTAGAATTTTGGCCTTAGCAACAGGGGAGTTTTGACACATTTGGTTTACAGGTTTTTGGCTACAAATAAACAGGAATAGAACAGGTAAAAATAGGAGTTATGCAGGAAGGTAGTATTTTCACAACTAATTTGAGAAGTTTTCTATTCCCTATATACTTTGTGCCACAAATAATTTCACATAAATAATGTTACATGGTAAATCTAGAGTAGCGAGTTCGATTCTCGCCTGGGCAAAGGAAATTATTTAGTGACGGAATTCATTAAATAACATCCTAAGTCCCACCTTGGCTAGAAAAGGGTGGTACCCTGTAGATAGCCCGTCCCAATTAGCCTTAGTTGCAAAAAGTGGACGTTAATAAATGATAATAGTAACAACTAATTTATTTTATGCGTTTCAAAATTCGTAGAGACAGCGTATTAATAAATAGTCGTCTTAGAATCCTAAAGAAGAGGATTTGTGGGCACTTATTGGTTATCGGGAGGCCACCCATTTAAAAACGATTATTAAATCGTATTAAACAATTATTAAACCATATTAAAAGAAAAAAAAAACCCTATTATTTTAAATAACTTCTAGAATTTAATTGAACGACAAAATGTAATTATAAATTACAGTTAGTTATCCCAAAACTGGACGATGTTGCGGAGTAGCTGCATAAAACGGTCGTCACTGGCCGTCGCCTGTCACACGAACTTTGCAAGATAGGTGTCCAAGTCGTGTAATTATAAAGTATCACCAAGTGGTGTTAATAAACACCAAGTGGCTTTAAAATCGATCACTCATTTTGTGATAACAAACGAAACAGAATGACTAAGTTATCCTAGTCAAGTATGAACCACTAAAAATACACCACCACTATATAATAGCGATAAGTGGTTTTTGGACCAGTAAATATTTTATATGTAAATAATGAGTGGCCTCCTGTTAGCCTTTTGGTCATTTATAAATTCCAGAAGTGTTATTTTAAATATCAAAGAGGTTTTTTCTTTTAATTATGATTTAATAAATCATTTTTATATGGATGGCCTTCCGATAACCGAAAGTACTCCATGAGTACTCTTTGATTCCGGATTCTCCACTTCTTCGGGTTGTTGTATGTATTTAACGATTAAGGTTTGCAGAGAGAGAAAAGATTCACCTAATTATAGTAGGCAAAAGAGTTACAAGGACTTCCACTGGTTAGCTTTGCCTTCTGCGTGAGTGATAACTTCTCAATGGAGTTATCAGGACAAGTACTTTTTTTTGAAGGGAGGATCTCATACTTCGCTGAAACTGCCTGAGCGCCTTCTGTCAGAAGGATACCAAGACCGAATTCGGAAGGTATTCGTTAGTGTTGAATAACAACAAATTCGATGTAACTCAGTGTTGCTCACTTGGAAACAGTGGGGAAATTGAAGACGACATCCTCATAAAGTACTGTAACAACTATAGTCAGGGTTGAGCTTAGCCATATGAGATAAGGCGTTGGTCTTAATTCATTTGGCGTACCTAGTTCGATTCCTACTTTGGCAACCGGGCTTAAGTGAAAAACTCGCAAATCTCTAGAACAACAATTGTAGAATATCAATAGTTAAACAAGATTGGTTCTGTAACATTTTTCGATACAACTCATACTAACAGATATATTCTAAATGTTGAATTCGCCTCCCCCCGCTCGTGGTCCTATTTCAGCCATTAATGTCTATGAACTTTAGTCTGGAATTAAACGGTTAAATATTGAGTATGGTGTAGTTGAAAGAAACATTTTCGAATGAAGACGTAAAATCTTAATTGATGGGGCCATCATACAACGTATTTTGGGAAATCTGCTTAGTCTACGCAGCTCCTGCGAGCCGGACTTTGACAAAGATAACTATCGGAGCTAATTGACTTTGCTAGTGAAAATTTTTGACTGAATAATGATTTGACAAGAATAATAATGCCCAATACACAATAATTTTACATTTCGCCGCAAATCATTTTCAAAAATCTTCAATGCAGTCTGGAACTAAGGAAATGCTTTGATTCATTAAGGAATATGCTACTATAATATTGACAGCTACTGGTTAATATGCAAAACACCCCCCCCCCCCTCGTCCCACCTCTACTTAAACCATATGTGGAGAACCCCCGGCCCGCGAGACATTTAAAAAAGAACCCAATTAAAAATATTAGACTACTTACTCCAAATGAGGAAGATGAGGGGGAGATTTGTTCGTTTAACAGTACTTATGAATGCGAACAGTTCTTTTGAATGATGAAAGTTAATAAATCAAAACATTGTACAAGGCTGACTGATGATAATTTGGAAAACTTTTTTCGTCTTCGTATCCGTGGAATTAATTCAAACGTCGATGGATTAGTTTCCCAAATTCAAGCTCATTGATTTCAGTGTCGCTATTTAATTTCCTTGTTTGTAATAATTCCAAATTTTACGATTTCATTATAGTGTTGTACCTATTTTTTTCATTTCGTTATTTTATTTTAATAAATTGTATTATAATTACATTGTTGTTATAATTTCATGTCTGATATCTATCGTTAAATATTATGAACACTACTTTTAAAAGCGGCCCGAGAACGTATTTTCACACTAAAGTTTTGCCCGCATCATGTCAAAGGTTGTCCATACCTGATTTATACAAAATACTCTGGGTACTATCAATTATAACTATGTGTCGTATTCATAATTATTAAGTACCATATAAAGACAATAACAATTTATTTCCTGTCAGAAGCCATCTCAAGCACAACAACAGTAGCAAATTTAATTAATGTCTCGTAAATCGCATCTGTTATTAATAATGCTCATTTTACAAATAAGTTTTTTCCTCTTTACTCCTTTTCTCAATAATTAATCTTTTTATAGTTGTCAGCTAGAGAGGTTCCTGACTAGTATCGCCGATCGCCGATATAGCAACTCTCTTAAATAAAGAAATACTATAATAAATACTCATTTCTATGGTCGAAGCATCCACTTCTCGAGTCGTGACTGTAAATATAAGTATACGGCCAGCTCAGTAATGTTGTGCAACCTGTTCAAGGAGCAATGCGAATAAATTGCAGAATTAACTGAAGTGTCTCCCCACCACTTCCGCTCCCTTTCTATTCTTAGCGCACGTTCAAATAGCGTTGCTGTATTTTATTTCTTATTTTAAAAAAAAAATAGAACGATAATAAGACTTTAATAATTCACATCGTTACTTAAAGTGAAAGCATTAAATGACTTTTGTGTGGGATATAGCTATAAAAACAAGCCCGACTGGATAAATAAATTAAATAATATAAACAAAAATAAATGCAGTATTGGCTCTGGTAAGCTCAGATTAGCGAAAAATGGACGAAGTATAAATACGTTTATGAATAAAAACATTGTGATAAATCAGTCTTACCTCTGAAGCATTTAGACTGAGAAAATAGAAAAGGGTTGACGGACAAGATCTAAGTGAAATAAGAAACCTCTCATCAATCGTCTTCTTAACTCACTGGAGACGTATTTGGAGCATATATTAGCACCTGAAGCTTGTATCGTCAAGGGAAACGGATTCCTAAAGAAAATGAGAGAAGGTGCCTGCGATACAACCAAGTTGGGGTGCATGGCAGTCATAAAGTAGTCGCAGATGTTACAATAGCCATCAATATGAAATAACTTAACAGGATAGTCGTTTTTGAGTTATGTGAGATACGTATTATCTCGTTGTGGTGGACGTCACTTTGAAACTACTCGGAATGATTTGAGGGATGGTCAAAACGGATAATTCGCCTGAAATATGAAGACCGACGTTTCTTTGCTATCACACAAAGTAAAAAAAAAAATGGTATCTCAAAAAACAACCCCTAAAATATTGTGAATGAATGGCCAAAGAAACTCTTATTAAGGAAGCTGTTTATATAAAAAAAAAATGCCCCCCCCCCCCTCCTCTGAATGTCGTTAATCATTTACTTTTAAGCTATTGAAGAGATTTAGTTTAGCGCAAAATATATAAATGAAATACTATAAAGAAATTTTAACAGACTCATTAACATATTTAATTAAGTTAACCACGTACAAAGGTTCGTTATCGAGTGATTTGAATTGTGTCCAGTATGATAATATTTTTAGTAGATTTCCCTTAAGGGAAATCAGCTATTGAGGTCGTACGCGAATTTCGAAACATTTCTTCAAATGTCCATTGATCCTACTTAGGAGAAAACGGAAATGAGGTCCATCCAAATCCGTATTTATATATCTATCTATATATTTGTCTGTTACCGCTCTAGCGGCCGCAATTCTTGTTTAATCATTACCAAACTCAATATTTAGTCGTTTTGTGTAAAAAGAAAGATCAAGTTCGTTAACGGCTGAAATCGGACTAGGGGAGGAGGGTGGGGGTCGTTCGGACCTTAGAAGGAGGGTTTTCGAAAATTCAAAATATCTCTGTTACTATACGTCAAATCGAAAAATTGTATAGAATCAATCTTATTGCAAATTAAATGATCTATACATGTTGTTATGTACATATTTTCATTATCTTTAATATTAACCGAGATATATGCGATTTTAGCTTTCGGCCTTAATAATTACAGAACATTTATTTATTCTAAAGGGAATAAGTAGTATTATACACGTATTCCTTTCGAAGCTTAATCAATCCTCGAATTTCTTTGACAGCTGATTATATCCTAGAAACTCTGAAATAGACATTTGTATTTCACCTAGAATAATTATTATTTTTAGGAGACAGAGGCATGCTTGGAAATTATTTATTTATTGAGTTAACTGAATAACAAATTTCACTAGTTACACGTTATGTAGATATGCACTTTGCATTGATTTTTTAATGACTACTTCATTAAACAATCTTGATTCTCATCAGAATGCGGCTAAATAAGCTGTGAGATGAATTTCAATATAGCTTTTTATAAAGAGTTTAGTTTTATCTGATGTGATGCGATTGAGTTAATATTGAGAGTTTTACGTTTGAAAGTAACGGTTAGTATTTAAAAGTCTTGGCATCTGTTAATGTACTTCAACCTTGTGATTTTAATGTTGATTGAATTTCGTATGTCAAACCCTTCAATTGGATTGACTATTTTATCAAACTATTTCTTGCCGGTTTCTTCAGTCATTCATCTCATTGTTATTGTGGGACTGAAGGTCTTAGTATTTTGATTATTTGTACCTTATAACATATTTTTATGTACTTTAACAAATATCTTTTTTTTCTAAATGACAGTTGTTATTGGGTAAAGTTTTACATCGATATTTTGATCGGCGATAATGGAATTCAAAAACCCAAAAACTATTATTCAAGAAGTTTAAGTAAAAATCATCTGCCAGATTTTGATGTCCATTTTGGAAACCGAAATAGCTTGTACTGGAGAGTAGGTTGTAGTGTTATCAAGTACACAAACTAACACAAATGGAAAACAAGTTGCAGGTTGTACGTCTTCGTTTGCTCTGTATGTTTGTCCTTTAACTGTCATCGTGATAGGAATGAAAGATTTTACACATTCTACACTCCTCGTCAAAAAAAACGGAACACCCTAAAATTTATTAATTTCATTGGGTTTTTACTGAAGCAGAGAATCATACCTTATTGTGTCTTATAATACAAGTACATAGGAGTAATAAAAAGTGTATTTCAGAAAAAAAAAATTAATTCCTTTAATTCCAAAAAAAAAAAAAAATTTATCCTAAAAATGAAAAAACAAAATTTTAACTTTTTAAAAAATTAAATTGACTATTCATACACTAATAACCAGTGTTGCCACCTCTTGCTCGAATGACAGCCTCCATAGGTGTGGGCATGCTCCTGATCAAGTCCTAGACGACCTCCTGAGGTAATCTTCCCGACCCTTCCAAAACGGCAGCCTCAAGCTCCCTGAGGTTAAGGGTGCTGGTTCCCTGGCTCCAACACTTCTTTTTAGTCTGTCCCATAAATGTTCTATGCAATTTAGGTCTGGGCTCCTCGCTGGCCACGGCAATGTGTCGATATTGATCTCAGATAGGTAGTCCCTAACAATACGGGCAACATGTGACCTTGCATTATCATGGATAAGAAATGCATTTTCACCAATAAATGGCATGTATGGCATGACATAGTCCTCCAAAATGTCTGCCACGTATCTTTGTGCAGTCAAAGGGCCCCCACGAATCGAAACTAACTCCGTGCGAGCTTCCCATGAGATGACAGCCCAGAACATCACGGAGCCCACACCATAAGGCTTCCTTCCGACTATACAACATTGGCTGTATCGCTCACCTGGCTTCCTCCACATTCTTCTGTGTCCGTCAGGGAGAGTTTTAGCGCCACTCTGGTCTCATCGGTGAACAGGACTCGTCTCTCCAGTCATCCGACAGTCCAATCTCGGTGCTCCTGGGCAAACCTAAGGCGGGCTCTTCGGTGCTCTCTGGAGACAAGTGGTCCAACCATGGGCCTTCGTCACCTCAGTCCACTAGTCCTCACTCGTCTCGTAACTATTGATACCAAAACATGTAAGTTTCGGACACCAGCGACCAAGTTTCTTAAGTCGTTTGCTGTTTTTTTAGCCGATTTCTGAGAGTCTGGAGCCGGATATAAAACGGTTGTCTTCCGCTGATGTGACCGTGGTTGGCCCGATCCAGGTCTTCTTGCGTATCCTCCTGTCTCTCTGAATCGTTTCAAGACCCGTGCGACAGTTGACAAGTGGACCCCAAGTCGATTAGCAATGTAACGTGTGCTACGGTCTTCTTGTGCATCGTCACTGCCCTAATTGTGTCATCTCTATCTAACTGTGCCATAATTACTAATGAATTCTAAAATAATGCGTACTTGATGAAATTAACATGAATACTGAGCCCTAGTAATTTTTTTTTGTATCCCTAAGTCGATAAGAATGACTATGGAATTTGTGTTGTTTCTAAACAATAGGATTAAAGATAAGAAGAAGTGCTGGAATTCAAATGAAATTGTTGTTTTTTTCCTCCAATGTATTTGTCTGATTAGAAACATCAACATAATATTTTTTATTTCAATTAAAAACTTGTGTAATCAATAAATTTTAGGGTGTTGCGTTTGTTTTGACGAGGAGTATATATAAGCCTTCCAAAAAGTCATCATCTTTTAGTCAGCTTCTATTATGAAAGAAAAACAGAAAATTCAGTAGTACCATAGCTGTAGAAATTGATAATAACAATAAGCTAAGTTAGGCCTTTATGATATATATATATATATATATATATATATATATGTGTGTGTTTGTTTGTGTGTCTATGCGTTTGGGTATGTGTCCTAAAACTTGAATATTTTAAATGTTTAATTTCTTTTTACTAGATTTATTAATAACAATTTTTTTATATTGAGTCTGTGCATTTTCATTATAAAAGTAGATCAAACCCGAACCAATTACCAAATATATCTTCCACTATGCCTCCTTGTGCCAGCATGCTACTGTCGATGCGGTAGTATCGGGCAATGTGACCTATTCCTTTGACAGCTATATGTATCTTCCGTCCATCCAAACCCGTACGGTTAAAGGGACGGCAAAACTGGAGTATGTTCTATGGAGAACTTTGTTACCCGCATTGACCCAAGACACTAACCATAGAATCTAAACGAAAGAGAAACTTAACCTACACAGGCTTCTGAACACCAACATACGGACAATACCAAAAGTCTCCAACCAAAACTACACTCGCAGCCAACCACTTGTATGAATAGAAATTTAGATTGCCAAGGCAAGTAATCAGTACTACGCTCAACATATTCGAATATACCAGTAATGACGGAATCCATCGAAATTTTAACCCTCAACGTTTCAAGTAAAACTAAAGATCCAGTTGGTTAATACTGAGATTGGACCAGGCACATATTGTAAAATGGTTTTTGCACATATTGTATGTTTTCCCCTAACTCGGATGTACATCAAGTTATTTGCTATTGGTTTTGGGTTTCGGGCTTCAATAAATCCATAAAACCCCCCCGGAAATGGAGAATTAGAGATTATAGTGGGCGGATGTATAGCTATGCTTTTGAGTCTGTGAATTCATCCTGTATCTTTCTTGCATAGATTTCCCAGCCCCCGCGTGACAAATATACATGCAAGTCTTAATAGAATTAGAATTGTGGGTTCGGTTCCCGCCCAGTGGTGATATCCCTTAAAAAACCCGTATAGCTCCCAACCCAGACAGCCTTTATCACCATAAATTGGAAAGTTGACATTAAATAAATATATAGTGCTTTTCAAAGTTGGACACAGGGGGAACCACTAATGAAATAAGTTTTCTTTTTTAATTCATTAATTCTGTCAATTGCCGTTTAGTTTCATGGTCATAAGTTACAAACTTTATATGAAGTCCTAAGAGCATTAGCAACTTTTGGAAGGTTTTAACAACTTTATACAATTAAGAAGAGGGGATTTTTACTCCTCACTTCTGAGGCAAAGGAAATATTGTATTTGCGGTTGTCAAATTTTGCCAGAATTATCCGTTTATCCTCCCTGAAGACCATTTTTAGCGTGACGTCTGTGCATGTTTAAGTGTCCGTTTTTCGCATAACTCAGACACGATTTGACTTAGAATGCTGAAATTACATATTTAGACATTTTGTAACATCAAGGTGTGCACCCCTCATCGAAATTACTGAGGTTCGGGGGGAGGAGGAGGGTTTAAAGAGGGCTAAAACAAATAGTAATTCTTTCTATTTTTCAGTAGCTCTGGAACGATCCCGTCTTTTATTGCTCTTTTGCGAGATGGACCAAGTCACCAGATATGTCTATATCTTGTACTCTTGAGAAGGCATCAGCTACAGTGTTCTGTTCACCTGTTACATGGCGTATGTCGGTAGCGAACACACTGATCAGGAGGAATAGTGGAAAGTTTTCTTTTCTTTTTTCTCCAATTCTGATATTTTCCCTGCAATTCTGGATTCGGTAATGCAGCCTCCAGCAAAGTTTATTACAAAAGATACCAAAAAAAAAAAATATGTTTTACCACGCTTTTTTTTTTTTTTTTTTGATCTGATGCCTTGGAACGGATATATCGTATGACGATTTCAAGTGAAATTATTTTAAAGTAGGTGTTAATATTTAGTCCTGCCAATAACATGCTGCATGCATATAAATGCCTCATTACACCTATAATTGCCTGTGCTAATTCATGAATTTTACAACTAACGAAGTAGTAATACGTGATGGGAATATTCAACGACTTCAAGTGTCAATATGTGTTTTACAATGTTAATTTGGTCTCAAGCTCTTTTAAATTGCTTATACGTTTTCTCGTTCAATTTGAATATTGTTTGTTTATCTGAAATAATTTATTACTCAATGACGTGTAGAGGTAGTAAGCTGATAGATCATTTGACAGATGATGATAATGAATATTTCATAATAAATATGACAGAGCTTATCTTCTCGGTTATCATTCATTTTTTTAAGTGTTGCTCATACCTTACTTCAGAGGTGTGAGTTTGAAGGAATTAAAATCGACTATTTAAAACGGTGTTAGCTAATGTTTAATTTCATATTAAAGAAAAAAAATCTACACAAAAAGTGGAACATCAGTGTCTGTTATAACTTCTGATAGCAAGTATTTATCATTTTTATATGAGTCATTTTTAGGGAAAACTAATTTGTGAAATTATTACTTTTTTAGCTTACAAGCATACATGAATAAACAAATTTAACAAGTTGAATCATTTCGTTGGTTGTGAATCGATTTATCAATGAGTGTAAATAATACAAGATGTTTATTCCAATAGCTTGTACTATTCATACCTTTATGAAAGACGGACTCAACAAAATGACAAGAACTTCAATTATAATCATATCCTCCAATGCCTGCTACAGGTTTGACTGTTTCCCGTGACCTGCAACTCTCCAAGCATTGGTAACTTCTTACTCTCTTGGCATTAGAGACTGGTTCTCTGCAGTTAGTAGTAGTCTGTTACTCTGCTGGTATTAGTGCCCAGTTTTCTGCAGGTATTAGTAACCTGTTACTCTGCAGGTATCAGAGACCGGTTCTCTGCAGGTTGCAGTAATCCGTTACTCTAATGGTATTAGTGCCCAGCTCTCTGCAGGTATTAGTAACCTGTTACCCTCTGCAGGTATCAGAGACCGGTTCTCTGCAGGTTGCAGTAATCTGTTACTCTGATGGTATTAGTGCCCAGTTCTATGCAGGTATTAGTAACCTGTTACCCTCTGCAGGTATCAGAGACCGGTTCTCTGCAGGTTGCAGTAATCTGTTACTCTGATGGTATTAGTGCCCAGCTCTCTGCAGGCATTAGTAACCTGTTACTCTGCAGGTATCAGAGACCGGATTTCTGTAGGCAGTAGTAATCCGTTACTCTGATGTTATTAGTGCCCAGCTCTCTGCAGGCATTAGTAACCTGTTACTCTGCAGATATCAGAGATCGGTTCTCTGCAGGTTCCAGTAATCCGTTACTCTGATGGTATTAGTGCCCAGCTCTCTGCAGGTATTAGTAACCTGTTACCCTCTGCAGGTATCAGAGACCGGTTCTCTGCAGGTAATAGTAATCCGTTAATCTGATGTTATTAGTGCCCTGCTCTCTGCAGGCATTAGTAACCTGTTACTCTGCAGGTATCAGAGACCGGTTTTCTGCAGGCAGTAGTAATCTGTTACTCTGATGGTATTAGTGCCCAGCTCTCTGCAGGCATTAGTAACCTGTTACTCTGCAGGTATCAGAGATCGGTTCTCTGCAGGTTCCAGTAATCCGTTACTCTGATGTTATTAGTGCCCAGCTCTCTGCAGGCATTAGTAACCTGTTACTCTGCAGGTATCAGAGACCGGTTCTCTGCAGGTAATAGTAATCCGTTACTCTGATGTTATTAGTGCCCAGCTCTCTGCAGGTATTAGTAGCCTGTTACTCTCCTTTTATTCATGCAGGTACGGATGAAGGTGTGGTATATATATCTTCTGTAAATGTGTATTAGCAGACAAGAAAAGTGTTAAATCCAGAATCAAAGGTTCCTCCCAGTTTGTTGAACAAGCTAACCGTTCGTCGCCAAATGAGACAAATGTGAATCCAGTCCGCTTCGGGTATACTGAAGCCTAGTCAAGGAAGGGGCTCCACAGTAAATAAAGATAATACTAGATTTTTTAACTATGGAACAGAGATTATGCGTGCCTAAGCAAGATTTTATAAATAAGAACAGTAATCCTTGAACGGGAAATTTTGATATTTGGTTACGACAAAAAATTATTTATTAACTTCACTTTGTCCTACAACGATTATTGAAATATAAAAAAAAAAAAAAAACGTTCTAAGAAAAGTAGTACTCTATTGCTTAAATGAACCTATCCTATAATAACAATATCTATCCAATTGAGCAACAACCAGGAAAGCTCTAGGAGAAGCAGTACTTGATTGCTTAAATGAACCTATCCTATAATAACAATATCTATTCAATTGAGCAACAACCAGGACAGCTCTAGGAGAAGTAGTACTTCATTCCTTAAATGAACCTATCCTATATTAACAATATCTATCCAATTAAGAAACAACCCGGAATGCTCTAGAAGAAACAGTACTTCATTGCTTAAATGAACCTATCCTATATTAACAATATCTATCCAATTAAGGAACAACCCGGAAAGCTCTAGAAGAAACAGTACTTCATTCCTTAAATGAACCTATCCTATATTAACAATATCTATCCAATTAAGAAACAACCCGGAATGCTCTAGAAGAAACAGTACTTCATTCCTTAAATGAACCTATCCTATATTAACAATATCTATCCAATTAAGAAACAACCCGGAATGCTCTAGAAGAAACAGTACTTCATTGCTTAAATGAACCTATCCTATATTAACAATATCTATCCAATTAAGGAACAACCCGGAAAGCTCTAGAAGAAACAGTACTTCATTGCTTAAATGAACCTATCCTATAATAACAATATCTATGCAATTAAGCAACAACCCGGAAAGCTCTAGGATAAGTATTACTTCATTGCTTAAATGAACCTATCCTATAATAACAATATCTATCCAATTGAGCAACAACCAGAAAAGCTCTAGGAGAAGCAGTACTTGATTGCTTAAATGAACCAACCCTAGAATAACAATATCTATCCAATTGAGCAACAACCAGGAAAGCTCTAGGAGAAGTAGTACTTCATTCCTTAAATGAACCTATCCTATATTAACAATATCTATCCAATTAAGCAACAACCCGGAAAGCTCTAGAAGAAACAGTACTTCATTGCTTAAATGAACCTATCCTATAATAACAATATCTATCCAATTAAGCAACAACCCGGAAAGCTCTAGGATAAGTATTACTTCATTGCTTAAATGAACCTATCCTATAATAACACTATCTATCCAATTAAGCAACAACCCGGAAAGCTCTAGAAGAAACAGTACTTCATTGCTTAAATGAACCTATGCTATAATAACAATATCTATCCAATTAAGCAACAACCCAGAATGCTTTAGGATATGCATTACTTCATTGCTTAAATGAACCTATCCTATAATAACAATATCTATCCAACTACGCAAAAACCAGAAAAGCTGTAGTAGGAGTAATACGGCCATTGCTTAAATAAATCTATCATATAATAACAATATCTATCCAATTAAGCAATATCCAGAAACGTTCTAGGAGATCTAAAATACTATTGCTTAAAAGAACTTTGCCTTAGTCAATATCTTTCAGATATTTTGCATAAATTAGTGTGCACACTATAATTGGGAAACTATCTAATAAGCCTTTGCCTAATTGAACCCATTCTAAAATTATGTGACCCGGCCAATTAAGGAAACAAGCAGAACAGATGGCTGCTTTTCCTGTTTAAGAATTAAATTGTATATTCTAGAATTTCTTCTCACCCCTATTATAAATTTAAATTGTGAGCGCAACGGTTCAATTATTCAAGTTTTACGAGTGTGTCCAATTTGGTTGTTTTGCAAGCAGCCTTATTTAAAATGCTTCAATACACAAAACAGCTGTTGGATGGAATTCTGTAGGCTATATTTTTCTCACGCCAACGATTCATTTTGAACTTTGTAGAATTGGATGGTTAATTAAAAGTGTAAGTTCAATATGGAGCTCTTATAACGGTACCCCGAGTTACAAACGTTTTGCGAGTTAAAATAAAAAGTTCGTCACGCAGGGGCTGTCTAAACTAAGCTGATTTTCCACTGGAAGGTTTATGAAAGATAAATCTGAATACTGGTAACACCAACGCGAATGTATACAAACAATAATAAGAAATCGTTCAGACCTGTTACAAGTTAATTATGTCTACAACGGAATGCGTCTGAATTGTAAACAAACAGGGCAGCCAACATCGCAGCTCTGAATAGATAGAATTATTCTAATATCAAGTTGGGTAACGATCACACAAAAATTGCGACCGATAGAGCGTTAAGAGACATATATATATATATATATATATATATATATATATATATATATATATATATATATATAATTTTGAACGGACCTCATTTTCGTCATCTCCTGGATACGATCGATGGAAATTTGAAGAATTTATGCTAAAAATGGAGCTAATTCCAGCATTAACTCAAAATTATTTTCATTTAAACCATCCTTATCCAATATATGTATAAATTAATAGTACAAACTAAAACTTCTAGTAATTACCGTATGAAATTCACAGTAAATAATGTTATCTATGGCATTAACCCCAAACTATAATGCAATCTTTGATCTATGAATGCGAATAGGATATATATCATATATTCAACTATTCCCCAATTTACTGCTCATTAAGGTTCAATCTCGTGAATGATATTCGCTGTTCCTTTGGATACTGATAGTAGGTTACATGATATTATTAACAGTTTATCTGGATACGATCTAATGTTACATTTATATATATTGCCAGTGTGGTCAAATTAAGGTGACCATTATTGGTTTTAGCAGAATACTCTTAAGGGAAATCAGCTATTGAGGTCGGACTCATGAAGCGATTTTTGAAATTAATTCCTCAAATGTCCATCGATCCTACCTAGAAGATGACGAAAATGAGGTCCGTTCAAAACTGTATCTATCTATATATATATATATATATATATATATATATATATATATATATATATATATATATTTGTCTGTTACCGCTCGTTAGTTAACGGCTGAAATCGGATCAGGTAGAGAGAGGGGGCTTAGAAGGGAGAATTTTGAAAACTCGAAATATCTCCGTTACTACTCCGTTCGGATCGAAAAAGTGTATAGAATTAATTTTATTTTAAATTAAATTTTCTATAAATATTGTTTTATACATTTATTTTCTATCTTGAATATTAACCGAGATATTTGACTTTTTCATTTTTCAGCCTTATGTAAGCCCCCACTTCTACTAGTGTTACATAAACAATGCTCTGCTATATAATAAGACATATTAATTGAAGCCTAAATACCAAATATTTTTTTCATTGATCTTTTACTTTGTGAGATATATGGAAACACGTTCTGTTGACCCCCTGTTCTTTAGTTTTTGGATTATAAATATTTGAGTGATTGAAATAAAACTGGTTCTGATTCATTGCGAATTACAGGATTAGCATTAGTAAATTGTTTTCAATAAAATTAATATGTTATATACAGATATATTTCATTAACTGTTTGTCATTCTGGTCTATCTATACAACAATACAAGGGCCTGTTTGATTAAAAATCAGCAGCTTTGTAGAGATTATTGAATTGTACATTTACTGAGCATTCACGGTAGTGTTACCTTTATGCATATTTATCTATTGTAAAACTTATTATTTCTTATTTCCGTTTGTATTTATTCACGGTGTTGTTGTGTTACCAGTATGTATATTTATCTATTACTGAACTTCACGAGGGAAATCTGCTTAGTTTACGCAGCCCCTGCGTGACGGACTTTTTTGTGACTATGGTTGACTAAAAAAAAGCTTTATCATTTAACCCGAACCCTTGCGTTCATATATCTGTGGTAGAACGGATAAAGACATGAATGTTTTAGATGTTATGTCGCTATTCCCTTGTACTCCTATTGAATCAAATAAGCAATATGTTTTGAATTAAATTCAATTATTTATTAACGTCCACTTTTTGCAACTAAAGCTAATTGGGACGGGTTATCTACAGGTTACCACCCTTTTAGTAGATTTCCCGTAAGGGAAATCAGCTATTGAGGTTGTACTCATGACGGAATTTTCGAAATTTTTCTTCAAATGTCCATCGATCCTACCTAGTAGATGACGAAAATGAGGTCCGTTCAAAACTGTGTGTATATACATATATATATATATATATATATATATATATATATATATATATATATTTGTCTGTTACCGCTCTAGCGGTCGCAATTTCTTTTTTATCGTTACCAAACTCGATATTTAGTCGTTTTATGTAAAAAGAAAGATCAAGTTCGTTAACGGCTGAAATCGGACCACAATCGAAAAATTGTACAGAATCAATCTTATTACAAATTTAATTTACTATAAATATTGCTATATACATTTATTCTCTATCTTGAATATTAACCGAGATATTTGCATTTTTATTAAATCTGGGCGGCTAACGGACGAAGTGCCTTTCCCGCCAAAAGGTAGTTCGGCCGTTTCATTAACTGCTCGGCTCTCGTGAAATTTCTCTTTTGTAAAACTTCACGTGGGAAATCTGCTTAGTTTACGCAGTCCCTGCGTGACGGACTTTTTCTCTACATTGAATATTAACTGAGATATTTCCATATTTTTTGTTTTTGGCCATCTGTATACCCCCACTCCTACTCATGTCACATTAAAAATAAGCTGTTATGAAGGACATTATTTAAAGCCTAAATACCAAATTTTTTTTTCACTGAACTTTAAAATTTTGAGATAAATGGAAATACTGCACGTGGGAAATCTGCTTAGTTAACGCAGTCTGCGTGACGGAATTTCTAAGTAGTGCTGGTAATTTCAACTTCGTCATGTACATCCATTATCCTGGGCGCTTGTATGCTAAAATAATAATTTTTGTAAACACCTCACAGCGACTGTCTACCGCTTATGCTGATAATATTATTCTGTTTAAATGCTATCAATCAGGCAGAGTGGAGGGGGAAGCAAAGTGCGAGGGTGGGCTTGATTCGATGATTAGTCTATATTGGGAAATCGGTTCTCTGTTAACTCCGACAGAACGTTTAATTTGTTTTCAATTCATTCATTCGTCCAGTTGTTAATGTTTATTTTTAGGGGTTCGATTCCTAATAACACAACTTCTCACGTGCAATAAATAGCTCGCTTTTTGCAGTCAACATAAAGTTTACAGATGTCATTCTTCACGCTACTTTATGGACTACCCCTAATACAATTATCCTGTTCTAGTGAGTTTCACCACATATTAATAAATATCACTGGAAGAATATATTAAATAAAACAGTAACAAATTCACAAACTTATATGATGTACTAAACGACATTAAAGTATAATTAAATATCTGTCACTTATAGGCTGCAAACTAAGCAGATTTTCCACGTGCAAGTACATATTACACACTGTTGATTTCATCCCACCATTATTTTATATTTCTTAGTAAAAATCCGATGAATAGAAGTGGTGGTTTACTGAAGACTGAAAACGTGAAAGTGCGAATAACTGGCTTATTCGAGTTCTGAAAAAATGTACAGAACAACCATTGTAGATCATCAATAGATATAACAAGATATGTTCTATGTTCTGTACTTTTTACGTGTTGCTTTAACCTTTTATTCTTTATTTTTATTGTTATTAAAGCAACACGTAAAAAGTATAGACAATAATGAAAATAAAACTGCTTTGACGGATCATTCTATCTCCAAGAAACACACCTTCTGTTTGTAATAAGTTAAAATAATTGATAAAGAAATAAATAATACTAAACGAAAAATAAAAGAGATTATTCACATAATTAAAAATAGAAAAAGGGCAGTAAAAAAAAAAAAAAAACAGAAATTAAATACCACAATCATATATTCTATAATATTTTATGTTAAATTAATCGATTTAACATTATGACGCGAAATAATCGAGTTCATGATTGGCGTGTAACCTACGTCGGAAACCTCAGTATAAACTACCTTCTCAGTGAGGGCAGTCGCAAGAAATGTAAGATGGAAACGAGAACTTCAGAACGAGAACTTCTACTTACGAAATGTAAGTAGCAATCTATAATTCCATTTAATATATATATAGATATATATATATCATAGATGTAGGCACCTATTAATACAATATCTAGCAATGCAATTATTAAGGGTTTTGCTAAGTTAATGTTATTATTTCTTTACATATTTTTCTTAAAAAGGGATAGCCCCGGCAGATGTGGCAAGTAAGACACGAAACATGTAGGGCAGATTGCACCGAAAAAAATGTTTTTAGCTGGTGACCCTTGCCATAAAATATGAAGATATATTAAAAATATTAGGTCCAGAATAAGAAGAATATATATGACAATATTTATAGAACATTAAATTTTGAAGATTGGTTGTATACTATTTTTTTTTTTCTACTTAAAATAAATATTTATTTCAAGTATTCAAAGTAACATCCTTTAACCCCCCCCACCTCCGCTCTCTTTCTCTCTCTCTCTCTCTCTCTCTATCTATAGATATATATATATATATATATATATATATATATATATATATATATAAATGAAGAACAGAATTGAATGTTTGATGAGATTTCCCTTCAAAGGATCTGCGTCATCCCCTTTATCTGGCTTTGTTCATGTTCGAATAAGATTAGCATGACGTGCCTAAAAAATGATGCTTAAATGAATATGTAAAGTATCGAGAACCTATATGGAAAATTCCCATTTTTTTCTTCACTAGTCTATTGATTTATACTTTTTTATATCTACTAAATGAAACTTCCATTATATATGTGCCGATTGGTGATAGACGGGTTTAGCGCGGAAAAAAATGGCGGAACTAGAACTGCGTGAAATCGGGACTTACTAAACTGTGAAAAAGGCCACCAACTTTTTTTTTTTTTATTCATCGGTTCTTCCCAGTTCTCCTAAATTAGTGGAAGTGAATGCACTTTACTCTGTTCACCCTGTATCTTTTCTTTTTAATATTAAACATTTTTCTTGTGTTTCTTTTCTTTTATTTTGTGGTAAAGGTATCTGAATAAAAATAAAAAGTTCTTCAAGTAGGAAAAATTGAGATTTACATGTCTTTAAGGTAATATAACAGGTACTTTATTTATTAATTTTATGTACACAGGATGATATTTGATCTAAATATTACGAAATTACGAATAGATGAAATAAGTTAATTTTAAAATATTACTTCTGATATTTAAACAAATCATCCAAAATTATTGATCAAGTTCATTAATGGTTAAATCGGACCGTAGGGGAGGCGGATTTCGAAAATTCGAAATATCTCCGCTTAGGACGAGAAAAAAAAAATCATGATGCAAATTTAAGTTAATATAAATGGTGTTATATAATTTTGTTTGATATCAGTGATATTAATCTTCACATTTGTATTTTTTTGATTTTAACCATCACTAAACCCCCATTTCATTTCATCTCACTTAATAACAAGCTAATATATCATGAGACTTATTATTCTTATACCATGTATTGTTTTCAGAAGATCTTCATTAGATGACATAGATGCAAATAACTTATCGATGACGTCATCAATTAAAGTTTTACATTCTAAGATTTGGAAATATTTATAACCGTTACATGCAGTGCTAAATGTCATATTCGTTAACGGCTCAAATCGGACCAGGCAGAAGGGGTGTGGATTTATAGGAGGGAATTAAAAATATCTGCGTTATTACAAATCTGAAAAAAAAGTGTTACAGGAACATTCTTGTAGCAAATTTAATTTTCTATAAATGTTGTTCTATTATTTTTTCCGTCTCTGCAATGTTAAGTGAGTTATTTTAATTTTCTTGTTTCCAGACATCAGAAGTCCACCAATTCTATTCATAGAGAATAGATTGTGAGACCTGAAGGGGTGGGGCATTTTATTATCATTATTATTATTTGTTAACGTCAACTTCTATGGTTAACTGAGATGGGTTATCTACAGGTCACCACACTTTACTTGCCGTGGTGAGCCTAGGGATTTTCTATTTTATGAGCTCGTCTCTAAATTCTTATTGTCCTGGGGCTCAGGTTAGCCTCGTGAGTTAAAGCTTTGGCCTTAATCTCACCTGTAAAACTAGAGTGGCGAGTTTAGTGCCCGCCTGGGAAATAGAAATTTATTTAGTGACGAATTCATTAAATAAAATCCTTAGTCGCACCCTGGTTAGAAATGGGTGGTAGCCTGTATATAACACCTCTCAATTAGCCTTAGAAGTAAAAGGTGGGCGTTAATATATAATAATAATAGTGTCCAGGTGGGAATCAAACCCACCACTCTCTAGGTATATCATGTGATCATTGTTTTGTAGTTCCTTAATATTTGTAATATATGTGGCAGCATAATTGATATAAGAGGGGCTCAGGTTAGCCATGTGAGTTAAAGCTGGCCATTGTAGCAAAAAGAGGACGTTTATAAAAATAAGTATATCCTTCATGGTAAATCTAGAGTGGTTAGTTCGATACCCCCGTTGGAAATAGGAATTAATTTAGTGACGAGCTTATTAAATAAGACCTTTAGTCCATCCCAAAGAAGATGAGTGTGGGTTACAGCCCCAATTTTTCATATTAGCAAATGTGGATGTTAATGTATAATAATAACAATTATTAATTGAATGAACACGTGAGCGATAATTAATTGGCAATATTTATCACAGGATGGGACTAGGGATTTTATTCAAAGAGTTCGTCACAATAATGGCAGAAATTTCAATAATAATACAATATTTAGTATTTAGGATCAAATTAAGTGGTTCATTATATAACAGCTTATTGTTCAAATGGCATGCGTAGAAAAGGGGGGGGGGTTATTGATGGCCGAAAACTAAAATATGGGAAATATCTCGGTTAATATTGGACATAGAGAAATAGTTATTTATTATACAAGTGACGAAAGTAGATCATTTTACAACTCGAGTGAAACAACCGCTCACAAAATGAGCGAAGCGATTGTGGTAATTTCACGAGAGTTGTAAATTCTACTTTCGTCAGGAGTGTAATATTAAATTTTTTCTGTAATCGTGTAATACATGATCAGATCTAACCAGAATATGAACAAAATTAGGATGTTGTGAAGATTATGGTATGTTGTTGGTAGGTTATAAGCATGGTTGTGAAAGGTTATAAGCATAGTTATAAAACAACTAGTGATGATTGTGAAGTAGTGCAGTTATAAACAAGTGCAGGTTATAAACAAGGAAGGTAATTATTATTATATTTAAATTTTAAAATATATTGATTATTTCCACCAATAGTTCATTCACATTTCAATTTATGTTGTTAAAATAAATTCTTACAATGTTAGGAAACATTTAAAAGCATTTAATTTCCAACTTCAAATTATTTTTTAATTTATACTTTTTACTAATTAAGAAGGCAATTCACTTTCTTCACTCTATTGCAAAATGTTTCACTTTCTTCACTCATTTCAGTTTAGTAATGTTACCATTATTCAACGGTTACAGAAAAAAATGTTTATAACAACATTTATAGAACAATAAATATCGAGTTTGGGAACGATCAAACAAAAATTGTGAACGCTAGAGCCTAATTTTCTTCATCTCCTAGGTAGAATCGATGGACATTTGTGGAAATGTTACGAAAATTGCGTCATGAGTTTAATCTCAATAGCTGATTTACATTGTGTAAGTAATTCATGAGTTTGTGTTTGATTTTAGCTGCTGTTGATTCCTCGTTTGGCCGTGATTGACTGCGGGGCTGGCCGCAGCTTGGCTCGAATGGAAGCTGGGATTAGTTCCGTAATGAGCTGCAGATGAGAGTCGGTCTGCTTTCTGTCTTTTAGCAGGTTTCACCCGCAGGCTATTGAGGTTGTACTCATGGTGCGATGTTTGAAAAATGTCCTCAAATGTCCACCGATCTTAACTAGGAGATGACTAAATGTGGTCCGTTCAACTCAACGCACATACTTGACGCGAAACCATCAATTTCGTTAATGGCTGTGGGTAGGGGGCATAGAGGGGGGAATTTCGAGAATTCGAAATATCTCCGTTATTATTTGTTGGATTGAAAAATTGTATAAAAATAATCATATTGCATATTTAATGTTATAAAAATGTTTTTATATAGTTTTTTCCCTACCTCAAATACTGACCGAGATATTTGCATTTTAGCAGATTTCCCTTAAGGTAAATCAGTTATTGAGGTCGTACTCATGACACAATTTTCGAAAAATGTCTTCAAATGTCCAGCTATCCTACCCGGGAGATGACGAAAATGAGGTTTGTTCAAAATTATATATATATATATATATATATATATATATATATATATATATATATATATATATATATATAAATATTTCTCTGTTAACACTCTACCGGTCGCAATTTTAGCAGATTTCTCTTAAGGGAAATCAGCTATTGAGCTTGTACTCATGACGGAATTTTCGAAATTTTTCTTCAAATGTCCATCGATCCTACCCAGGAGATGACGAAAATGATGTCCTTTCAAAACTGTATATATATCGGTATTTAAGCGTTTCATGTAAAAAGAAAGATCAAGTTCGTTAACGGCTGAAATCGGACCAGTGGGAGGAGGGGTTTAGAGGGGAGGATTTTCGAAAATTCGAAATATCTCCGTTACTATACGTCGGACTGAAAAATTGTACAGAATCAATCTTATTGCAAATTAAATTTACTATAAATATTGTTATATACTTACATTTATTCTCTATCTTGAATATTAACCGAGATGTTTGCATTTGTAGTCTGCCAGAAGGCTATGTTCGGACTTTCCGCCGAGAGCTCTGGTGGCCGTTTCCATAACTATTCGTCCCTCGTGAATAGGTTTAGAGCTTAGGTTAACAGTTTTTTGGAGCTAGAAACTACTGGGTTATTACGCCCTAAATAATGTTTTAGGTTTAGAGGTTTCTTACTACTACAGTTGTTATTAGGCAGATTTCTCTATTGTAAAACCACGTGGGAAATCTGCTTAGTTTACGCAGCCCCTGCGTGACGGACTTTTTTGTTTAATCGTAACCAAACTCGGTATTTTTTACCCTAAAAAGAAAGATGAAGTTCGTTAATGGCTGAAATCGGACCAGTGGGAGGGGGGGGGGAATTTCGCGGGGAAAATTCGAAATATCTCCGTTTCTATAAAAAAAATTGTATAGAACCAATCTTATAGTAAATTAAATGCGCTATAAATATTGTTATGTACATTAATTCGCTATTTTGAATATTAACAGAGATATTTGTATTTTTATAAATGTGTGTGGATAACGGCCGAGATGAAATCGGCTGATGTCGGTTCGTGACTCCGCCGAAGCTAGTTCGGTGTTGTCAACTGTTCGGCTCTCGTAAAATTAGTTTAGAGACTCGTAACTGCTACTGTTACTAGTATGCAGATTTCTGTATTTTAAAACTTCACGAAGGGGCTCAGGTGAGCCATGTGAGTTAAAGCGTTGGCTTCAATCTTACATGGAAAACCTAGAGTGGTGAGTTCGATTCCCGCCTGGGCTAATAGGAATTTATTTAGTGATGAAGTCATTAAATAAAATCCTTAGTCCCATCCAAGGTAGAAAATGTTGGTAGCCTGTAAATAACCCGTCCCATTTAGCCATAGTTGTACAAAGTGGATGTTAATAAATAAATAAATAAAAAACTTCACATGGAAAATCTGCTTAGTTTACGCAACCCCTGCGTGATGGACTTTTTCTAGTTTTCAGCCTTCAGTTAACCCCTCACACTTACTCATGTTATATATACAATGGGCTGCTATGTCATGAAATGTATTTTTTCAAGCTTAAATACCAAATAGTGTTTCCAACTGCTGGTGATTAGAAGGCCGCCTGCATTGGCTCCGTGTGTGTGTGAGAGCTGTAATGAGAGAAAGTCTATACCCTATGAATTTCATCATATGATATGATGAAATTGTGCCAGTCGTCTGGTCCGTTGCTTATAAAATCATTTTAAAATTCCTTTTTTTTTATTAATCTAATTTTCTGAATATAGTGATACATGTAATGGCAGTATATTCAATTTTTTAGCAGATTTCCTTTAAGGGAATTCAGATTTTGAGGTTTTTGATGATGAAATTTCCGAAGTTTTTTTTTCAAATATCCATCTATTCTACCTAGATGTCGAAAATGACATCTGCTCAAAACTACACACACACACACACAAACACACACCCGCGCGCGCGCACACGCACACACACTCAAGTAACGCTCTAGCTTTTGCAATTTTTGGTTTATCGTTACCAAATTCGATATATAAGCAGTTCATGTAAAACTAAATATCAATAATGTCAATATCGGTGACGAGTAAAATCGGCCCGGGGGTTTAGAGGAACTAAATTGAAAATTCAAAATATCTCAATTATTATGAGTTGGCTTGAAATGTAATATTACTTATATAACCAACCTTGTTGAAAATTTAACTTTCTATAAGTAATCGTAATCGTTTTCTCTGCCCCCAGTATTAACCGAGATATTTGCAGTTTTTAGCAGATTTCCCTTAAGGGAAATCAGCTATTGAGGTCGTACTCATGACGCGAGTTTCGAAAAATTTCTTCAAATGTCCATCGATCCAACCCAGGAAATGACGAAAATGAGGTCCGTTCAAAATTATATATATATATCTATATATATATAAAATTGTAACCTCTGTCTGTACATTGATTTTTTTCACGAAATTTCACGATAACTTTTCGTTTCACATGTCATAGACACCATAACTGCATTTTGTTTCTTTGGTGTCTGTTTGTTTGTTTGTTTGTTTATTTGTTTGTTTGTTTGTTTGTTACCTTTTCACGCATAAACGGCTGAACCGAATTTTATGAAACTTGGTATGTATATTACTACTAACCCAACTTAGACTTTAGGCTATATTAATATTCTCTGAGACGAACAGGAGTGGGGGTTATAAGGGAAGCCAGAAATTAAAAATAGCGATATTTCGATTCCTATTGGTTTTTCGGCAAATATTCAAATAACAAAAGTTGTTTATTTTGTTATTTAGAGTAACTTTTGTTATATAGACTTTCGTCGTATACTGAGTTATAAACGAGATATACGCTAAAACCTATAAAGGAAGTGAACTATGTTATATGGCACAAAAGAATCAACCAAACTAAATAAAACTCGGTAAATCTATTAGCACTAACGCTTTCATTATAATAAGCCATGCCAACATTTCTAGGCACGGGCAGGAGTGGGGGTTATAAGGGAAGCCTGAAATTAATAATGGTGATATTTCGTTTCCTATTGGTTTTTCGCCAAATATGAACATGACGATAAACAAGAACATTTCAATTGTATGAAGCATTTTAAAAACAAGTAGCTGTTTCATGAGGAGCAAAGTATATTACTCCCCCCCCCTTCCTCTGTCTTTCACTGGAACATTAATTAATTGGAAGTAAGTAATTTCATCCTTTAATGTGTTTAAAACATCAATTAATTCACAAAAAACGAAAGTATTTAAACATACATAATTAGAATTGAAAATAGAATCTGAATATAAGGTAATGTTAGCGGAATTGAGAGTTAGCCGTTAGTCATGTTCTGTTGGTTAACCTGGAGCGTCAGGGACGGGTGGGGAGACCTTCCTGTAATCTAGAACCTTTCTCACTCCCTCTTTCTTTCCTCAGTTGTTTTACACACTTTTTTCGTATACCGTATTATAAACGAGATATACGCTAAAACCTATAGCGGAAGTGTATTTTGTTATTTAGAGTAAATTTTGTTTTATAAACTTTTTTAGTATACCGAATTATAAACGAGATATATGCTAAAACCTATAGCGGAAGTGAACAATTTTATTTGGGACAAAAGACCCAGCCGAAATAAATAAAACTCGGTATGTCGATTAGCACTAACGCTTTCCTTATAATAAGCCATACTAACATTTCTAGGGACGGGCAGGAGTGGGTGTTATAAGGGGGGCCTGAAATTAATAATGGTGATATTTCGTTTCACCACAATATTTTGTGCTTAATAACTGAGATCTATGCATTATGCACAGGAGACGGGAAATATGACAATTTGGAGGACAGTGAAGTCTTACATAAAAAATTAATTTTATTATTAACTAATGCCAACAACGGGAGTTAATCCTAAATAGTGGGACGGGCAAAGGTGAAAATATTGTGCAAACTAAAGCCTTGCCAAAAAAATACCATCACCATTCAGCCTCAAATGAATTCCCGAGCGAAGCCGGGTATCTGAGCTTGTATATATATATATATATATATATATATATATATATATATATATATATATACTAGCTCAGATACCCGGCTTCGCGCCTGGGAATTCATTTGAGGCTGAATGGTGATGGTATTTTTTTGGCAAGGCTTTACTTTTCATAATATTTTGTCATTTCCCCGTCCCAGTGTTTAGGGTTCATACCCGTCGTTTTTTTTTTTTTTTGTAAGACTTCATTGTCCTCCAAATTGTCATATTTCCCGTCTCCTTTGTATTTTGCATAGATTTCAGCTATTAAGGACAAAATATTAACATAGATTTGAATTAATTTTTCCAGGTGAGGTACCTGGTAGTTCATATTGGACAGAATTGTTGAGCATATCAATATTTCTACGCAAATTACGTTAGTTTTACTGTATATCTCGTTTATAATTCGGTATACGAAAAAGTGTATATAACAAAAGTTACTTTAAATAACAAAATAAACATCTTTTGTTATGTGCATATTTGCAGAAAAACCAATAGAAAACGAAATACCGCTATTTTTAAATTCAGGCCTTCCTTACAACCCCCACTACTGCCCGTCCCTAGAAATGTTGGTATGGCTTATTATAATGAATAAATTAGTGCTAATACACATACCGAGTTTTATTTATTTCGGTTGGGTCTTTTGTCCCAAATAAAATTGTTCACTTCCGCTGTTGGTTTTAGCGTATATCTCGTTTATAAATCGGTATATGAAAAAAGTGTATATAACAAAAGTTACTCTAAATAACAAAATAAACAACTTTTGTTATGTTCATATTTGACGAAAAACCAATAGGAAACGAAATATCGCTATTTTTAATTTCAGGCCTCCCTTATAACCCCCACTCCTGTTCATCTCAGAGAATTTTAATATAGCCTAAAGTCTAAGTTGGGTTAGTACTAATATACATACCAAGTTTCATAAAATTCGGTTCAGCCGTTCATGAGTGAAAAGGTAACAAACAAACAAACAAACAAACAGACACCAAAGAAACAAAATGCAGATATGGTGTCTATGACATGTGAAACGAAAAGTTATCGTGAAATTTCGCGAAAAAAATCAATGTACAGACAGAGGTTACAATTTTATATATATATAGATATATATATATATATATATATATATATATATATATATATATATATATATATATATAATTTTGAACAAACCTCCTTTTCGTCATCTCCTGGGTAAGATCGCTGGACATTTGAAGACATTTTTCGAAAATGTCATGAGTAAGACCTCAATAACTTATTTACCTTAAGGGAAATCTACTAAAATGCGAATATCTTGGTCAGTATTTAAGGTAGGGGAAAAACTGTATAAAAACATTTATATAACATTAAATATGGAATATGATTACTTTTATACAATTTTTCAATCCAACAAATAATAACGGAGATATTTCGAATTCTGGAAATTCCCCCCTCTATCCCCCCTTACCCACAGCCATTAACGAAATTGATGAAGTTTCACGTCAAGTATGTGTGTTGCGTTGAACGGACCTCATTTACTCATCTCCTAGTTAAGATCGGTGGGCATTTGAGGACATTTTTCAAACATTGCACCATGAGTACAACCTCAATAGCCTGCGGGTGTAAAGGGGAAATCTGCTAAAAGATAGGATGCAGACCGACTCTCATCTGCAGCTCATTACGGAACTAATTCCAGCTTCCAATCCAGCCAAGCTGCGGCAACCCCCGCAGTCAATCACGGCCAAACGAGGAATCAACAGCAGCTAAAATCAAACACAAACTCATCAATTACTTACATAAGGTAAATCAGCTATTGAGATTAAACTCATGACGCAATTTTCGTAACATATCCACAAATGTCCATCGATTCTACCAAGGAGATGAAGAAAATTAGGCTCCAGCGTTCACAAGTTTTGTTTGATCGTTCCCAAACTCGATATTTATTGTTCTATAAATGTTGTTATAAACATTTTTTCTCTATGTCCAATATTAACCGAGATATTTCCCATATTTTAGTTTTCGGCCATCAATAACCCCCCCCCTTTCCTACGCATGCCATTTGAACAATAAGCTGTTATATAATGAACCACTTTATTTGAAGCCTAAATACTAAATATATGTCTGTTAATGCTCTAGCGGTCGCAATTTTTGTTTAATCGTTACCAAACACGATATTTAAACGTTTTATGCAAAAAGACAGATCAAGTTCGTTAATGGCGGAAATCGGACCAGTGGGAGGTGGTATCTCGAAAATTCGAAATATCTAAGTTACAATACGTCGCATCAAAAAATGGTATAGAATCAATCTTATTGTAAATTAAATTTACTATAAATATTGTTCTATACATTTATTCTCTATCTTGAATATTAACCGAGATATTTGCATTTTTATTAAATTTGGGCCGATAACGGACGACTGAGTTTCCCGCCAAAAGCTAGTTCGGCCCTTTGCAGTAACTGTTCGGCTCTCGTATGGAGATTTCTCTATTGTATAACTTCACGTGGGAAATCTGCTTAGTTTACGCAGCCCCTGCGTGACGGAGTTTTGTTTCTTAACTATAATATTACGTGAGTTAGTCGTACATTCATGGTTTTCAGCCTTGAGTTAACGCCCAATTCTGCTCATCGGATTTTGACTTAGAAATACGTATTATGTTGTGTGGTCAGATTACAATTATGTCGTCCAGCGCGTGGAGAATCTGCTTAGCATCTGATCCCCCGCGGGACGGACTTTTATTCTATTTTTTTTTTCGTTCTTAAAGAAAATTTCTGACCATAAGAAAACACTTTAGAATTATTAACGTTTTAAATTTTTCAGTGACGAATTAATGGAAAATATTACTTTCTGATTTATAATTAAGTTTGTGTTTGATTTTATCGGCTGCTGATTGGAAGTTGGCCTGAGATTGACTGTAAGTGGCCTGGGTGTGATTGGAATCTGTGAATGAGACCCATCGAGGGTCCTATCGACGAGGGTCCATCCCTATTTGCCACACCTCCAACCTTTAATCCCTCTCTCTCGGATCAACCTTCCAAAGGAAGTCGTATATTTCCCTGTTTTTTCCTTCCTCTCCCCTCGCCACACATCGGCCGGCCGTCCTCAAAATATTTATCCCGACTCCTCCCTGGATTTACGTCGGATTTAATATTTAAAAAAAAAAGAAAAATATTTGCTCCGGGATAATCCCCGAATTGGAGCTCTCTTTCGATTGAGATATTTATACAGATATTTCACTCCCCTTGGTCTGATGGCATTCGCAAAGACTGTTTTTTAGAGTCTATATCCGCCACAATTTATTTTTGGAGCAATATTTCATTTCAGACTTCTGAAAATCGTTCCTTCTTTTTCCTGAATATATACGACTTAATTATAGTCAGCTCTTTGACTTGATTATTACTACATGTGTCCTTATATTAACTAAAAATATCTGTAAGATTTTAAGGGTTCCATTTTTGGATTGATGGATAATTAGATTTAAAATCTCATGCTCATGAATATATCCAGTTTGATAGTCATCTTATAAAAACTGTGACTATATAAGTACATTGTTGAAACTTTTGTGGTTCCATGGTTACCTTTTTCTAGCCAGGGTGGAATAATGGACTCAACTCTACAGCTCGCCTATAAAGAACCCAAAGTTAATAAAACAGATTGACATTTGGCCGCTCAACTTTTATTAAATGAAGTCCGTAACGCTGGGACTAAGCAGATTTCCCACGTGCGAATATGACACACATTATATCATTGCAACATATATTCTGTATGTTTAAGTAAAACTCTGATGACAGAAGTGGAGGACTACTGACTGAGAACTAAACAGTTCGAGCAACTCGCTTAATATTTGATCTATTAAAAAAAGTCCGTCACGCAGGGGCTGCGTAAACTAAGCAGATTTCCCATGTGAAGTTTTACAATAGAGAAATCTGCATACTGGTAACACAATACCACAGTGATTAAATACAAACGGCAATGAGAAATCTTTCAGTTAATTATAATAAATTCCCAACTGAAACGGCTTCTGAATTGTAATAATAATTTATATTTCAATAACTCAAATTTTAGTAGTCCAAGAACTAAAGAAGGGGGGGGCGGATTAACAGAACGTATTTGCATAAATTTCACAAAGTAACAAAGGTAAGGTAAAGTTAGGAACGACAGGTTAGAAGAAGCCTCCCACCTGAGCCGACGGAAATGGCCGATCTAATCCGAACTATACGTGGTCGGGTATATATATATATATATATATATATATATATATATATATATATATATATATATATATATATAGTTTTGAACGGACCTCATTTTCGTCATCTCTTGGGTAGGATCGATGGACATTTGAAGAAATTTTTTGAAAATCGCGTCATGAGTACGACCTCAATAGCTGATTTCCCTTAAGGGAAATCTGCTAAAAATGTATAAAAAAAAATTGTAGAGCATCGATAGTTTGACAAGATTGATTCTATATAATTTTGAACGACTAGTATTAACGGAAATTTCTGAATTTTCGACCCACCCTCCATCCCTATCCCTCATCCGGTTTCAGCCAGTTGACTAATATGATCTTTAGTGTTGTAATAAAACAGTTAAATATCAAATATGGTTTAGATCAAGAACAGAACATTTTCTGAACACCATATCTATTTATAGGCAATTTAATTTGCAATAAGACTATACAATTTTTCAATCCGACTTACAACAACGGCGATTTTTTGAATTTTCTAAATTCCCCTCTCCAGTCCAAATTCTCCGCTCCCAGTCCCGATGTCAGCCGCAAATGAACTTGAGCTTTAATTTTACGTAAAACGCTTATGAATCGAAATTGGTAGCAATAAGACAAAACTTGCTACCGCTAGGGCGGCAACAGACAAGTGTATGTATATATATACATACATATACACATATAATTTTGAAAGGGTCTCATTTTCATCATGTCATAGGTAGGATCGATGGACATTTGAGGAAACACTCTTAAGTATATTTAGTTTATGTTGTCAATGTGTTAACCAGTTGGAATTAATACAACTTTACATATTAAACCGAAACTTCGAGGTCTATTAGTTCTTCAGAGACTGATGATACAAATGATTGCAATTAAGGTTAAAAGCCATAATTATTTATCTATTAATGAGCGTTTTATAATTACTGTTTGTACTTGATTTTATTTACCAAATTTTTTTTTTTTAAAAGAAATTATTGGCTTGACTTCTGGTTATACAGGATCTTGTATTTTGTATGAACTTTAGATAATACATTTTTGAAGAAATGTTTTTTAGAAATTATAAAACAATACAAAACAATAAATACTTGAATGTTGTCTGTTACTCTCCGAGTACTTGATAAATGATGAATAATCCATCTCTTGTATTTGATGATGAAATAAACAAATAAGAACAACGCCAAATAAATTTAAAATAACAGGTAAATCTCGTTAAGGCAGTCATTATGATTTTTAAAGGTCTGGATATTGGGTTGAAGGTGAAAATATTGATATGAAGAGGGGATATGACCTTTAAGATAGGGCAGGTCGGGTTTTACCACCCTTCCTCCATATTGATGTCTATCTTACCCAAACGAGGCTCCTCTTTCATTTCATTATCTATTGCTTTTTTCATGGTTAAACTTTATATTATGTTTCATATTTTATGAGGTAAAGTGTTATTCTCTTTGGCATTATCACATTATTCCTGTGGTCAACAGTAATTCTGTATCTTAATATAGATTGAGAACGTATTCATCATGTCAGGATTATTTTTTTTATTATTATTATTTATTTCGTCCATTTTTGCTACTGTAGCTGACGGACGGGTTATCTACAGGTTACCAGCCATTTCTAGCCAGGGTGGGACTAAGGATTTTATTTAATGAGTACGTCACTAAATAATTTCCCATTTGCCCAGGTAGGAATCGAACTGTAGGCTTTATAGTTTTCATCCTTAACCGTTTCATTCAACAGTAATGATCTTAATTGCTATTGGCTTAAATCGGGTGTGGAACAGTTGAGTCTTAGTGGGGGGGGGGAGGGGAATTCGAAAATTCAAAATATTTACGTTATTATAAGTTAGACCGTAAACTGTTATAGAGCCAATCATATTATGCTATTGCTGTTCTACAATTTTTAATCTCTCCATTTTTTGTTGCTCAAGTGTCAAGAGTTATTCGCGTTTTCTTGTTTTCAGCCTTCAGTAACCCCCGCCCCCCCACTTTTACCCATCGGTTTTTTTTTTTTACATAGAAATAGAGAATATGCGTTGAGGGGAGATCGGAAATGTTACACCAGCACGTGGGAAATCTGCTTAGTTTACGCAGCTCTACTTGACGGACGTTTATTAATGTTCATTGACTGCGATGCTTCTCAGTAGTTGAGTCCACAGAAGTTAGTTATCAAGCGCCCGAAATAGATTTACAAAAAAACGCTTCGAAATTAAAAATAAATCTTTATTCTCCAATAATTGTACTGCATAGATGTTACACTTCGGAGTTTGGTTGACTGTTGTCGAGGAAATGCTGGGATTATATCTTATCTGTCGGGAGATGATGCCGGTCCGGATACTCTTCTAACCAAAGGATCTAAGTCACCATCAACTTCATACAATATTCGAGTTTTAAGCAAATTCATTTTAAGGGAAATCATTTTATATTTGGTTATAAAAATCTACATTTTTTTAGGACTTTAGGAATTTATTCTACTCGTGGAAATGGGTATTAAAGCATTCTCAAATTATGTCTTTGTAAAAAAAATATTATTTCATCAAACGACCATAGCTGAAAATGGCCTTATATATACACACACACACACACACACACACACACACACACACACATCATTCATATTTTTCATGGCGCATGTGTAACGAGAAAAATAGAAATTCTTACGGATTCGATTGGGCATGAAGAAATCTTCTGTGAATACTGAAAGGCATTATATATATTGCTGTTATTTCCTGATTCAAACGCGAAAAGAAATATATAGAAACTCCATGGATTTTATTTAATAACAAAAAAGGCCAGCTTTCTCTAAACGTAGATATATTTTTTTTAATATTCATTTGGGTACTAAATGTTGATAAAATGTCACGAGCCCGTAATTTACCTCTTTGCCAAAAAAACCATTTGTATTTATCTTTCTCATTTTGAACAAATCAAAGGTGGAAACTTTGTGGAACATATTTTGGTGGTGTGTGATATCGGGTTCCCCTCCCCCCATTTTGTCAAATACACTTTATGATTAATGTACTTCTCTTTTGCCAACTTTCCACTCTCATTGCGTAGCTCTCTCAAATAAACATTCTTGGCTGTTCCGAGTTAGGCCTGGCGGTCTCTGTACGTTTAAGCGAGGTTAAATATCATTGATTTCCTCTTGGAGACAAACTCCCGGTGACTCACCCGCAACTCTGTTAGTGGGGTTTTAGCCCCGTTCCTTGACAACTTTGTTTAAAACTACAAAACTCAAGTGCAGCATCCCTAAAGCTCTACTCCCCCCCCCTCCCCACGTTACCGTCCAACTTTTCAACAAAGTTCAAACATTGGTTAAGGACAAATTTATGCCTCGGGCAGAGCATGAAATCCGCAAACATTCTCTTCTTGCTCGATGTCTTTACATTTGCTTTTAGATGGCGAATGTAAAATGGAAACTGTTCTTAATTGGGGAAGTAAAACGTTATATCCAGATTACCAGACCTCATGCAAAGGGTGGTATTTGAAAATTTTGAATCTCATTTTTCGTCGTACATGTTTTTGTGGTGCATCCCTTATTAGTATTTCCTTATGACTTGTGGAAGTGGGGGTTTACAAAGCCTGAAACTAAAAAAAAAATATATATAAATGTCTCCGTTAATATTTGATTTAGAGAAAATGCATATAACAATTGGAAACAAAAATGTCACCAATATTGTTTATATAAAATGTTTCGATCCGACTCATAGCAAAGGGAAATATTTTGAATTTTCAATTATAATTTTAACCCCCATCCACCGGCTGATTTCAAACTTTTCCTAATATAATCTTCGATCAAATAAAAAGTCATATAGTTTACAACATTAAATCTTAAATGATTACGTCACACCGAAAACATTAGCAAACATCCGAAAAAATTTAATGCAAGAAACACATGACATTTAAATTTTGAATAAATTGGTTCATATTATAAGAATTTAGTGACGGAATTCATTAAATAAAATCCTGAGTGCCACCCTGGCTAGAAAAGGGTGGTGACCTGTAGATGACCCGTCCCAATTAGCCTTAGTTGCAAAAAAGTGGACGTTAATAAATAATAATAATGTTATAAGAACTTATTGTTAAGAGACATGATTGGAGTGGGGTGAAAGAAAAAAATGCAAATATGTCGGTTAACATTCAAGAGAGAGAAAAAATGTATAAAACAACATTTATAGGAAATCATATTTACAAAAAAATTTCCTTAAGGGAAATCTGCTATAACTGTAGATAATAACTTTAGAAACCCGATTAGTTACGCATGATTTCTTTGTGAGGTCGAAGTTGCATGGAATGGTCGCAATATTTTCTACATATAGGGCTTAGTAAATAATATTGTTACGTTTTTATTATAAAGTCAGTAATAAGCGTTGTTTATTAGAGTATGTGCACATCCCAATCCCTTTGGTGTGTGCTAACCACTTTTCTGAGATATTCCTCCAGTGTCCGATTAAATCTTTCAACCACCTTTACGTGACTATCTCTGTTTAATTTTTCATGTATTTCATTTTCGCAACAATATATTCAAAACTGTGGAGATGTTGTAGGTTTTAAAAATAATTTGTTATCCTTCTGAAGGGTATGTTTACGGAAGGACAGATAACTATGGGAGATACTGCATACTTCACACTTACTTTCTTTTTTGGTTTAAACTATATAAAAGATATAGACTTACATCATGTAGGGTCGTAGGTATATTTTTGAGATATGGAAGGTTTTTAAAATCAATTTAGTCGAGAAGGAATACGTAACATGTTCCTCGAATATCCCCGATCAATAGTCCAAAACTCGCTACATTCTCGTAAAAAAACGTGTTTTCTGCATTTAGTTTATTATTACCTTTTTGTTTGTGTAGTTCGTCCATATTGCCTGTTAATCATAAAACTTGCTGGTCCTAATCAATTTATGATGCTACATTCCCTTCATACGTAATAATGTATATTAAAAATAGTTTTCAATTACTTCTTTATGTTGTTATTTCTTTTTAAGCCGAAACCAGATCAGTTTCGATTAGCTCAGTGCACAGTTAATTATGGTTTCTTGGGAGTTAGGGAACAGTATTTATCAAAATAGGTTGCATGAATCAGACAGTTGATATATTTCTTACATCATTCTGATTTGTATGCTTCATTTTCTTGATATGCCACAGCGGGAGGGAACCCTGTTTGCGTGCTCATCTAAAACATCAGCATGTCGGCTTTGACATCTTTCAGTTTGCGTGATCTAAAATATTTGTTGGTTGTCTGTAAGTCGTTTTTATTTAATTTGCATATTATTATTCCTTACTGTGATAACAGAATTTTATTGTACTTACAGACTTTTATTTGACTTTTATTATTATTGAAGGATTCTGATTATATTATTGGAGATCTCTGTACCTTAGGAGATTACGCTTTAGGGAAATCAGCTAATGAGGTCGTACTCATGCCTCGATTTTCGAAACATTTTCATCAAATGTCTATCCATACTAAGTAGTAGATGACGAAAATGAGGTCCGCTCAGTATGTGTTTCGTATATGTAAATCATAATTTATTTGTAATGACTGAAATATTGGTGATATATCCTCCTTTCTAGGGGGGAACTGGCGTAATTAAACAACCAACTTATACATACATTTAGATGTAAGTAGTAATGTGTATTTGTGTGCGTGAGTAATAAACGAATTATACAGATTAAAGGAAATAGTGATTCAAGTTGATGATTTATGCAAAGAAGTTGAAAGTCGATTTTCTTATAGAACTCCGTCAACAAGAAGTGTGGTAAGGTTGGGGATGATTCAATTTTAAATTGTGTTTGTTATTAAATGCGATTAATTCGGATTTATATTCAGTCCTGGTGGTATTGCCGTTTTAAATTGCATTATTTGAAATGTTCTCAAAATTATTTTGTGGTTTTCAATATAGCAGATGGTAACGCACTGAAATACTTACGCATAGTCTCGCTGTTATTTTTATGTTGATTTTATTGAGCTGTGCAATTTTTCATATTCATATTGAATCACATATTTACGTAAGAGAGTGATCATCTGGATGTACAATCGCGCTTAACCTTGGGGGTGGCATGAGTTGTTTCCAGTAGAATGCCTGTCCTCGCTATCCCCAAGTTTCCCATCGGACTTATCCAGGATGCTTCTAGATGGAACATAGCAGAGTCAGAAAACTTCGTCATGTCGTTGAGGCCATCAATTCGGTTCACTATGCTGTCGCTGCCCCAGAAGTCCCGATAATAGCTTGGTTGGTAGTGAACTGGTGAACTATACTTTTTCGCAATCCTCCATTCAAGTACTACTTTTTTTTTAGATTATTTTATTTTATTTAGAATATTACATTCTGCATTTAAATGCATTTGGTAATGTGAATGTACAATCCAATCCATTACTCTCGGCAGAAGGTACACCCCTTCACCACAATGAGAGGAGCAGCATCTCCCTGCCTGGCAAGGAAGTCGAGAGCTAAGGAGGAATGGCACTTGATAAGAAAATAGCCACTGCTATCACTTCACTTTACACTTCTATAGGAGATCTCTGGGCCATTGTCTCTTGAGGCGCCGTGGAGGGGAATATGGATGAGTGGTACTGGAAAGGGCTAGGACTTCTGGATTAGGATGATTGGATAGCCTGCTGTGGAATTTTCTAGATCTTAAGGGGATTAGGTCCTTTACAAATGGGATATTAAAAGCTTTATGAAGGGTGTGGTTTGTCATGTACTACTAGCCATGTTCGTTGTGGCTTGACTTCGATGATCTGCAATTGGTTTGGTGTACGTGCTATAACGTATGGCTGTATGCAAAGATGAGCATTGCTGGTACGTTATAGTTTTTATATTATTTTTTACTGTTGGGGGTGACAATGATGACCGGTATTAGTTTCCATGTATTGCTTCGGTGTTTGGTGTCTGTGCCGTCTGAGGTGTTTCCTGTTGAATACTTGTAAAGTTTTAGAATGAGAGTGTTAGAACAGATGTCCGTGGGGGAGAGGAGTGGTAGAAAATATGAAGTAAATACGTTCGAAAATTTGTCTACTGTTTGTATTCTCGGGAAAAAGCTAGTTATAATATTTACGATTTGAGAATAGTATTTATTTATGTTGAGGAAGAATAGCACGTGGAAGTTAGTTTGTTGCTTTCAACAGAATAGTTGTGGAATTTGTGAGGGTAATTGGAAAGCCGTGTTATCCCATTATGAATGCGATTAGCTATGACGCGTAATATCCAGGGTCTTTTTATGTTATTAGATTGACAACTGTTGTTATTGGAGTAATAATGCACTTGTTGTATGAAAGCATGGGTTTGGGTGGATCGATGTGGCAGTGGAATAACTAATGTATAACATGTGAACAATATGGCACCCTTCGTTATGAATGAATTGAGCTTTCCGAGGAACTGTCAAAGAGAGGCCATGAATTCTTCAGCACCGACTATATTAGTAATATTCATCATTGAACGAGTTCTATATTCATTGAACGGGTTCTGAGTAAAGGTTTATGAAGGAATTCCTGTATGGGGGCAATGTTTGTTTTGTGTTGCGGGAATTTCTACCGTTGTTACTCCCTCTATAGATATATATGAATCCTTTTTACAGTCAATGATGTTATTGTTCAATTTAGGAATGTAAAACAAAAAAAAAAATGAAAATCATAGAGCCAACAATAAAGGACCAAGGACTCACACAGCCTTTGGATGGATATAAGTCACTGTATGTAGCTTTAGGCAACAGATCCGTAACACGTCAAAAGATGAATCGCCATTGCAGCGGCATCTCAAATAAATAATAATAATACAGATCCGTATGTATATAAGTATATTCAAACATCTCTGCAATTTGTTGTTTCTGAGTAGGCACCGTGAGAACAGATTAAATCCCAACCTCAAATCTTAATAACCTATGGTATTTCAGCGTTCATAAACTTGACACTGTAATAATTTTCTATTTTTGGGAGAATTCACTTAAGGGATATTAGCTATTTAGGTCGTACTCATGATGCGAATTTTGTAGAATTTCCTGAAATGTCCATCGAACTTTCTTAGTACAATATATGACAGAAATAACGCCGGTTCAAAGAAAAAAAATTATATATGTAATGCATTAAAAGTTAAAAGGTTATTTGAATAGTGATATACGTACCTCCATTGTCCTCTCCTTTATCATATCCAACACTATTGATAAACTCTCTGTGTAGGAAGAAAGCTTAATCTCTAACAATAAGACATGAACAATAATTTTTCAAATATTTCATATCCTGAATTTTGTGTGCACATTTAACTTCAAGAGACTATAACTCAAAATCAATGTAAATGGAGTTGTACCACTATTCAAATAAACCCGTCATCTATAAATTTGTCTGTTACCGAAATCTTAGTTTGATTGCTAATAAATTTGATTTATAAACTGTTCATGCAAAAATAATGTTTATGCGTGCAGATAATTGAAAATTCGAAATATGAGTTAGATCGAAAAAGTATTTATTACAAATATTGATGGAATTTCAATTTTCTACTATTTTTGTTAAATACGATTATTTCTTATATCGGATATTAATGCAGTTATTGGTTTTTTTATGTTTTCAGTCTCAGTAGACACTCACTTATAAATGGTCTGATTTTTCCTATAAGTAACTCAGTACATTCCAAATTCTGTTTACATAGGCGTCTTACTACAGGAGAAATAGGGAATAGATAGTGAGATGAGATGCCCAGTATCTCATACCAGCACAAGGGAAATCTACTTAGTTTAAGCAGCCCCTTCTTGTTGGACTTTTAGATTAACTCGTGTTTGGTAGAACTGTGCACGGTCCAGTTATATGTCGAGGAAATTCAGAATAGTGTTGATTTAAGAACTTTCCTGTGAGTGAATTATGTGAAAGATCACGTACTTGTAAAAACTGATGCCATTAAGGCTATTTTGACTCGTTCCTGAGCATCCCATTCATTGGCCGTAGTCAGGGGCGGGGGGAGGAGAATTATAGAGGCTTACAGGAAGCTGCAAGGAACTCGGTAAAGTCCGTAATCCGATCTGAAAGCTGTTTATTTCTAGGGATTCTTCCTTTAGTTCGATTTGATGAAACAAGAAGCCAAATCCATGGCACAAAAATACAGGGTTCTACTTAGCCCATAGTGGAGTTTCTCTTTTTTTGGGCAAATGGAATTTTCTAGGGATTGCTTTTCTTATTTATTTTTCTTTAGCCCCCGCGTGAAGTCTTGGGATTGGCGTTGGTAACCATTTTTTTTAAAAATATATTTTGTTTTACCATAGTGGTGAGTATTACAAGAATTTCTTTTCCACAAATTATTTTGATTTATCAGGTTTTTAATCTCTTATGTACGTTAATATTCTATGTACTGAGTATGGGGCTTTAATGGTTTTTTGGTTACCTATTTTTTTCCCTTCTCCAGTAACCTTGGAAAAGGGCAATTAATTAGGTAATGCAGCCTCCGCGTGACGGATATTTTTTATGTTTTTTGCTTTCGTCATCATTTCATTTGAATAATTGTCACTTTTCACTGGAGGGACACTTTTTTCTGTAGACGTTGTGAGAGCCATATTTGTTCTTGCTTTTAATATAATCATAACGTCAGTTTCATCGAAAACGTTCTGCAAGCGATAACTCATTGAAGATTAACTGCATATTATTCTATTTTAAATAATTACATTATCTTCCATTCTGTTATCAATTGTTTCCCAATTAAAATGAAAATTTAATGTTTTCATATTTTTAAATCCTGAGAGAATGTTATATTTTTTACTAAAGGAGACAGTGTTTGTTATAATCCGTAATTCGTTTCGTGCTGATAAGAGTCGATAAATGCCTAAGAGAACTGTTTTTGTTCCTTATAGAAATGTTGTGATATCGAGAAGGTCACTGATCAAGAAGTTCCGGGAAGGAAATCTTGCCCGGGAAGTATACTGGAGGCAAAATATGTCCCATTCGGGTTTCTTAAATGCAAATTTTATCTCGGGACCCCATTTTGTCTGATAGATACAGAAATTGATAGGGCTATATAGTCAGTCCTGACCATTTGCAAAAATAAATGGGATAAGTGTTTCAGAACGCTTTACCGATTCTGATCAATGGATCGATAGTAATTTATGTCACCAGAATACCGCAGCTTTAGCTCAGAAAATTCAGGAAGAGTATGCACATTGGTTCAAAATAAGATAGAAGAACATTTAGTATTTGGGAATTTCTAGATGGAACGGGTAGATAAGTTGTCTTGTCAAAATGAAGTTTGCCTTCCGAATTGCTGTACTTTTAAGTATCTGGACTAAGCAATAGTGGTGAAGTAGATATATAAAGCTAGAATGTTCGCTGGGACCAGATTTTTTTTGCGCCCTAAATACATGTCTTCGCTTTTAGGGTCTCTCCAAGAAGAAGCAAGCAAATGCAGAGTGCGGGAGCATAATTTCCTTTTTTCAAAACCTAATGAAACCCATTGTATGAATTTTTTATTTTTTTTAGCTAATTTTCCTTAAGTAAAATCAGCTATTGAGGGCGTACTCATGACGCGATTTTCGAAAATTTTCTTCAAATGTCCATCGATCCTACCCAGGAGATGACGAAAATGAGGTTCAAAATTTTATATATATATATATATATATATATATATATATATATATATATATATATATTTGTCTGTTAACGCTCTAGCGGTCGCAATTTTTGTTTGATCGTTACCAAACTCGATATTTAATCGTTTTATGTAAAAAGAAAGATCGTTAATGGCTGAAATCGGACCACTAGGAGTTGGGGTTTAGAGGGTGGGATTTTCGACATTTCAAAATATCTCCGTTATTACGGGTCGGATCGAAAAATTGTATAGAACCAATCTTATTGCAAATTAGGTTTACTATAAATACTGTTCTATATATTTATTCTCTATCTTGAATATTAACCGAGATATTTGTATTTTTATTAAATGTGGGCCGATAACGGACGAGTGAGTTTCCCGCCAAAAGTTAGTTCGGCTGTAACTGTTCGGCTCTCGTATGGAGATTTCTCTATTGTATAACTTCACGTTGGAAATCTGCTTAGTTTACGCAGCTCCTGCTTGACGGACTTTTTTATAATATAAGCACATACATAAAGTTTTGTTTTAGTTAGTTTTGAACATCAAATCAATTAAGGGAAGTCTCCCATTTTCTATACACTGTGTAAACCGATTTATGGCGTTTGTCTCAAAACAATAGCCTCCTCAGGAACGACTCCCAAGAAGAACCTTACACTCGTTCCTCCGAGAATCGAAGTCGCGTTCAGAAGGTTCCTGCACAATCGTCATCTTGTAGGGATGGAAATGAAGATCATCATGAAGAATTCTCCACACAGAACGATCGGAAAATCCAAGGACAAACACATGTTTGCGCGCAGATTTAAGCTCTCACTGCCTCAAGTTTCTCAGATGTCTGATTTAAGGGAAATCTTCTCAAAACTTAACACAGTTAATATTAGAGTTAGAATTTGTGGGAACCAAAAATGATTGTCCATTATTTTGCTAATAACTTTTGTTATATTGTGTTATAATTGTTTTAAATGAAAATCGCATGTGAGTGGGGGTGGATTGTTTTATTAAGACTGAAAAAAAGAAAAGAAAAGTATATTTCATTGATAGAAAAAAGTATATAAACCAAAATTAAGAATTAAAATTACTTCTTTAAGAATTATAACATATTGCGATCCAACTCATAATAATGAAATTTTTCTCTTTTGTAACCCCCATTGTTCCTGACAATCTTTGGCAGTTATTATCATTTGTTTTATACTCTACAATGAAACATTGTAATTGATTACGATTGATAAACAAATTGTGACCGCTTGGCCATTAGTAAACAGCGTGTATTTTCATAAGCTGAATAACCAATTTTGCATATTGTAGCGAAATGCCAGGTCATCCCTGAAAAGATGTAGTCGGTCGCCCGATTCGTATCGCGAATGGGATTCGTGGAACAATTAAATATCGTGCTGATCCGGGAAATGACGGGCGGTAAAGATAAAAGCAGGAAGTTGAGTAATTGTTATCGTATAGCTCTGGATCACAATTTAAGCATTAAATTTTTATTTTATTTTTTTTTGTGACTATGGTTGACTAAAAAAAGCTTTATCATTTAACCTGAACCCTTGCGTTCATATATCTGTGGTAGAACGGATAAAGACATGAATGTTTTAGATGTTATGTCGCTATTCCCTTGTACTCCTATTGAATCAAATGAGCAATATGTTTTGAATTAAATTCAATTATTTATTAACGTCCACTTTTTGCAACTAAAGCTAATTGGGACGGGTTATCTACAGGTTACCACCCTTTTCTAGCTAGGGTGGGTGGGACTAACGATTTTATTTAATGTATTTCGTCACTTAATAAATTCCATTGCCAGGCGGGAATCGAACTCACCTCTCTAGGTTTACCATGTGAGACTAAGGTCAACGCATTAACTCACATGGCTAATCTGAGCCCCATATGTTTTGAAGAACTTCAATTTAAAATGATTTCGTTGGAAAGTAATATAGGTTATTACAGTTCCAATATATCGGTAATTAAATAAATGTCAAAGGACAGAATTTATAGAGCTTTTGTTGATAAAAAAATGGTTCTACTCCAATGTTTTGTTTATCTAATGGGTATGAAGATATTTGCATTTTGTTTTTATTTCCGGTCCCTTTATCTAACATCCCTTCCTGTAATTGACGTTAATCAAAAGGTGAAGTACATAACTGGACCGTAAAACAGTCCTACATATGAAATTTCTACATAACAAGGCTTATGAGCCTTTTAATTATGCGAGACGTGTACATGCATACAGTATGGATTCTGTTATGCTAAAATCATATAATTCTTTTAAAATTTGAAAACCGAAATTCTTTTACTGGGAAGTAAAGATTTGCAGGCGAAGAGTGTCTAAGAAAGAAAAAAAAAGTCCGTCACGCAGGGGCTGCGTAAAGTAAGCAGATTTCCCACGTGAAGTTTTACAATAGAGAAATTTCGCGAGTGCCGAATAGTTAAGAAAACGGCCGACCTAGCTTTTGGCGGGAAACTCACTCTCATCCGTTATCCGCCCCGCTTTCATAAAAATGCAAATATCTCGGTTAATATTCAAGATAGAGAATAAATGTATATAACAATATTTATAGTAAATTTAATTTGCAATAAGATTGATTTTATGCAATTTTTCGATCCGACGCATAGTAACGGAAATATTTCGAATTTTAACAAATCCTCCCCTCTAAACCGCCCCTCTCACTAGTCCGATTTCAGCGATTAACGAACTTGATCATTTTTTTTACATAAAACGACTAAATATCGAGTTTGGTAACGATCAAACAAAAAATGCGACCGCTAGAGCGGTAACAGACAAATATATATATATATATATATATATATATATATATATATATATATATATATATATATATATATACAGTTTTAACGGGCCTCATTTTCGTCATTTACTAGGTCGGATCGATGGACATTTGAAGAAAAATTTCGAAAATCGCGTCATGAGTACAGGCTCAATAGCTGATGTCCCTGAAGGGAAATCTGCTGAAACACATGTGTTTGAAAAACATGTGTCACATTGAGAACGGAAATTCGTATTGATATACTGTCAGAAGGAGGAGGTATGGCCAACAACGGAAATAATATAGGAGATTTTTCCAAAATGCAAAAGTTATATCTCAGATGACAGTTATTGACAAGCAGTTAATAGAAAATGATGATGTCGTTCTTCGAGTTTTATCGTCTGATAAGAAGACGAATTTAGTCGTATACGATTGATTTATATTTGACATTGCCAAAAGTTATGTGACTTTCCTCAATAGGTGCCCATTGTTCACAAGTTGATGTACTACTATTCTCGCCATCACTTTCTATCCTCTAATAAGAATAATGGTCAAAGATAACCAAGAAGTAGCGAAAAAAACGTTTCAAGAAAGATGATTGCTCTTCCATGAGCATGGACATTTTTAATAATCTGCTTATAGATATTAGTTCCGCTTATTAATTACATAATGGCTATGTTTCAACGTTGTACTAGATACCCGGATGTTTATCTTAATTAATCAATTTATTTTAAGAGTCATAGAGTGAGTAATTTCAGTTATGTGTTAATTAAATTGGTTGTATAATTAATTACACATTTGATCTAAAATGAACTTATTATTATTATTATTTATTAACGTCGACGTTTTGCAACTAATGCTAATTGGGACGGCTTATTTACAGGTTACCACCCTTTTCTAGCCAGGGTGGGACTAAGGATTTTATTTAATGAATTCCGTTACTAAATGAATTTCATAAAATAAAATAAACTTAATAATATATAACTATCTTCTTCTTATTGTTTGTGAATTCAGTCTCAGTGAACTATTAAAACTTTTCATACTTTGAGTTTGTGTATCTGTTTATTATGCGAGTCTTGATAATACTTTATTGAAATAGCATTATGTTGATAGACATTTCAGTAATTAAACTGAGGTAGACAGTATCACTTAATACATGTGTGTTAGAGGTGTTATTTAATTTTGGTAGTATCTTTGACACATTTTAAAGTGTATATGTAGTGAGCGTGTTTTAGCAGATTTCCCTTAATGGAAATCAGCTATTGAGGTTGTACTCATGACGGAATTTTTGAAATTTTTCTTCAAATATCCATCGATCCTACCTAGTAGATGACGAAAATGAGGTCCGTTCAAAACTGTATATATATATATATATATATATATATATTTGTCTGTTACCGCTCTAGCGGTCGCAATTTTTGTTTGATCGTTACCAAACTCAATATTTAGTCGTTTTATGTAAAAAGAAAGATCAAGTTCGTTAACGGCTGAAATCGGACCACGGGGAGGGGGGGTTTAGAGGGGAGGATTTTTGAACATTCGGAATATCTCCGTTACTATTCGTCGGATCAAAAAATTGTACAGAATCAATCTTATCACATATTAAATTTACTATAAATATTGTTATATAGATTTATTCTCTATCTTGAATATTAACCGAGATATTTGCATTTGTATTCTGCGTGTGGTCGACCGGAGTCGGCCATGTTCGGACTTTCCGCCGAGAGCTCTGGCGGCCGTTTCCTTAACTATTCGTCCCTCGTGAATAGGTTTAGAGGTTTCTTACTACTACTGTTGTTATTAGGCAGATTTCTCTATTGTAAAACTTCACGTAGGAAATCTGCGTAGTTTACGCAGCCCCTGCGTGACGGACTTTTTTGATTAAGTGACACAGTTGTAAATCGTATTGACGTGAAGGTTTTTTGATGACCATTTTAGGATGAGTGGATCTATTGCTGTGTTTGTATAAGTTTAATGTTGGTTGAGCTTATAATGTGATAAGCTCAATGGGACCTGCCGGGGGGGGGGGGGGTTATTAGGAAGATTTCCTGGGCCCCATTTATTACAGTGTTTACCACGGTTCAAACGGTTCTACACTCTTCTACTTCTTGTAGCCCAAATATTCCCTGAAGCCGGTCTTACCGCGGTACGTTACTAACCATTCTGAATAGTTTGTCTTTTAGATAATCTTAAGTCTTCATCCAAAAATGTCCTTCATGGAGTGGCTGCGTAAACTAAGCAGGTTTCCCACCTAATGTTATCACTCAGTACTGGTCTTATCTCGCAATGTATTTTCTATTTCTCATGAAAGCTCCAACTATAAGTACAAATTTACTGAAGACTGTAAAAAAAATACGAATAGCTAGCTTAAAAGTCGAGTTTAATGTTTTAACAATATTGGTTCTATAACATTTTTTGATCCGACTCATAATGGCAGAGATTTTTCGATTTTTCGGATTCCCCTCCTTCTAACAACCCCCTCCCCCTCCTTAATTACTGGTCCATTTTCAGCCATTAACGAATATGATCTTTAGTGTTGAACGAAACGGCTAAATATCGAGTATGGTATAGATCAAATACAATTTTTGTTTTTTTTTTTAGATTATTTATTTTGTTAAGAATATGACAGTGTGCATTTAAATGCATTTTATTATGTGAATGAACAATTCAATCGTCCTCCATCACTCTCGACAGAAGCTACACCCCTTCACCAAAATGACAGGAGCAGCCTCTCCCTGCCTGGCAAGGAAGTCAAGAGCTAATGAGGAATGGCATTTGACAATGAAATAGCCACTGGTAACACTTCACTATACACTTCTATAGGGGTCATTCCACATCAATTCAACCACACCATGACACCCACCATTTCAGATTTTGATGAATTTTATTTTGGGTGTTCTATTCATTGAATAGAATCCAATTTTTTTTATCTATCTTTCACGATTTGAATTTTATGGACTCTTAAAGTTTTGAGATTTTCATGTTTTTCATCTATACTAAACAGTACTATTAATTTGTTTTCAATTCAAAAATAATGTATAACTTTCTTATTTACAAACCAATTTTGAAGAATTGTTTTGTATGTATTCATAAATATCTTTAAAAACAATAAAAAAGTTAACGAAGGTACCAAGTAAGTATTTGTGTCCAGAAAAAAAACTACAAATTGTCAATTTGAGCTTTTCAGAAAGCAAATACATAGTTTCATGTTAAATTGAATATCTCGAAAGGGATAAGGATAATCATGGAAATCTTCTTTTGTTTTGATTCTAAGACATGTGATCTACCACCTAAAGCAATAAAATGAATGGTTATTTGACTCCTTCATTGTTTATTCCAAGATTAAAAATAAATATTTAGAAAAACTTAGAAATTTGTATTAGGAAGCCTGGAAATCATATAAAAGAAGTAAGCTCCAAAGGGATTGGGATGCTTACGTGCAACTGAGGAATGAGGCAAAAAGGGTTGTCAAGGATGCAAAGCAGAAGTCCTGGGAAGAGTTCGGCCTAGAAATAGAAAACCACTATAAGGAAAATATAAAGAAGTTCTGGTACATAACCAAAGCTCTTAGAGGGAAAAGGTCCAAACCATTTAGGAATGTAAATAATGAAAATGGCAATATTGTGACGGATGATAGGGAGATCCTGAAAGTCTGGAGGGATCACTTCCAGGATAAATTCGGGTATGGTGGAGCATCAACCTAATAACTTGCAGAATCTTAGGGGGAGAGGAAGACAAGATGATGACTACCCTGGAGATATAGATGATGCAATAGAGGAGGATGAAGTGGAGAAAGCTATTGAGAAGCTAAGATTGGGTAAAGCTGCTGGACATGACAGAATATCCCCGGAATTCATCAAATATAGTGGGCAGGAATTAAGGAAGTGCCTACAAGCCCTATTCCAAAAGATATGGGACGAGAAGAGAATCCCAAATGATTGGGAGAATAATATAATCATCCCAATCTACAAGAATGTCAGTCACGCTGAGTGCGAAAACTACAGGCCTATATGCTTGTCCTCTGTGGTGTATAAGCTATACACCAGAATCCTTGAGCAGAGACTAAGGAAAATAGTTGAGGGGGACCTTGAGGAAGAACAGGCTGGTTTTAGACCGAGCAGGCAGACCCAGGACCACATATTCTCGGCCCGAATGATAGTGGAGAAGGCATGGGACAGAGGGAGGAATGTCTATCTGGCCTTTCTGGATTTGAAATCTGCATTTGACTCTGTCCCACGGCAAGAGATATGGGACGCTCTGGTTAGCAAGCGTGTTCCACATAACCTCATTAGTGCCATTAAGTCGGCGTATCAAGACCCAAAAGGAGTTATGAGACTCAATGGAAAGGAGTCTTCTCCATTTAGCTTCTACAAGGGAGTCAAACAAGGGGACAGCCTTAGCCCATTGTTGTTCATTATAGTGATGGACGAAATATGGAAAATCTTCAAAAGAAGGACACCCCGAGCACTGGCGGGCTACTGGAATATGACGCCCGTTCTAGCCAATGCCGACGATGTAGTGATTGTGGCGGACTCGCAGAAAAGGCTGCAAACTAGTGTTACGGAGTGGTATGAGGAGCTAAAGAGAATAAAATGTCCTAAAACTCTGCAGTTGTACAATGTAAAAAATAAATCAAGTTGTAACAAAAAAAATCTCTTTCTGAAAATCTCAATACTTTAAGAGGCCATAAAATTCAAACCGTTAAAGATAGATAAAAAAAAATGGTATGGTTTCTCATATAAATAAATAGAACACCTAAAATAAGTTTCAACAAAATCTGAAAGGGTGGGTGTTAAAATCATTTTTTTGTGGTTGATTTGATGTGGAATGACCCATAGGAGATCTAAATAAACATTTTTGGGTCAAGAAAAAAAAACACATAATTATAACGTTATCACGCAACCAGCTTGGAATAGGACGTTTCATGATAAATATAAAACAGTATAGTAGGTAGCAATATATGTAGGTAACATTACTAGTATATATATATATATATATATATATATATATATATATATATATATGGTGTGTTGTTCTTTTCGGAGTTTTGGTCAATGTTGGTGAAATGAATCTTAGTTTATGCCGATATTTCGAGAATTGTTATTTTCTCTTCCTCAGGGCTGTAAAAATTACATGTACTACATTATAATATTGCACATTGTTGTTATACATTGTTATAAAAGGGTGTTTTTTCCTTATTATTACTTACCAAGACTAAATATATTTATAGACTATTATACATTCTTATTGCACTATGACTAGGGTTATAGTAACCTACCTTGTTTTGTTTACATAGCAGGGTCACAGCCTTTTGTTTGTTTTATATATTTATAGTATGGTGTATTTATTTGTTAAACTATATTATAATTGTTGTACTGTGGTTCTTATATTATTTTACAATGGTTATTGCTATGCACTATTTTAATTATTGCTATGTTTTGTTAAATCAATGTTATTGCCACTTACCACTATGTTATTGCAACTTATATTACTTTACAATAATTATTGCTATGCACTATTACAATCATTGTCATGTTATAAGTTCCTATGTTGTATTTATGTTGCTATTTTTATTCTTATATTTATTATGTTATAACAACCATTCCTGTGTGTTACTAAAATCATTGTTATGCCTATATTAAAGCTATTCTTATGTTGCATTATTATTATTATTCTATTATGTATCTACAGTATTGTTATTCTATTATGTATCTACAGTATTATTATTCTATTATGTTTCTACAGTATTATTATTCTATTATGTATCTACAGTATTATTATTCTATTATGTTACAGTTATTAATGCTGTTTGTAGTTATATTTTTATTTGAGCCACCTTCTTGATGTATTACATCTATTAAGTTATAATATGTTACAGCTGTTATAGTGTTATATATATATATATATATATATATATATATATATATACACACACATTTATAATAATAATGATAAATATATAAAACATACAAAAGGCTGTGACCCTTCTATGTAAACAAAACAAGGTAGGTTACTATAACCCTAGTCATAGTGCAATAAGAATGTATATTAGTCTATAAATATATTTAGTCTTGGTAAGTAATAATAAGGAAAAAACACCCTTTTATAACAATGTATAACAACAATGTGCAATATTATAATGTAGTACATGTAATTTTTACAGCCCTCAGGAAGAGAAAATAAAGATTCTCGAAAATCGGCATAAACTAAGATTCATTTCACCAACATTGACCAAAACTCCGAAAAGAACAACACACCACATATAAATACAACCTGGTCGAAAATATCAGAGCAATTTTATATATATATATATATATATATATATATATATATATATATATATATATTTATATATATTGAATGGACCTCATTTTCGCCACCTCCTTCGTTAGGATAACCTAGGAATACTATACCTACGAATTTTCCCTATAGGGAAATATGCTAAAAGTATTCGTAGGTATAGTATTCCTAGATATTCTTCTACAGAATGTCACTAACAGTCTGTTCGAAATGACAGATGTTGCCGTGGCAGCTGTTCGGGGAAGAGGTTGGGACTGACAACTAATCTCAGCAAGGCTGATGTAGCTGGTGACGTCATTACTTTACAATAACATGTCCCTTCTCGATTTCACAGTTTTTATTTTTAGTTAAACCTCTTTTTAAAGGGTTTTTTTATTAATTAAGTTTATAAAAATAACTTTTCATCGAAACCGGGAAATTAAAAATTTAACTTCAGTAAGCAATGTTCATAGATTCTATTCAATTTCAGAATAATTTATTTAACCTCATCCTAAATTTAGCTACATTTATTTTTGACTCCCAATATATTCATGGAGCAGTCTACATGATTAATTTGGAATCATGGCTTGTCTCACAACTGGGCAGCGAACCTAATACTGACTTAAAAAAAAAAAATAACTACCGTTTTCTTTTTTTTTTTTTTTGGCATAAACCATATCAAAGGTATAAAGTTACACCATGTCGGGCTGCAAGTAATGGGAAATCTGAAGTTATACAACTAAATTAAGGTTTCTTTATCGGCTACTTAGGTTTTGTGGTTAAGTCTGTGGGAATGCTGACTTCTGTGGTTGCAACCGAAGAGAATTGAGTCTAATTATTTGTTTGGAGGATTCATTTTTCTAACTCACTGGTCTATCCGTAATTAAGACCCTTGGTCTCAAATAAGCAAGTACTAGTTTAAATAAACTTCTATACTTCGTGGTTACTCTTTTCAAGAGTTTTTGTTGTTAGCTTTTTTAGGACCTGACCCTTTATACCTTAGCCGATAACATTTTACGTCTTACCTCCATTTTGATTTGTTCAACATTATAGTCGGTGTATAACTGTTACGTGGAAAAGTGAAGATAAAATTCGTTAATGACCAAAATCATTAACGACCTGGTAATTGGGATGGGGACAAAATGTCGAAATAGTTCCGTCACTATGAGTCAGATAGAAACATTTTATGGAACTAATCTTGTTAAAGATTTAATGTTCTACAATTGTTGAATACATTTGTTTTTTCGCAACTTGAATGTTAAGCGAGTTATTCGTATTTTTTTTTTTTCTGCATTCTGTTAAGACCCCCCTTGGACTCATTCAATTTTAACTTAGTAACTGAGCCACTAAATCTCTTATAAAGTTTGAATTCCAATTCATTTTTAAATTAGCTTTTTAATACGGAGCCATTAGAGAATAGATAGTGAGATGAGATTTTTCGTTAGTCTGTGATTATTAAACTATTAAAGGATTGTTGGGTGTCAGCTACGGAAACTCCATTAGGCAAAAGAGTAATATTTATTCCCACTGTAAGGAGCACAACTACCAAGCTGGGGACCACCAGATAAAATTAATGCACAGCGACGTAAGAGGTTATCTGGTGGACATGGTTGAGGGTATAGAGATAAAACTCGAGAAAGCTAGAAATAAAGTCAACGTAAATGTACAGACGGACACAAATGCATCTCTCATGTCCAGACCTGTAGCTGCCCCTTCCCTAGCGGCTTGGACTGATCCCCTCGTCCTCAGTGCATCGGCAGGGCTTAGGCCGGTGGCAACTCTATAGGCACGCCCTATGCTCTGACGGTAATTTGGCTTATGCAATTTTAATGCTTATATAGTAAATAATACATTATTAATTTATTATATTTTAATTATAACTATGTTTTTAAATATATGTGTTATTGTTATAAATTTTATAATGTTATTGACTGTTTTGTTAGTTGACCAATTATGTAAAAAAAAAAATTAAAAATTAATTTTTAGACTCCTTAATTATTGTGTTTTATTGTTTGTAGCTCTGAGGGTGGGAATTTAATTCCCAAAAGCGCTAAACGTTTTTTAAGAAATAAATTGTGAGGAGCCACAAAAAAGTGTTTCTGATTAACCTGATTCATTACTCTCACCACCAGCTAAAAATAAATATGAGTATACATACATTTTTGATTCTTACAGTTTCGAAATATTTTGAATCATTCTTCAGAGACACAATTTTGAACGAATATTGTATAGTTTTCCTCACATCCTACTGTGTGTTTGCATCTCTTGCTTTCCCTAAAACAGTATTCTTGTAATTCTTGTGTTATTTCATTTTACCCTCACTGTGCTCTGTTATTTTCCGTTTTCCCTTTTATTAAAAATTATTTTATTCTACATAACTCATATATTTTTTAATGATTTTTTTATCCTTCATTATCAAACTGTAAAAAAATAAAAAACAATTTACATTATAGTCCAATAAGAATTTCGTTAATTTCTGTGGCTCTGAAGAAGGATACCAAAGGATTCCAAAATTGTAAGCCACATAATTGTACTCATATTTTGTGTAATTAAATGCTTCTGTAAGCAATATCCAACTATCCTCCACGCTGTTTAAATTTATTATTTTAGCAATATGTAATGTGCATTCAACATGATGGTTTTTCATTACGTTTGTTCATAATTTCCAACGCTAGGGTCACCTCTGTGGGCCCACCTGAAAGAGTTGAAATCAAAAGTAAACATTGTTAGGCTTAACTAAGCACACAAGAGTAATTGGGAAAATGGTTTATGCTCCGATTGAACTTTTATACAATCGCGTATGACTGTTTGGTTTGTATTTGGGGGATGCGTTCTGGCCTAATCAGCTTTATATGGAAAATTAAATTGGCTTCCAGAGGGCGCCATTAGTTAAAGCAATAAATAACCATGGACGCCTCAGTGCTCTCGGCTGTTTTTATGGCGGGAATTAAAAGTCTCTCTTCTGTGAAATATACTGTGTCGCTGCACTCTCGCCTATTTCGGGAAATTAAAAGCATTTTTTCCTGTGAAATACGCCCAGATTCGGTCTAATTAGTATTGATTCCATATTACTCTTCGTTCGGTGCAGCATTCGTACTTCTGAAATTTCGAACTAAAAATGCATTACGTAGATTCTTTGGGAGTGCTTACAGATAGATATATGCAAGACAAGATGTATGGAATAAATTATTAGAGTAACACCACCGGAGTTAGAGATTTTTCTTCTACTCATTTGAAATTTTATTTTCAGAAGAAAATGATTAATTCATTTCGGCAGATCTCCTTTGACGAAATTTTCTCAAGTAAAATGTCTTCATACGTCCACAAAATGATATATGTATGTACATTCATTCACATTCTTACACACATGAATTTCCAACTCCTTACATAAATTCTTACAACATGTAAGAACTCGGGACTAGTCTTGAGTCAGTTTATGGTTACGGAATTATGGCTCTCTAACAACTCAGGCCCCGAGTGGAATTTTCTCCACTTGGGCCTTTGTGAGCATGAATGGAATTTCTCCTCCTGTTGCCTTTATTGTCAGATGTTCTGATGCGGAAGGCAACGGTAAACCTCTGCATGACCGTCTTTATCCCATTCTCCATTCCCGTGGAATTACCTGTTCTCGGGAATAATTATCGGGTTTAGCCTGTAGATATTGTCTACAAGTTTATGTTTGTATATATTTTTGTCTGTTACCCCTCTAGCGATGGCAATTTTTTTCAGACTGTTACTAAAGTTTTTATTTGATGGTTTTATATAATAAGAAAGTTCAAGTTTGTTAACGGCGGATATCGGACTGGGACATATAATCGGCCACATACACGCACGTGTATATATATATATATATATATATATATATATATATATATAGAGAGAGAGAGAGAGAGAGAGAGAGAGAGAGAGAGAGAGAGATCCATTACTGAAACATTCTTAAGAGCTTGAATGGAAACAAAAATTAAATGCTAGAAACTTATTTTCTAGGACAGAGACACAATAATGAGGTTTTACGAAATGGCTGTCAAGTGAGAAAGAAGTATAATAGCATTACTAGTGCTGCTTTAATAAACAAAGTTAGTATAATAACTGAAGGTCATTAGGAAATTATATTATACTTAAAGTAGTTTGTGTGGGTTCCGTAATGGCAGCTCTAGGAAATTGTCAATAACTGGGTGGGATTATTAGAGAACTTTATGTGTATTTATCTGTCAGTATCATTTACATTTTAATTTATATGTAAATGAAACAGTGTGAACTTCATCTTGATGTTCCGTCTTTACTGTTTCATCTATCCCCCCCCCCTCAAATGAATCCAATTATGAATGCAGTTCAGAATCCCTCTACTTCCTAATATTGCAATCCTCCGGTATTATATGAGGAACATTTACCTCGGCTGCAATTTCGAAATATTGTTGTTCATGCATATTGCAGATATTGGTTATGCTAATAGAAAACTCTTTTATTTTCTTCATAAATTATATTATTGCTGGGTTTGTTTAATCCGGTGGTTTTGTTGGCCAGCTATGATTTGGAACGTTGGATATGACTTAAAAACTAATTGAATAATATTATAATAGAAATGAAACACAACTAATCTTATTTTTTTTTCTAAAACCGAACAATGTAAATATCTGGCTGTCCATAAAATATTTATTCCTAAAATAGGTGTTATTTTCTGAGAAATGGAATTTTCCAATAGATTAATGAAATATTCTGCATAGCGATGAAGCATAGGTATGTGATGTACATACCTGGAGTTGTGGCCATTTTTCTTCTAAATTACTTGTCGCTAGCTACGTGATAAATATTTTGTGGATTTACCACTCATAATAAAAAAAATATAGTATTTGTATATTGCTTTCATACGTTCGGAGAAATTTATAATTCATATTTTTGTCATGTATATGACCACTATAGGTGATTTTCCTTAACCCTCGGTCGGGCGCGTCAAGAATATTCCGTCTTCGGGCGCGTGTATCTCAGAGATACAACCTCAACCGTTTTTACGGAAATGCAGTTTTTTAATTTATATTTTGCACTAAAATGTTCAGTGTGTGATTACAAATCATATCTGAGGAAGTATTTGTTTGATAGAAGTAAATAATTTTCATAATTGACACGTACTATAATAAAAAAAAATCATGGTAGATAATATAACGAAGTTGGTTATAGATTCATTATTATTAAAATAATTTGTATATAATAACTTTTGAAATATAATTAAAACATACAAATACCAAAAGAAATAGATTTAATGCACATGTCTAAATTATTTATAATTCATTTCAGTTTGTGAATAATATAAACAAAATATCTAAATATAACTTCATTCAAAAATAAGTAGCACGAAATCACTTTTAGATAAGACTTATTAAAAATCATCTAAATTTTAATGTACCAATCCTTTTTAAAAATACCAGTTTAATTATTATCTCTTTTGCAGAGCTGCATTACAATTAGGACAAGGCGTTGAACTATGTTGTAAACAAATTTTGCTTTTGCAAATCTCACAAGAATAATGAGTAAACCTACATTCTTTTCAGTTTTGCTTGGTTCACATCATTTGCTTTAGTTCGTTGTAGTGGAGGGACTTTTTTTATGCTGTTCTGTACTTGAGTTCAATGAGTCTCTGTACTCGTCAAGTTTCGTCCCTAGTTCGGTTGGTAAACGTCTACTGTTGTCACTGCGTCATACAATATTTTCTTGAATAAGTTTTTCTGAAAGCTCATGTATGAGCAAAATAATAGAAAAATGGGTTTATATAATTCTATTCAATAAAGAGAAAGTTAATTGATGTATATATTTATGAAATACAGATTTCAAAAAAACTTACGAGATCGGGCGCGTGGTATCTAGGAGATTAAACTGAATGACAGGTGCAACACACGACTCCATCAAACGCAGTGACACTACTGACCTTGAGGGGGGGGGGTCCTATAAATCACATAACTCGAAGCACTACACCATCACTCTCTGCTAGGAAGAGTGGCAAATATTTTTCTAGAAACTGTGTATCTGAGAGATCACGCGCCCGACGGAGGGTTAAGGGATGTTCTGTTAAAATCGTCAATATCGTTGCAGTTATTACTGTTAATATTATGTATATGGAAAGGCTATAGAAGGCTATGAAAATGACCTACAGAGAGCTCTATCCGCCGCCCTCGAATTATACATATTATATATTTGTATTAACATATTATAGGAATATTTTTACTCTACTTATTTCTATTTTTCCTTTTATTAATATACTCATTAATAAATCTGGGTAGCAGGGTCCTATCATAAAACTTATCAATTTATAATGGAGCATTATTAAAAGAATTCCTCCCCCCCTCCTCCTACATGTTACTCCAATTGCTATTATGTCGTCAGAGGTCTGAATTTATAAAATAGTCAGTAAAAATTGAACGGATCCTATATAAACTAACAAAACATTTTTTTAAGACTAACATATTTCATTTAAATGACCATATTACTACTACCACTGAAGATTATTATTATAAAAAATTTGTAAAAAAGATGAAATGTTGTACTACCTTACTCTGCTGCCACTTAGATTTAACGAGTGTAATCATATAATTGGGTCTGTTCAATCTAAAGAATAGTCCATATATTATTAAGTCAGCTACATTGTTGTCTCTTCAGACATTTCTGGATTCTCGAATTACACAAGCAGCATTTTTCTACTCTAAAAGCTGAACATTAACAACTTTATCAAAGCTTCTCGCTGATTCCATAGATGATGAGCCAATAAATTAAATTTGATTACTGGCTATTTTTTACAGAATTATATATATTCATTTCGGTTGGCAGTATAGACGTAGAGATCTTTAGCGCCCCAGAACGGGAAGAGAATGATCCGCAATCAGAGTTTTACGTAGTGAGTGATCAACTTCACGTAGAGCCATCGTTAACCAAATAGGACCCGGAATGAGTTGTGCCCAGCAGTTATCCGAAGGGGGGGGGAGGCAGTTTTCGTATCACTAATAGCCGGATTATTATTCGGTGGAATCAATGCCCTTCGTCATACAGCCAAGGTGCCAGACTGATTTTCTCACTACATTTTCACAATTCCCCATTTTACGTATGCAATTTAACTCTCCTTAACGACCTCTACATTCCTTTAAGCCATACCCTCGCCAATTCTCAATATCAGAAATTTCACTCTCTCCTTCCCGTAGATCCTAATCCTTTAGTCGAATCACTCTCATCTACCCATATTCCAGAAAACCCAAGACGACATCTGAAGCTTAAGTGACCAAGAGATATCCTTGTGTTGTGCACAGTATTACTCCAAATAGTTCAATCCAATGTTCCCTCCAATGTGGGTATTGTCAATGGACAACTTCCCACCTCAAGCCAATAATCAAGCCAATTGTTATATCATTCATATCATTTGCTTGTAATGTTTATATATTTTGTTGCAAATAAACTAGTAAATATTTAAAAAAAAAATGATTTTCCCAATTTCACTTACTTTGCGGACACCCATTCAAGTATTGGATTATGCTCGATGTTACTTGAATTGTTATTTACAGTCGGACGCTCTACTACTGATACACGGACCCCCCAATATTTGTGTATGTATATATATTAGTTCGAATCAAAGGAAAATGCTTTAGCAAGACTAGGTTGTTGCGTATGATGAATAAATAATCTTGAGTATAAAATCCCCTACTTACTTACTTTAATAAACTAACTTCTAAAGCACCTTTAGCTTTACCCAAAAGACGTTTTGCCTGTTATTTTAGAAGCTACTTTCATTCACTTGAAATATGTCACTTTGAAGCCATTTTATATAGAAATAAAGAAACAGGGCATTTTCGGCCTGATTTATCTCACAATGGAGATTATATTAGTGCCTATATTTCCAGGCTGGAGAGAGCCCTTTTCCTTATGAGAAGGCCAGCAGCCATCTTCCCAGTTTTTAAATTATCATCAGCTACTGCCTCTTTTATATTTTCCCCGAAACCGTTTGTTATCCTTAATGCGCATTTCATTCATTGTTCTTGCTTTATTGTAGCTCGTTCCTCTGATTTTCTTTGAATCTTTTCTTCTTTACTCGTTCAGTTGGACTCGTTTTTATTTTGAAAATACATGGTTTCAAGTTCAAACTTTTTCATTTATTGTACTTATAAATGTAAATGTATTAGTAATATTGGGAAAGGAAATTTACAAAAATAACATAACATTATTTTATTTATTTATCTGGCATTAACTTATGACACGATTTTCAGAAGACTTTTCAAATTTTCAGATATTAATATAATACCTGTTCATTATTTTTACTAATTAAAATAGTTTTATGTTTTATAATACTGTTAATTTTTGTATACGAGTCTATCAAATGGATTCCTTCCAAAATAGCCGTATATTGTTATCCATCTGTTCAACTCATTCAGACAGCCATTTATTTTTATCTGGAATGAGTTTTTCGAAATTGACTTTTGCCCCTCTAAATATAAGAAATAGCCCACTGTTCAATGCCTGATCATATTTCGGGTGTTTGAGCAGAATCAACTACTTCTGGTTGTAGGTAAACCAGACTCAACTATTCTTCTTATTCTGGACCCAATAGTTTTATATACTCTTCATTGTTTAATGGCAAGAGTCACCAATAAAAACCATTTGTTCCACGCGCATTCTATTCATATTGTCCTTCATGTTTCCGGACTTAAATACCACCTCTTCATGGGTCATCCATTAGTGAGTGACTGTCGCAACGAACGTAAGAGGAAACGAGCACTTGAGAAATGGATGGCCACTGTAGTGGTGGTATTTAAGCCTTGAAACATGTAGGACAATGGATATAAATTTTGCAAAAAATGTTCTTTATTGGTGACCCTTGCCGTTAAACTCTAAAGAATGACTATTTGGACGTCTTTTATACCAAAGATTTTTTTGTAGGTGCCACTTGCGATGTAATTGTATTGAATTATACGTATTTCTCAATATTAAAGGAACTATCACCTGTCGCTGCCAATACAAGATGGGTATTGTTTGGAATTCATATACCCCCAATTATTATATGGAAATAATGAAAGTTATTAGAATGTTCCATTTTTTCTTGCAAATTTTCTGTTTACTGTGCTGTGATATGCAGCAATGATTTTTCATGAAAACTTTTTTTTTGTTGAAGTAAAAATTTGTTAGTTGGAGAGTGGCGGTAGTTGAAAATAAAGTGTAAATAAGAGCCGGCGTCTGGATTAGGATTAGCGACCGTTGAAATAAACAGAGCGAGACTCGTTGTAACACAGGACAAGAGCCCTACAGCTCTCTGTTAGGGTTTTGTGACCCTTGACCTCAAATGTTCCGCTTTAAATTGGAAATTAGTTCTGAGTATTAGACCGGCTTTGCTCTTTTACAAATGGAGAACAAAAACCAGGGCGAGAGAGAGAGGGGGGGGGGAGAGAAAAAAAATCTGGAATTGGCCAGAGCAAGAGATTTCTTTTTTTTTTTACTCCTCTCCAGTTTCTGTGTTAAGGGTAGGAGTGTACTGGAGGGACTTTGGCTGGTGGTTGGCAAGGGTCCAAGCAGAGATCTGAGATATGGTCGAAACGGAACCAACCATAAACCATATCCTGAAAACCATTACTCAGACCATGCAGACAATCTATTATCGCGGTATTTATGTCGCTTTCCGAACATAGACGAACGCTTTCCGTCTACAAATTCAACTTACGACCGACGGAATATTTTACAGCTGATTTGTAGCGCCAGTGCTTACATACAAGCAGATAGAACATATAATTTATGAGATGTACTGATTTCACCAGGGTTTTTGTTGTTTTTTTTTTTTATCACCGAGAATTACAGATTAGTATTATTGAACTACAATGAAATATAGGAAGTCGTATTTCATTTTAACTTTCATCGAACCTAATAAATGTTCGTCACGCAGGGGGAGTTCAAGAGAGGGGAATGTGCAGTTACGTTGACTGAGCAAACTTTTCACGAGCTGGAGTCATCATCTATTCTCTATTTTTCCTTTAGGAAGAAGCTTCTTTAATATAGATTCTGAACTGTACCCTGGACATGAGTTTTTAGTGACCCAGTCACTTAAAGTTAACGTCAGATTATTTTTTTTTAAAAGAGAGATTATTTTATTGAAAATATTACAGTCTGCATTTTGTAATGTGATATGTACAATTCAATCGTCCTCCATCACTCTCGACAGTAGCTACACCCCTTCACCTGAGAGGAGCAGCCTCTCCCTGCCTGGCAAGGAAGTCAAGAGCTAAGGAGGAATGACACTTGATAAGAAAATAGCCACTGCTATCACTTCACTTTACACTTATACAGGTGATCTCTGGGCCATTGTCTCTTGAGGCGCCGTGGAGGGGAATATGGATGACTGGTCCTGAAAAGAGCTAGGATTAGGATGATTGTTGTTGGTGTTGTATAGGGTTTAAGGGCGAAAAACTACCAGGTTATCATCGCCCTGTAATATTTATAATTCACATTTTGGTATCCTCATCCATATCTCCATTTTAACAATATAAACGAGGATACAAACAATTGCACTTTAAATTTATTTGTATAAACTCGTGTTTTTTACAAAATTAAACAATTTATGGCGTTCTTTCGGGTCATCTCCAAGGGTCACTTCTATACTATTGGAGATATTGTATTTGTTTCTAATATCTGTATACTTATGGCATTCCATTAATATGTGACATATAGTTCTGTGTTACATTTCTCACAAATCGGGGGTAGATCTTTTGTCATAAGGATGATTGGATAGCCTGCTGTGGGGAATTAGGTCCTTTACAAATGGGATATTAAGATATTTGTGGAGGGTGTGGTTGGTGATATAATATGGAGCATCTCCTACGGTGAGCAGGACTTTGAATTGGAAGTTGTTCGAAGGTTTTGCTGTACCCTACACTTCTATGGCGTATGTCCATATTGGTTTATGTAGTAACTTGTATATTATTAGTTTGTTTTCGGTAGACAAGTGAGATATTCTATTTCGCAGTCCATAAAGTTGTCCGAATCGTCTGTCCCTGTATTTTAATTATTGCGTGGGATTTCGAAGTACGTCTGGTGTCCTTATGTAATCCAAGGTAGCGTACACAATCGGCGGGTGGTAAAGGAATATTGTGAAATGGACAGGAGCACAGGATCTTCGCCGAAGGGAAAAAGTGTTATGGCGAGATTTACTTTCGTTGATCCTTATACGCCAAGCATTGCACCATTTTTCAATCTCGGCTAAGTGGAATTGGAGATTCGTCGAAGCAGTAGTAGGATCGGGATCGGATGAAAGGATTGTAGTGTCATCTGCATAGGTAGCTAGACGTGTTGATGGTGTTGAAGGGATGTCAAATGTGTATGTTACGGTGAAAGACCGAAATCTGGAGAATGAATACACCGATGTGATTGTCGACATATACCGGTGAGGGCATTTGGTGTACGTCGACATTCTCCAGATCTCGGCCTTTCACCGTAACATGTATATGAGATACAGTAGTGGTCCAAGGCGACTGCCCTGGGGAACTCCTTCATCCACAGGATAACAGTCTGAGTATTCATTTCCTTGACTGACTTGAAATAATCTGTTGGACAGGTAGGATCTAATTATAAGGTAGAATGTGCTGGGAAGGAGTAGCTTGAGCTTATAGAGTAAACTGTCATGCCTAACCTTGTCAATAGCTTGCGCTACATCAAGAAAGGCTGACGTGCAATGCCCTTTTCGCTCGAAAGATGCAGATATCTGATCTACAACGCGAAGGCATTGCTGTACTGTTGAATGACGAGAGCGAAATCCGAATTGATTGGAAGGATGGGTGTTTTGACTGTGGAGAATTGGGAGAAGGCGCTTAATTAAAAGTTTTGAGAAAATATTTTGAGAAGGCTAATAGGGTGATAGGAAGATGGATTCTCGGACGATTTTCCAGGTTTCGGGAAGAGGACATCAGATTATCATAAGTAGGTGCATACTGAAGGCTGTGAACACATAAAAATATAAATAACTCGCTTAATGTTCTGGATCAGAAAGAAAAAATATTGATCAATAATTTTAGAAAATTGAATGTTTTAAAAGATTGTTTCTATAACATTTTTCAATCCGATTCATAATAGAATCCCCCCTCTCTACCCTCCCTCCCATTCTGCTATTAACGAAAACTATCATTAGTATTGCATAAAACATATAAATATAAATTACAGCGAGAACCATTTTCAAGTCTAGAACGTACAATATTAATTGATGATGTTATCACACAATTTATATTTGCATATATCTCCCATAATAAAGGTCCGATGAAAACAATATTTGGCGTGAGGGTTACTGTAAAACCGGGTTCCTGAAAATGTCGAGGTTTACTGAGAGGTGAAATTTAAAAAATTTAAATATCTCGGTTTATATATGATGATGAATCGTCATCTTCCATTCCCTGTTGACACAAAACAAGTTTTTATCTTTCGTAAATTCATATAAAATAGTAATTGTTTATCTGTTCGTTAGCGTGCTTGTGTGTTTTTAAGTAATAATCGTTATCAGAGCAGGAATTACATATTCAGTATCTGTTGACACTAAAAAAACCATGGGGGCTCAGGCTAGCCACGCGAGTTAAAGCGTTGACCTTTATCTCACATGGTAAACCTAGAGTGGCGAGTTCGATTCTTGCCTTGGCAAAGGAAATTATTTAGTGACGAAATTCATTAAATAACGTCCTAAAATCCCACCCTGGCTAGAAAAGTTTGGTAACCTGAAGATAACCCGTCCCAATTAGCCTGAGTTGCAAAAAGTGGACGTTAATAAATAATAATAATAATAATAAAAAACCCATTGAATGACACATCAAAATTATTTCTCTTAATAGTCTATCTCAAAACATCATTAGGTAATTGTTTTTGCTACTATGGCTAATTGTTACGGGTTGTCTACAGGCTATCATGCTTTTCTAGCCAGGATGGGACTATTTTATTTAATGAGTTCGTCACTGAATAAATTTCTATTGCCGAGACAGGAATTGTTTACCAATAAAGGTCAAAGCCAACGCCTTAACTCACGTGGGTACCTTGAGCCCCGGAACACTTGACTAGAAACAATAAAAACTTAATTTGCTAATTAAGTCTGTGGTGTACAACAAAATTTAAAATTATACTATTAATTAATCATCCACCAACTATACACTTTATTTTTTTCTTTTTCTTTTTGTTATTATTGCTAAGTTATTTGTTATTATTACTTGTTGTTAAGGTATTTGTTATTTTTACTTGTTGTTAAGGTATTTGTTATTGTTACTTGTTGTTAAGGTATTTGTTATTGTTACTTGTTGTTAAGGTATTTGTTATTGTTACTTGTTGTTAAGGTATTTGTTATTGTTACTTGTTGTTAAGGTATTTGTTATTGTTACTTGTTGTTAAGGTACATGTTATTGTTACTTGTTGTTAAGGTATTTGTTATTGTTACTTGTTGTTAAGGTATTTGTTATTGTTACTTGTTGTTAAGGTATTTGTTATTGTTACTTGTTGTTAAGGTATTTGTTATTGTTACTTGTTGTTAAGGTATTTGTTATTGTTACTTGTTGTTAAGGTATTTGTTATTGTTACTTGTTGTTAAGGTATTTGTTATTGTTACTTGTTGTTAAGGTATTTGTTATTGTTACTTGTTGTTAAGGTATTTGTTATTGTTACTTGTTGTTAAGGTATTTGTTATTGTTAGTTGTTGTTAAGGTATTTGTTATTGTTACTTGTTGTTAAGGTATTTGCTATTGTTAGTTGTTGTTAAGGTAATTGTTATTGTTACTTCTTGTTAAGGTATTAGTTTTTGTTACTTCTTGTTAAGGTATTTGTACCCCCGCAGATCCTCAAGGAATGCGACGGAAACTGGGCCCGGTAATGTTTTTCCTTGGTGGGGATGGAACTTGTACCTACTTTTACTACCGGTAGTGAGTGAATACTAAATTCAAAATATGTGTTTCATGTAGAACTAAATATCAAGTTCGTTAAGTGTTGAAATCGGACAGGTAGAAGAGAGCGGGGTTAGAGGGAAGGAAAGTCGAAAATTCAAAATATCTCCATAACTATAAAGCGTGTTCAAAAAATGTATAAAACAAGTGTTGTTACAAATGCAGTTTTCTGTAAATGAAATTGCATCCTGTCGTTAATAAACTTATTTTGGAGGAAAACAGGCCTTTTTGGTTCGTTCCTCTAAGACCCAGCATCTCTGGAACAAATATTTTGTAAAGTTTATTAAACTCATAGAGTGAGTCTCTGCAACAATGGTATCTCACTTCCTGGAGTAAGTCTCTTTCCTGTTCTGGACAGTTACACTGGTCTTCTCTTCCTTTGCTGTCATGCACAACTCTCGAGACTTTTCCCTTTGCTAACCCCCTTTGCTTTGTACTCAGATTTATGCTTCCGTTCTCATGGAAGTTCTTTAGTTAAACAGCCAATATAAATTGTTCTAGGTTTATTTTTAGCAGATTTCCCTTAAGAGAAATCAGCTATTGAGGTTGTACTCATGACGGAATTTTCGAAATTTTTCTTCAAATGTCCATCGATCCTACCTAGTAGATGACGAAAATGAGGTCCGTTCAAAACTGTATATACGTATCTATCTATCTATCTATCTATCTATCTATCTATCTATATCTATCTATCTATCTATATATATATATATATATATATATATATATATATATATATATATATTTGTCTGTTACCGATCTAGCGGTCGCAATTTTTGTTTGATCGTTACCAAACTCGATATTTAGTCTTTTTATGTAAAAAGAAAGATCAAGTTCGTTAATGGCTGAAGTCGGACCAGTGGGAGAGGGAGTTTTAATGGGGAGGATTTTCTAAAATTCAAAATATTTCCGTTACTATACGTCGGATCGAAACATTGTATAGAATCAATCTTATTGCAAATTAAATTTACTATAAATATTGTTATATACATTTATTCTCTATCTTGAATATTAACCGAGATATTTGCATTTTTATGAAATCGGGGCGGATAACGGATGAGAGTAAAACTTTACGTGGTAAATCTGCTTAGATTACGCAGCCTCTGCGGGGCGGACTTTTTGAAGTTATGAGTGAGCCTTTCGTAGAAAAGTTCAATCGTTTTATACAGCCACAGGCAATAATTTACGTTGCCATAATTTGCAACTCGAAGATTAAGGTTGTACTCGTGACCATAAACTTGTGTGTGTGTGTGTGTGTGTGCATATATATACATATCATTGAGCATCTGGCCCATCAAGCAAAAATTACGACAGCTAAAGATAGATGTAACATACAAATTATGTATATATACTTTGGTTATACGTCGTCTGTTCATACAATGCCTTGGACTTCTGTCCATTTATTGAACGAACTGTTTGTCGAACAACTATTTTCCGTTTAGTCAACTTTGTCCTAGACTATCAATTGGAGAGAACGTGTAGCATACGCTAGCTGAAAAGATCAGAAAGATCGACACAAAGCCATCCTAACATAATTACGCTACTGACAGTGCGTCTTGATTCTAATCCCAAAAAGTCATAAATGACTATAATTTGATTTTTGTTTCAGTGAAAAGGGACTTCGGTGTGGATCGTTTTCGTCATACGGTGACTCATCAGCAACGCGAAGACCCGTTGGAACGCTTGTTTGTTTGTTTTCTAAGGTTTTAGGGAGCAAAACTACTAGGCTATCAGCGCCCTGTATATCTAGAACTCTTGTTCTGGCATTTTGAGAGTAAACTGTGGTTATGTAAATTGTCAATATTGTAATCTTTGCAAATCTGTATTGTAATCATATCCTTATCCATATCGCCATTTTAACAACATAAACAAGGATACAAAAAACTAGTTACTTACTTAAATTTCTTTATACAAGTCTGTTATCTTCAAAAAATCGTTGAAGAGATTGAAATTATGGTAAACTGGCATATTTAGAGATGTTTATTCATATGGCGTTTCTTCAAAAGAACTTCAGCCGAACGAACATGGTTTCACAGCCGTTTCCGAAAAGTGTAGGAAATACACTTTGGTTATTGGACGTCTGTTCATACGATGTCTTGGACTTCCATAGGTATAGCGAAAGGACTGTTTTTCGAACCACAATTTATAAAAGGTAAGTAAATAGAAAATTTTAAAAATGGTCTCCGACAATCAGTTCGTTCGATAAATGGATAGAAGTCCAAGATATCATATGATCAAACGTCGCATAACCAAAGCGCATTTCCAACGTTCACCAGAAACGGCAGAGATGACAAGTTCTTGCGACACAAGTTCTTTTGGCAATATTTTATATGTATATGGGGACGCCGGTGGCGGTCCAGGTTAAGTAGTGGGTACATGTACCACTACCCTCAGCAAGCTGAAGGTAAAATAGGTACAAGTTCAATTCCCGTCAATGGAGAGCTTTATTGTCTAGTGCCGAGATGCTTGTGGATCAGCGGGAGTCTATACTCCTGACAGCACTACGGATGATTATCGATTATGTCTCTCATAGCTCCCGACCACAGCCCTGAACTTGCCACAGACCACCGGATACAATGGGGCCCGTCACCCTACTGGAGACATCTCATTCCAGGCCCTCTTTGGTTAACGGGGAGTTGCACGTCGAGTTGACCACTCACTGCTTAAAGACTCTGATGACGAATCCTTCGAGTCTCTCTTGGGCATGGCTAAGGATCTTCAAGGTCTATAATTCCAAACCGTAAATATATATAGGATGATGACACCCAAACATATATTTCAATGACCTCATTGACCCTAGAGAGAATCGATGGATATTTGATGAAATCATTGTAAAGTCGCACCACGAGTGCAACCAGTGCAACCTTTATAGCTGATTTCCCTCGAGAGAAATTTGATAAAAAGGTAATTGAAAGTAAGAGGGCATTCAAGGTAATTTGCCATATTTTCTAGGAAAGGGGCGCATTTATGTTTGGGAGATCAGATCTCGTAGTAGAGATAGAGGTCATACCTTAACAAATACTTGAGATATTTTCTAACTTTAGAGTGTTTAATACGAGAAATAATTTATTCATTGTTGAGGCGGGGAAAGCTTAATTAAGCATAATTAGTTAAGTATAAAAGAAGGAGGGTGAGAGATATGAGAGGTTGATTGAGGAAGATAGTTGAGCGAAACGATGAAAGTATTTAAGGAGTCCGGTATAAACCCTTGGAAATGGCGGCGAGATGAACACAAAGCCCGCCTTACCCCCGCTCTCTCATTAATTAATTAGGCCTCTTTTTCAAATAGGCCCTTTTTCACTTTTTGTTTAAATTATTTCGCCTCGAAAAGTGTTTCAACACTTAAATTTGGCTTATTTTCACACGTAGCTATCTTTCTTTTAGCAGTAGATAAATATTTTCAAATAGTGATTGATTATTTAAGAAATCTGGGCGCCTCATCATATACCTTGTGCTCTACTTTATATAAATACCTCCTCATATATCTTGTACTGCTATTACATAAAAATAAACAAAATATATTTTGCAATTAACATAAAATCATTCCATTTGAAAGTCATATAGGATATCTCCGTTCGAATGCTTAGAACTAAGAAATGCCCTAGACAATAATTTTTAGATCGTTTCATGACAAAAAAATAAGATTCTGAACTAGTCTTGTGGATCTCTAACAGATAAAGAGAAATTAGCAATATTTTATATTCACCCTCCTCTAATCTAAGGAAAGTTGTACAACTGAATATTACGACATTACAAAATATATAATTTCAACATTATAATGATACGCCTTTCAGCAGATTTTCCTCAAGTTAAATCAGGTATTGAGGTTGTCATGACGCTATTTTCTTATATCATGCGTATGTCATGAAATATATTGCATACAGACAGTTTATAAAGGTTTTATTCAATACTTTGAATTCCTTATTCATCACAAGCGCCTTTTGAAGCCTATGCAATCCATAATTATAATAAGGTTATCATCTTCTAGATTCCCCCATTTTCCATTTTAGCCTGCACAAGCGACCTGCATTTTAAAACGTTTACAAAAATTGCGACCGCTAGAGCCGCAACAGGCAAATATATATTATGAGAAAGATCAAGTTCGTTAATGACAGAAATCGGACCATTGGGAGGAGAGGGGTTTAGAGGGTGAATTTCAAAGATTTGAAATATATCCGATACTATTTGTCGGATCGAAATATTGTTGATAACCAATCTTATTACAAATATAATTACCTGTAAATGATAATATATGATATTTTCTCGGAATATTATTGGAGGTACTTGGATTTTTTATTTTTCATCATTAAGTAAAATCCTACTCCTACTCATAGTGTAATATCAATAAGCTGTTATATCACGAACCACTATAATTAAGCTTAAATTCCCAATATTGATTTCAAGAGACATTTATTCTGCGAGATACATGCAAATTCGTGGTGTGATGGCATCATGAATTTTACGTTCTCGTCTCGAGAATGTTCATTTCATCTATACATCACATTCGGTATTTAATTGGTTTAGTCAACACTAAAGATCATATTTGGTATTGTAATTATTGTTCTATATTAAAATCCCTTTTCTACTCATTAACTTTAAAATAGAGTGCATATGGTGAGGTGAGGACACAAGTATTCAGCACGTGGGAAATATGCTTAGTTTACGCAGCCCCTGCGTGACGTACTTATACCTTACCTCCTGAAATCGATGAACATTTGAAGAAATGTTTGAAAATTGCGAATATAACATCAATACCTGATTTGTTTTTAAAGGAAAGTCTGTAATGCAAGCACGTGGAATATCTGCCTTATTTACTCAGCCCCTACGAGACGGACTTTTCATACTTTAGAATTATTTAAAAAAAAAAAAAGAAAAGAAAAAAAAAAGATATTTACAATATGAAAAATGTATTATTTTTGTCTTAAGAACTTTCAAGTCGTTTATTTTATTTACTACACTGCTCTAGTTTATATTCCTTTTCATAAAATAAACTAATAGTTTATGCTTGCTTTATTTTCTCCAAAGGGTTTTTTACTATGTGTAATAAACCTGTGATTTATTTATCTCTCCGCTTTAAACGGCAGTTAAACTATTTTAATGCAGCCGGCGCATTAAAATGGCTTTTTAATGTTCCAAACTTGCTCCGTGATTTCATGCTGTAGTAAATCTATATTTAATTATTCTTTAAGGTCCCACTATGAAGAGTCATTGGCTAAAAAAATATTAAAAAAGTAATAAATTGAAACCGACATAAATAACGGGCCATAAAAATAGCAATTGAAAAAAAGAAAACGAATAAATGAGAGCGACATTGCCAAAAAGAGGAGCAGGTTATGGGGCTTCTTGAAAAACTTTGCATTGAACAGTGCCAAAGTACATCCCTTTACGTCTATTCAAAGTAATATATTATTACTTCTAGAGCAACGAAAAAATTATTAAAGCGGATATTTCTCTTACACTTCCATATATAATCAATGGCATTGCAGTACTAGTGAATTTTTGTGATACTCATTAATTGGAATTGTGGATAAACAATCACATTCCACGGTTAAATACAATTATTTTCTCAAACAGGGAAATGTTGAGAAGCCCATTGATAAAACTGTTAGTATGATGGTTGTTATTCAAAATAGAGTTATTAGGGCTCTGAATTATAGAAAACAAATCCAAGCCGTACATTAGCGATGAACAGTGAATAATTTGTAAGGAATTGATTCAGTGAGGCGTGATATTGTAAGACAAGTCTGTCACGCAAGTGTCGCGTTCACTTAATGAATTTTCATATGCTGGAATGATATGCTGATGTCATTCAACATTCTCTTCTCAGTTTCTTCTAATACGAAGCATATTTAGAGAAGATCTGAAATTTATGCTGCATATGAGTTGCTTTGAGATACAGTTTTTTTGTCTATACTGACAAGTGTGTGTATGTGTGTGTGTGTGTGTGTGTGTGTGTGTGTGTGTGTGTGTGTGTGTGTGTGTGTGTGTGTATGACTGTGCTGAAGGTTAAAAAGAAAATTATTATTATTATTTATTAACGTCCAGTTTTTGCAAGTTAGGCTAATTGGGACGGGTTATCTAATAGGTTACCACCCTTTTCTAGCCAGGGTGGGATTTTAGGACGTTATTTAATGAATTTCGTCACTAAATAATTTCCTTTGCCCAGGCAAGAATCGAACTCGCCACTCTAGGTTGACCATGTGAGATAATGACTTACGTAAGAGAATGGATGTGCTGAAGATTGAAAAGAAAAGAAAGACCTAGTATTATTTCCTATAAAATTATTGAATACCAATTTTAGGATTTAACGTTACTCGTTTTACGTAAGAATTGTGATCCGTACTTGATGACTAATAATGTACAATATCAACCTATACTATACTTAATATATATAATCTCCATAGGCATTAGAGGAAAGCTTTGTGATATGACAGTCAATGGGTGATTTCCCTTAAGCGGAGCCACTTAAAAAGTGTGTCTTAGATAAATTGGAAAAAAATAATTGCTGAATGATACATGTATTCACAAGTTCATAAGCATTCGTGGGAACCACCTTAAATTATCTTAAATGAATCTTTTTTACTTTACATCTATATTGAGGGGTAGGGAGGGTCCTCATGGCATTTCACACGATATTTTGTGGCATTTATTTTCTATATATTATCTGTTGTAACATGAAACTGAATATTCCTCGAGGGAAGCTGGACTGTAGAGAAACGAATCAATCTGGATGTGCAATGTAGGTCTGTTTTCTTCTACAGTGCCTTTATTAGGCCTGAGTGCTCTTTCAGAGCAACAGCTCCGTCTTCAGTGCCCGTTGACTCTAAAAACCCTTTAAATATCAAGTATTATTATTAAGATTATTCAATAAACGGAAGGGGGCTGTGTCAATAGACACTGAAGATGGAACTGTTGCTTGGAAATGCACTCTGCCTTAATGTGTAATAGGAAACAGGACTACTTTGCAAATCCAAACTATAGCAGAATAGGTGTGTAGTATAAACATTAGTATTTTCATCCAGTATAATACTTCCATAAGTATTATATTGAATTAGACCTAAATAATTATATACTCAATGCACTATTATTGCCAACTAAAATGTCAATTGTAATGTGTGGTTTGTTAGCTGAGTGCGTATGTCATGAAATATATTGCATACAGACAGAAAATAAAGGTTTTATTCAATTCTTTCACTTCCTTGTTCACAACAAGCACCTTTTGAAGCCTATGCAATCCATAATTATAATCAGGTTATCAGTCTGCATTTCCAATAAACATTTAAATATATAAAATAAAATAAAAAAATCGGGACTTGAGTTAATCCTGATAATATAAGAGGCTTTAGAAAAATACATAGTCAATGGAAAGAATTAAACTCGTTAAAACTGGATTTATTAGAATCCTCTAGATGCGTACTAAAGATAACAGGTGTGAAATTTATACCCGTACTGATAACGCAGATAAAAAGCTACCACAAGCTTAAAAAAAAATATTTTGTGAACTACAATTACTCGAAATGCTTAAGCGCCTTACGCTCTTATCCTATTTTTTTTTTTTTTTTTTTTTTACTAACTTCTCTTAGTAAATAAATTTAAATGGGAACTTTTAAATTAAGCATTGGTTTTGTGGATTTATTACTAATAAAGGCATTTTTGAATATGTGTGATTGCTGAGAATTAAATAGGAGTTTTCGAATCTTCATTTCATCATCGGCAGTAATTGTGTCACATATTCTTATCTCTAAGTTTTAGCTGAAGACGTTTAAAAGTCGCACAACACTCACAGAGTCACAAAATAACACCATACCCACACACACACACACACACACACTCACACACACGCGCGAGCTCGGGCGCGCGCGCTTATCATTTGGATTTTTGAAATTTTTTATATCTTTTAGTGTTTTGGAAAACTAGGTTCTCATTGGTATGTTGGTTTATCTCAAAGAGTTATTTTAAAATATGAGAAATTTTATGCAGTAATAAGTTGTTTTATCCTACGGAATATTCATGGTTCCTTGTTATCTGTAGTGCTGATAATTCGTCGACTACATTTTTAGGGGATGTCCGTTAAGGGAAGTGACCAATTGAGGTCATGAGTACCTCATGACGCGATTTTTGTAAAAATTCCTCAAATGTCCATCGATCCTACGAAGGAGGTGACGAAAGTGAGTGAGTGATGAAAAATTATATATATACATATACATATATATCGCTCTATTTAAATACGAAGAAGATGTAGAATCGGCATTTGTGATAAACTAGCTGAGTAGTTTAAGACACACACAGTCACAATCAAATAATCAGGGAGTACTCTACAGCGTCCAAGTAGTTTTCTGCAATAAAGTTATCTAGAAGATAATGCCATCAATAATGCTCTTAGTTCTACATCAATAATGCCCTTAGTTCTACATCAATAATGGCCTTAGTTTTACATCAATAATGCCCTTGGGTTTACATCAATAATGCCCTTAGTTCTACATCAATAATGCCCTTAGTTCTACATCAATAATGCCCTTAGTTCTACATCAATAATGCCCTTAGTTCTACATCAATAATGCCCTTAGTTCTACATCAATAATGCCCTTAGTTCTACATCAGTAATGCCCTTAGTTCTACATCAATAATGCCCTTAGTTCTACTACAGTAATGCCCTTAGTTCTTCATCAATAATGTCCTTAATTCTACATCAATAATGCCCTTAGTTCTACATCAATAATGCCCTTAGGACTACATCAATAATGCCCTTAGTTCTACATCAATAATGCCCTTAATACTACACCAGTAATGCATTTAGTTAATAATGCCCTTAGTTCTTCATCAATAATGTCCTTAATTCTACATCAATAATGCCCTTAGGTCTACATCAATAATGCCCTTAGTTCTACATCAATAATGCCCTTAATTCTACATCAATAATGCTCTTAGTTCTACATCAATAATGCCGTTAGGTCTACATCAATAATGCCCTTAGTTCTACATCAATAATGCCATTAGTTCTACTACAGTAATGCCCTTAATTCTTCATCAATAATGCCCCTAGTTCTACATCAATAATGCTCTTAGTTCTACATCAATAATGCCCTTAATTCTACATCAATAATGCCTTTAGATCTACATCAATAATGCCCTTAGGTCTACATCACTAATGCCCTTAGTTATACATCATATTCTGGTTGGCTTCTGGAGGCCCAAATCGGTGATTAGTGTTCAGTCAAACATCAGTATCTCCACTTGACAGTTTTATCAATACTTTCAGGGTCTCAACCCCAACCATTATCAGTGCTCAGCTGTAATTGACTACAGTGCAATTGAACATTCCTTCGCAGACCACACAAGACAACCCGAGTCAAAGCTAATCAAATAGAGCTTAGCACCTGTGGAAAGAAATTATGAAAACCTATGATTCGATTCAATGTAAACCTTCGAATTTATACGAAAGTCCGTCTAGTAGGGGCTGCATAAACTGAGCAGTTTACATACGTGCGGGTATGATTCACCATTAATCTCCTCATACCATATAATTTATATTTTTATGTAAAAATCCAGTGAGTAGAAGTGGGGGTTTGTTGTAAGGCTGGATAAAATATCCTACGAATAACTCTTTTTATATTTGTGTTACGAAAAAAAAAATGCAGCACAATAATTGCAGATCACTAATAATTTAACAATCAATTGATTGAACAATTGATGCTGTTGAATTTTCCGAAACGTCTCATATTAACAGAGATATTATGATTTTTCGAATTCCTTCCTTTAACCCTCACCCCCATTCCTCGTCCGGTTTCTTTAAGTATCCATTGAACCCGAAAGATAAAGATAATTTCCGTCACGCAAGGACTGCGTAATCTAAGCAGATTTCCCACGTTACGCATAATTGAGTACTATTCTCACCAGCACATGCTCTCGAATTCTATGTAATGACCTATGAGTAGAAAAGTTATTTTAATACAGACGAATGATATGAAAACAAGAAACTACGATTAAGAAGCGTAGTATTTGAGGTACGAAATAATGCATAGAACTGTTCTCTTATAAGAGGTAAACAATAATTCATTATTGGTGAATAAAGCTATTTAAAACTCTCACCTTTCTGAATAACTCTGGGCTAATGTTTGTTAATTTTACAGTTATAGACACGTAGTGAATCATAATTTTTTTTTAATGTATCATTTTCAACTATCTGTATTCTAATTGAGAATTATTTTGTTTCAGGTAAGATTTCCAGTCAGATTTTCCTTTTTATTCTTAAGGGTAAGATTATGGTTTTTAAAATTGACCTTATAAATAAATTACTTTTCTTTCAATTTTGTATTCAAGTATTGAGTTCATTATATTTGTAAACTGAAGAACAGTTTTTCATAAAGTCTGTTGTCTTTTAGATTTCCAACGGAAGGGTAAGAAGGTCAAAACATCTCCACTCTTAGTACTTTCGGGGGGAACCGTACCATCTTCAGTGCATTAGAGCTGGACCCTATTGAGCAGCCATCTCCAGTCTCGCCAGAGATTTCGGCTCAATAGGGACCAGTAGTAGAATACACAAAGTACTCTGCAGTTAATGAATGAAGTATTAAGAGTGGAGGTGTTTTGACCTTGTTATTCTTCCGTTGGAAATCTATGACAAATATGGATATTATGTTTGTTTTTTCATGAGTCCTGCCAATACATTAAAATTGTTATTTTTAGCAGATTTCCCTTAAGGGAAACCAGCTATTGAGGACATACACATGACGCGATTTTCTAAAAATTTCTTTAAATGTCCATCGATCCTACGTAGGACATGTCGAAAATGAGGTCCGTTCAAAATTATATATATATATATATATATATATATATATATATATATATATATATATATATATATATATATGTCTGTTAACGCTCTAGCGCTCGCAATTTTTGTTTGATCGTAACCAAACCCGATATTTAAATGTTTTATGTATAAAGACAGATCAAGTTCGTTAACGGCTGAAATCGGACCAGTGGGAGGGGGGGGGGGTTTAGAGGGGTGGATTTTCGAAAATTCGAAATATCTCCGTTACTATACGTCGGATCGAAAAGTTGATCGAAAGATTGTATAAAATCAATCTTATTGCAAATTACATTTACTATAAATATTGTTCTATACATTTATTCTCTATATTGAATTGTTTTTAATTTAATCTAGGAGCCTAACAGACGAGAGTTACTCTCCCGCCAAAAGCTAGTTCGGGCGTTTCTTTGACTGGCTCGGCTCTCGTGAAATTTCTCTATTGTAAAACTTCACGTAGGAAATCTGCTTAGTTTGCGCACCCCCTGCGTGACGGACTTTTTTTTATTTTCAACTTGTTCTACTACGGCTAATTGGAGAGCTTAGACCCTTCTCTAGGATTTGATTTTTTTTTTTAAGTTCGTCACTAAATAAATTCCTATTGCCCAGACGGGAATCAAACTCACCAGTTACATTAATTAATTAATTATCCTACAGTCGAGGCTGTTTTTATTGATTCGCTATTGGCTTTCCGCCACTCCCACAGCTGCTCTCCTGACAACTGATTGAGCTATCTAGGTGTGTTGCCCTCTACGGAGTCAGTAAGGAGTGAGCTGACTCATCTCCAGTTGATTTATTCGAGTTGAGATTGAGCGGCGGTAGGGGGCGGAAGTTGAGATATGTGGATATGTAGGTGAGGAATAGCCTCTGCTGGAATTAAAAGTTGATGAATGGAATGCTTGCCATCATTTCTTTGCTTTATTGCCGGCTTCATCATATCTTCATTCCCCCATTTCATGCCCTTTCCCTGAGAACAATTTGACCTATTTCATTCAGACCTTTTCTCTCCATTTGTCTATTATATCTCTGTTTCTTCACTCTCGCTATGTTCAAGAGCTTTTTCCATTTAAGACCAACTATTCGTATTGTGGTAACGCGGAAAATTGAAGAGCTCATCGAATTTTCTTTGTTGAGGAAGAGGTCCGTTCAAATTTATATTTCTATCTAAGTATTTATCTCTTTATTGAAATTGATTTATGTAAGCTATGTATGCCTTTTTATTTCTATTAAATGTTAAAAAACCTGGGACCATACATATTTTTTGTTTGATATAAAAAAATTACTAATGTAAAAATAATTACTTTGTAAACATTACATAGCAAACGTATGTATCACATTCCATATAAATTACATTTCAAACTCAAGGAATGGGCATTCTAAAGTCTATTAATTTAGGAATTTTATGTAACAAATTAATTTTGTAACTAATCTCAGTAACACACTATATATATGAAGCATGCATTTTGTCAGATTTTCCTTATGGGAAATCAACTATTGTGTACGAATGAGATCGTTTTCCAAGAATTTAGGTGCAGGGGATGGTGGGTGTAGGATGGCTTTGAGGTATGTTGGAAAGGGTGCAAGAGATGATGGATGTGGGATGGCTTTGAGGTATGTGGGAAAGGGTGCAAGTGATGATGGGTGTGGGATGGCTTTAAGGTATGTGGGAAAGGTTGCAGGGGATGGTGGGTGTGGGATGGCTTTAAGGTATGTGGGAAAGGTTGCAGGGGATGGTGGGTGTGGGATGGCTTTGAGGAATGTGGTAAAGGGTGCAGGGAATGGTGGGTGTAAGATGGCTTTGAGCTATGTTGGAAAGGGTGCAAGTGATGATGGGTGTTGGATGGCTTTAAGGTATGTGGGAAAGGTTGCAGGGGATGGTAGGTGTGGGTTGGCTTTGAGGTATGTTGGAAAGGATGCAAGTGATGATGGGTGTGGGATGGCTTTGAGGTATGTGGGAAAGGGTGCAGGGAATGGTGGGTGTGGGATGGCTTTGAGGTATGTTGGAAAGGGTGCAAGTGATGATGGGTGTGGGATGGCTTTAAGGTATGTGGGAAAGGTTGCAGGGGATGGTGGGTGTGGGATGGCTTTGAGGTATGTGGAAAAGGTTGCAGGGGATGGTGGGTGTGGGATGGCGTTGAGGTATGTGGGGGGATGGCTTTGAGGTATGTGGGAAAGGTTGCAGGGGATGGTGGGTGTGGATGGCTTTGAGGTATGTGGAAAAGGTTGCAGGGGATGTTGGGTGTCGGATGGCTTTGAGGTATGTGGGAAAGGTTGCAGGGGATGGTGGGTGTCGGATGGCTTTGAGGTATGTGGGAAAGGTTGCAGGGGATGGTGGGTATGGGATGGCTTTGAGGTAGGTGGAAAAGGTTGCAGGGGATGGTGGGTGTGGGATGGCTTTGAGGTATGTGGGAAAGGTTGCAGGGGATGGTGGGTGTGGGGTGGCTTTGAGATATGTGGGAAAGATTGCAAGTGATGATGGGTGTGGGATGGCTTTGAGGTATGTGGGAAAGGTTGCAGGGGATGGTGGGTGTGGGATGGCATTGAGGTATGTGGGAAAGGGTGCAGGGGATGGTGGGTGTGGGATGGCTTTGAGGTATGTGGGCAGGGGTGCACGGGATGTTGGGTGTGGGATGGCTTTGAGGTATGTGGGAAAGGTTGCAGGGGATGGGGGGGGTGGGATGGCTTTGAGGTATGTGGGAAAGGTTGCAGGGGATGGTGGGTGTGGGATGGCTTTGAGGTATGTGGGAAAGGTTGCAGGGGAGGGTGGGTGTGGGATGGCTTTGAGGTATGTGGGAAAGGGTGCAGGGGATGGTGGGTGTGGGATGGCTTTGAGGTATGTGGGAAAGGTTGCAGGGGATGGTGGGTGTGGGATGGCTTTGAGGTATGTGGGACAGGGTGCAGGGGATGGAGGGTGTGGGATGGCTTTGAGGTATGTGGGAAAGGTTGCAGGGGGTGGTGGGTGTGGGATGGCTTTGAGGTATATCCATCATATATTCCAAGAAGATTACGAAAAAGAGGTCGTTTCAAATATATATACAAACACAATTGCAACCTCTAATGCGTTAATACATAAATATGTATAATTGCCCGTTAAACCTCTAGCTGTCGCAATTTTTGTTAGATCGTTACCAAACGCGATATTTAAACGTTTCAAATAGAAATAATGGGGGATTTAACCCAGTTACTTGTATTTGTTTCGTTTCAGCCTTTAATTGAGCCCCATTTATGTAGATCAGCCATTAAATATGTAATATGTAGCTTACATTTTAATGCGTATTTACATAGGCTTATTGGAAAAGAGACGGGAGATCATCAGTGGGTCATATTCTATAACATTGGAGAACCTGATACTATACACAGTTCCTGTACGTAAACTGGGAAAAATGTGTAAAAGAACGATAATTATGCGCTTGTTCGTTTAATATTTTTAACGTACATTGTTACAATAAAACACTATGAATAAATACATAATGTCACCTCTAAGTTTAGTTACCTTGAATAATAGTTAATTAAAGTTTTCATGCAAAATAATTATTTTCCAAAAGAGCTAGAATGAATGTGGTTGAATTTGTGCATGTTAGCAGATGGGGACGATATTATTTCAGTGTCGTTCTAATAATGCTGGAATGTACGTTTTGTCAAATGACATATGTATGTTTTGTTTAAATAATGTAACACTGAAATTTATGAAGTTCCAAGATTTTAATACTAACTTTTTGGGGGGAAACTTGATATGGTCATTAAGAGTTCAAGGATTTGACTCCCACCGTTCTTCCTGAGCAGGAAAATTGATTTGTAATTTATATTTTGAATTAATTTGTTGTCAGTATTAGAGGAGCGGTGTTTGCTGATTTGTCTATAGAGAATTGAGGTGTATTTGATGTTTGGAGTTGATAAACTGACAGGGCGTTATAGATGTGTTTATCACAAGCCACTAAGCTAATATCCGATTCTAGCTCCAAGGGATGCTCAAATCCATATTCGCTCATCCTATTCCAAATATTATCTTTGGCTGTTTCACTTAATGCTCATATATGTGTATTTGATTTTCCATACTGTTTATTAATTGACCTAGTTGCTGCTGAGTTTGTTTGCTACCTTTTTGTTATTTTGGCTCAAGTGAAATTTTTTTTCTTTCATATAATTCGAGCTTGGCAAACCTAGAGACGTGAGTTGGATTCTCTCTCGGGCACTAGGAATTTATCATACGTATAGAGCAACAATTGTAGGGAATCATTATCCTAACAAGTTTGGTTTTATAAAATTTGTCGAACCTACTCATAAGAAAGGAGCCACCGATTTTAGCCGGTAGCGAACTTTTTCTTTATTTTTACGTAAAACGTTTAAATATCGAATTTGGTAACGATAAAACAAAAATTAAGAGGGTTAACAATTATGTATAGTTTTGAAAGGACCTCTTTTTTATCACCTTCCGGGTTAATATCGACGGTAAGATACTCTTAAGGAAATCTGCTAACATCCTTAGTCCCACCCTGACAAGAAAACTGTGGTTACCTATAGATCCCAAGTATCCTTAGTAACACAAAGTGGTCTTTAATAATTACTATTTTTTTTATTTTTATAATTCTACCACTAACAATTTCTTATGAATCTCAAGAGCTATTTTTTTTTGTTTCTGTTAATTATTTCAGCAGATTTCCCATCATTATTTTGTTTATACCAAGTCTACTTTTTCTAAATTAATTACTACTCTTACCAGATGACTGTTACGGTAACTAGGTAATGATAGTAGCCATTAGCTAGTTTAAAAAAGTCCGTCACGCAGGGGCTGCGTAAACTAAGCGGATTTCCCACGTGAAGTTTTACAATAGAGAAATCTGCCTAATAACAACTGTAGTAGTAAGAAACCTCTAAACCTAAAACATTATTTAGGGCGTAATAACCCAGTAGTTTCTCGCCTCAAAAAACAGTTAACCTAACCTCTCGAAACCTATTCACGAGGGACGAATAGTTGTGGAAACGGCCGGCAGAGCTCTCGGCGGAAAGTCCGAACATAGCCTACTGGTGACCACACGCAGAATAGAAATGCAAATATCTCGGTTAATATTCAAGATAAAGAATAAATGTATAGAACAATATTTATAGTAAATTTAATTTGCAATAAGATTTAATCTATACAATTTTTCGATCCGATGCATAATAACGGAGATATTTTGAATTTTCCAAAATCCCCCCTCTAAACCCCCCCTCCCACTGTTCCGATTTCAGCCATTAACGAACTAGATATTCCATTTTACATAGAACGATTATATTCCGAGTTTGGTAACTATCAAACAAAAATTGCGACTGCTAGAGCAATATATATATATATATATATATATATATATATATATATATATATATAATTTTGAACGGACCTCATTTTCGTCATCTCCTGGGTAGGATCGATGGACATTTGAAGAAATTTCCGTCATGAGTACGACCTCAATAGCTGATTTCCCTGTAGGGAAATCTGCTAAAATAAAATGAGTTTGACAGTTTTCTGCGACTTTAGTGACTGATAGCGACGTTTCACATAATAAAAATATCATCATGTGTTCCTGAAGACTGGTAAAAATCTCAACTGGATGAGCTCACTGCTGGTATATTTGAGAATATGGCAGTTTCTACAACATAAGATAGTGACAGACAACGATTTTTCACATTAGAAGTGTCATCATGTGTTCCCGAAGGCTGGTAAGAACCTTTGCCGAAATTTGAGACTTTTAACTGGGTTCTATGACATAAGTCGTGACAAAAATCTTTCACATCTTAAGCGTGCTATTCCTATATGTCCTGAAGATTGGTAGCCGATAGAATTTTATTATATTTGAGGGCTTGACTGTTGAGTTAAAAATTGTTTTGATAATGTTTCGTAGATTATAGGTCTGTCTTTTTGTATTTGGTCAACGTCAATTCTGTTTTTATTGTTCATGGAGGGAGCTGTAATGGTTTAAAAGTCTTGGTCACTCATTTTTTCAATGCCCCGTTTAGCAAGAGGCTTGTGTTTTTTCTGTCATTGTAAAAACATTTTGCTGGTATTTGCAATAGTTGATACACAAGGCATATTCAGAGATTTTACCTCTGAGATGTTTAATAGTTGACTATGTTTCAGGCCAGAAATGATTCACTCTCTAGGCATGTCCCTGTATGTTTCTGAAGGCTGGTTATAACTTTGCCGGGACGAGCTAAATCCGTGCTGATTTGAGATGTTAATGAGTTTACCCTTATATACACAGGCTGCCTTGCCTACTGTCATAATGCCTGCTACTTTGAGTTCCCAAAATCCGGGCTATATCTTCAGCAATGGGAGCTAATTCTGAGTAGATTTGAGATGTTGGAACAGTTTAGTCTGACTTGCTTAGCTTGATTATCTTGTGTTTCCTTAATGAGCAGCCCTTGTACTGCCTCCTATTCCATTGAGCACAGCATTGTCGGAAACTTGATCTTCCAGAGTATTTCAAACTCCTCCTCGTTTTGGAGGCCGGGCCACAATACAATCTCAAAACGCAGTATACTTATTCACGTTCGCAGAATACAACTCAGTCTAATAATAAATTCAGTGTGTTGCGTAATGACATCTTACGTAAGTGCGTCAGAGATCCACTTACTGAACTATTTAGTAACCCTTAATGACCTACATAGGACAAGGAATCGGGGATAAGAGAAGGCGGGTGATACTACAACGGGGTTTGCATTCCTAAATATCTAATGTATTAAAACTATGTTCTACAATTATTGTCGTTTTCATTTTTGTGTATCTCGAACATTAAAGGAGTTACTTGTATTTTTGTCTTTTGAGACTTTGGTGAACTCCCAGTCGTGCTAACGCGATTTTCATTTATGGCTATTGTAGCACTAAGAATCTCACGAACAACGTAAATTTCAAGTCGAGTTTAAATTCCCACTAATGGAAAAATAGCGAATACAATATTATATAACGTGTACCAAGTGTTATTCCAGCACGTAAGGGATCTGCTGACGTAGGACCTGCTTGATGGTTTTGATGATAATATTGCTACGAAAAATGGGGTTCCTAGAATTCAGTCTAAATTTTAATTTGAAATATAGTTATATATATATATATATATATATATATATATATATATATATATATATGGATTTCAGGAAAAGGAGGATTTTGTCTTCCTGCATTACATTTTTAATTTAAGCTTTTTAACAATCGATTTCATCACATCCTTGAAATCTTTACTGAAAAAGGAAAATAAACCAAGACTATCGCTAGAGAATGGACAACAAGTTAGTTATCACAGCCCTGTCAATATACTGATTTTTTATTAAAGGCCTACAAATGCCACTAAAGTGATGGAACCGTAGACTAAATGAATTGGATTTCTACTCCCATTAATAACCACGGGAGAAAACGTAACCGTGCTTTTACCTTCGACTGGAGATATTTCAACATATTTGTTTTTTATAATAAGGTGGCTGTAAAGGCGGGAAGCTTTTTTAAAGGCAAGAATAAGAGAGCATTAGACTGAAATATTTACTATTTTATGGAAAGATGAGGGGAAATAATACAAGTCACTATTTGAGTTCTCAAAAGAATCAAGTATATTGAATTGATTAAGGAACATATAATACACTTTAGAAATATAGAGGTTGAAAAAGAAACAAAAGGAAACTTAACTTTATAAAATAATTTAGCGGCAAGCCAATAATATATATACAATAGAATGATCGATCGGTCCTATATTGTGTGAGTACTCATTTAATAATTTGCGTAGATAATGCTAGCATTATTAGAAGTAGGTACCTGCGGGAAACATACTTTCTTTGAAGTGGAGTCTTCTTCCGTTGTTATTTTCTGTGTTCCCTATAAGATTCTGTCTTCTAGCTGGTTGCAGTGATCCGTATATGATGGTAGCGTTGCAGGAGATGAAAGATTGACTATAACTCTGTAACGGGGGAATCCCATCTGAACTGGTCCGCTTGAAACCAGCCGGTCACTTCTTGAGCTGCAACGTAGATTCCGCTGTAGGCCACAGCCTTGGTGATCTGCATATGTGTGGCGGGTTTGTGAACTCAGCGAGCACGGGAAATTCAATTTATAAGACGACTGAACAGTGGCTATACCAACTTTTAGCAGATTTCCCTTAAGGGAAATCAGCTATTCGTCGTCCTCATGGCGCGAAAAATGTCTTCAAATGTCCATCGATCCTACCCAGGAGATGACGAAAATGAGGTCCGTTCAAAATTATATATATAGATATATATATATATATATATATATATATATATATATATATATATATATGTATATATATTAATTTGTTTGTTACCGCTCTAGCCGTCGCAATTTTTGTTTGATCGTTACCAAACTCGATTTTTAAACGTTTATGTAAGAGACAGATCAAGTTCGTTAATGGCTGAAATTGGATTAGTGGGGGGGATTTTCGATAATTCGACATATCTCCGTTACCATACGTGGGATTAAAAAATTGTATAGAACCAATCTTATTTCAAATTAAATGTACTATAAATTTTGTTATATACATTTATTCTGTATCTTAAATATTAACCGAGATATTTTCAATTTTTCAGTTTTCAGTCTTCTACTCATGTTACATAAACATTACTCTGTTATGTAATAAACCACATTATTCGAAGCTTAAATACCATAAATTGTTTTCAAGAGACCTTTATTATACGAGATAATTGCAAATATGTTATCGTAACGCCTCCACCCTCTTCCTTTTTAATTTCTTGGACTACTAAAATTTGATTCATTGAGATAAAAATTATTCTGATCCATTACAAATTAGAGTACTAGATAGAAGTTGGCAGAACTGTTTGATACATTTCAGATGTTTTGCGTGGGGAGGTTTCTTATTATCGTTTGTATTTATTCACTTAATATTCACGGTGGTGTTGTGTTACCGGCATGTAGATTTATCTATTGTTAAACTTCACGCGGGAAATCTGCTTAGTTTACGCAGCCCCTGCACGACGGAACTTTACTTTTATAAAATGTCTGTGTGAATCGCTAAAATTGCGATACACCTAAATAAATTTTTTTGATAGTATTCGTGTTAGTACATTAAAGTGAAAATTAATTATAAAAAAACATGTTGAGAAAACGACTCTATATGCAATTATGTGTGTAGTTGAGTAGACTCTAAGGATGTGCATTAGCCTCGGCTAATCCCAACTAAATTGGCTTGATCAATTTAAGCCGGAGAAGGTTTATCCGGAGATAAACACAATCAGCCAATACACACAGTCTCTATTGACTCTTCCATCAGCCTTATATTCTATATTGTATCGATATACTCATCTTGTGCTCATCCCTCTATTCTCAATCATGTCATATATCCTACCATGTATATATATATATATATATATATATATATATATATATAATCAATATCGTCATTTCCCCTAAGGGAAATCTGCTACAAAGTGTTTATTGAAGACTGAAAACAATAAACTCCAGATATCTCTCTCTTGAGCATAATAACCTAGCTGTTGATTGCCCAAACCATATTAATCCTTATCCAAATATCTCGGTTAGTATTCATGATACAGAAAATACGTACATAACAACAATTAAAGTTGCAATAAGATTGGTTACGTATAATTATTATTCGATCAGACTTACAGTAACAGAGAAACTTTCGAATTCCCCCTCTGAACCCTCCAACCGGTCCTATTTCTGACATTAACGAATTTGATTTTTTTCTTCTTTGTACATAAAACGATTAACTATCGAGTTTGGTTTCGACCAAACAAAAATTGCAACCGCTAGAGCGACCTTCGTTAACTCAGGTAAGATTTGGGGAGTTTGAGACTATTTCTTAAATGTTTAAAAATGTAAATATATACTCTAGTTGCACTATTCAAAATATTATGAAGTTGTGAATTATCTGCTGGCTGATAAATACTGAAAAGGGAATAAATAGGGCAATGAAGTATTATATGATAAATGTCCTCATTCATATTTAAATTACAGAATGTACTAATTTTTTATGGGTTAATATTGTATTATAGAATACATTTATTATTCAAACATTTATACAATTTTTGCTTGGCATTCATAACTGTACAATAGTTTTTACAATTCTGAATGGCTAACCAAAAGTTAGAAATTCCTGAGATGAACCGGGAGTTGTGAAAATGGCCTTTTGTAGCGGACTATAATTTGTAATTTGGAGCTTCTATAGAAAGTAATTTAATTTGGCATGCTTATACTATTGATTATTATGATGGAGGTTTATACTCAGTGAAAACTGGAGTAAAATCCATGTCGGGGGAAAATCCAACCGATATGGAGTTTGTGAGTGTGACATATTAAGGGGAATTTAAAAATTTTCGCACGATTCTAGCAGTATCAAGAAGTACCCCTTGCTGTGCTTCTTTTATAATTGCTGTTGGCAGATTCAAGCTCTTGGTCCCTGCTATCGTTGTTTTTGGCACTAGTCCATTTGAACTTACTATAATAGGCGAAACTATGGCAGATTTCAGTTTGTATACCTCTTTGAGCTCGATAGCCAATTCTTGATATTTTCTTAACTTTTCGGCATGGGATTTTCGAATATTCTCATCATTGGGCACTGCAATGTCAATAATATCAGCAGTCTTATTGATCTTGTCAATAATGAGAATATCAGGTTATTATTATTTATTAACGTCCACTTTTTGCAACTCAGGCTAATTGGGATGGGTTATCTACAGGTTACCACTCTTTTCTAGCCAGGGTGGGATTTTAGGGTGTTATTTAATGAATTTCGTCACTATACTATTCAGCTAATTTGTAATTTAATTCAATTATGTCTTGAGTAAGCCAGTTGTTAATGAAATTTAAAGAGTTTAGTTGATTTTTAATTTGAGGTACCTAATTGAACTTGATAATATAGTCTTTGAAGGTTGAATAATTTAAAAATTATAAGTGTTCTTAAGCACAAAAAAGGTTTTTTGTTCATCATCTTAGAGTGGCGAGTTCGATTCTCGCCTGGGCAAAGGAAATTATTTAGTGACGAAATTCACTAAATAACGTCCTAAAATCCCACCCTGGCTAGAAAAGGGTGGTAACCTGTAGATAACCCGTCCCGATTAGCCTAAGTTGCAAAAAGTGGGCGTTAATAAATAAATAATATTCATCATCTCATAACAAGGAATGAAAAGCCAATCTTAACATATGTTTCCACCTAACCCATAAATTACAATTAGCCAAAGAGATATAAATTATTAATTATAATATTCAGTCCCTAACAATTAAATATAATAAAATAAGATTACCTTGTGTTGAGTTGTTCATGTAGGACCGATATTTATATGAGGTGGACGAAATATAACCCAGTTGGTATCCTTAAATAGTTCAATTAAATAATTTGTCTCCATGGTGGGATTCATTAGAAAATTGATAGGGTCTGGGAAGCCCAAATAGCTTAAAAAATGTCTTAGTAGAGTGAAATTGGATTATCTTGGTTCCAAATTTCTCTCATAGTGAATTTCATTAGATTTCGTTTGAGAAACTACAAAACATATATAATTCAAAATATCTATATCAGAGGAAAATCAGTTTAAACTTATGGATTTTTCATATGAGACCAATAATAAATAATAATAAAGTACCATCCTATTGATACTAGTAATGAATTAAATTAATTTATTTCCTTTTTCTCCCAGAGTAGAATTCATTAGAAAATTGACAGACTGCAAAGGGTAAATAACTAAATAAATAACATTGAACGCCCTTAGGTAATTATATTAAATAGTGTTGAGTTCAACATATTGGACCAATATGTCGCCTGTGAAATAATGTTTAATAGATAACCGAAATGTGTTCAATTTATTAATTGGTTCCAATTTTCTCCCACAGTAGCATTCATTAGAAAATTACTAGAGCTGCAAAGGCTAAATAATTTAAAACATTTAGTAGCAGAGTGAAATTAGCTAGACTTGTAATGGCTTGTTCATATGGGACCAACAATAAATAATATGTGTTGACTGAAATACTGCCCACTTCATGTACATAGTGTGATCAATTAATTAATTGATCAAATTTCCCTTCAAACTATAATTCACTAGGAAATTGATATAGCCTACAATTGGTGAATAATTTAAAACATTGTTTAATTAAGGTAAATGACATTAACTAGTGTTGTGTTGTACGTATTCGATAATAATGCCAATTCTGTAATGTGCTCAAACGATTATTAAATTTTCCCACAGAGTGAATTTTGATATAAATTTGAGAAGGACTCCGTAGGGTTAATAATTTAAAAGTTTTACCTAATATCCAAGAGACATTAGATTCGCTTGGGTTGACTTCTTCGTGTGTTTACACTAATAACACGTGTAGCTGAGTTACTGGCTTATAGATATCCCAATGATTTCAGTTAATTAATTCATTCCTATTTTCTCCCTTAGTAGATTACATTAGAAAATAGAAAGAGACTGCGAAGAGTAACTATTTTAAGACATTCGCATATTAGTCGAGTGTATTTAGATTAACTTCCGTTCAATTCTTCGCGTGAGTTCGATTCGGCCTTGGCAGACGAATTTATTTGGTAACGGAATTCATTAGTCCCATACCCTGGCTAGAAAGTTGCAAAATGTGGACGCTAATAAATAATTAATTCTTCGTATGGTACAATAATAATAATATGTGGTGCTGAAATACTACCCTATTGATATCCTTAATATGTTAAATTAATAAATTCATTCCAATTGTTTCCTCTAGTGGATTTCATTAGAAAATTGATTGAGACGGCGAAAAGTAGATCATTTTAAATATTTACCTATCAGGCATGAGAAATTAGATTAACTTGCATTGATTTCTTCATATGGGACCAATGATAATACGTGGTGACCGAAATAATGTCCAATTCTGCAATGTGTTCAAATGATTAATTGATTACAATTTTCTCCCGGAGTGAATATTCCTATAAAACTGCTAAGGACTGCGAAGGGTTAATAATTTAAAACCTTTACCTAATATCCAAGAGACATTATATTCACTTGAGGTGACTTCTTCATATGGCTCTAATAACAGTATGTGGTGTTGAAATACTGCCCTATTGATATCCTTAATGTGTTTAATTAATAAATTCATTCCAATTGTTTCCTCTAGTGGATTTCATTAGAAAATTGATAGAGACTGCGGTGAATGATTATCTAAGACATTCACATATAAGTCGTGGAAATTTAAAATTAGATAACTTGCGTTGATTTTTTTTTGTATGACTAGAATAATAATGTGTGGTGCTGAAATACTGCCCTTTTGATATCCTTAATTAGTTTAATTAATAAATTCATTCTAATTGTTTCCTTTAGTGGATTTCATTAGAAAATTGATGGAGACTTCGAAAGGTAAATAATTTGGAACCTTTACTTAATGTCCAAGAGAAATTATATTCATTTGCGTTTACTTCTTCATATTGTTGCAATAATATATATGCGGTGTTGAAATACTTCCCTAGTTATATCACTACTGTGTTCAATTATTTAATTCATTCCTGTTTTCACCCAATGTGGATTTCATTAGAAAATCGATAGGGACTGCAAAGGGTAAATAATTTAAAACCTTTACTTAATATCCAAGAGAAATTATTTTCACTTGCGTTTACTTCTTCATATTGCTACAATAATATATATGTGGTGTTGAAATACTGCTCCAGTGATATCCCTAATGTGTTCAATTAATTAATTCATTCCAATTTTCTCCCAAAGTGGATTTCATTAGAAAATTGATGGAGACTGCGAAGGGTAAATAATTTAAAACATTTATTAGGGGAGTGAAATTAGCCGTGCAAGGAGAGCGGTAGACCATTGCGGAGGACGGGGGTGGGGGTTGGTTAGGACCGAGGTAAAACACGCCAGAGCCGGAAATAGCTTTAATTAAAGAACAGTGCTTCCTGTTTTAATTAATTGAACAAATCATGGGTTTGAACGTTGGCTCGAGTCGAGTAGCCTCCAGGCCAGGGGTTAGTATTGCAACAGTTGTTCCGGAACAACTTGCTCGGCCCGATACAACTTATAACTCATACCTTAACCCACACAAGCCCTGGCCAGAAGTGGTTTACTTCAAACCTAAGGGCTCTCTGTAAATGGCTTTTAATTTTAGGAACAGTCCATTATAGGTTAAAAAATAGTTTGGAATGTAACTTAAACATTGTAATAGTATTAGAGTTTACTTAGAATTTAAGTTTACTTTTCATCATGAGTTAATAATTTACGAGCATATCGGTCTAACGATACTTCGATGGCTACCTCAACTTCCTCATTGGCATTATATTGGCTTTTATTAGCAGATTTCCCTTAAGGGAAATCAGTTATTTAGGTCGTACTCATGACGCGATTACCGAAAAATTTCTTCAAATGTCTATCGATCCTACCCAGGATATGACGAAAATGAGGTCCGTTCAAAACTATATATATACATATATTTTTCTGTTAACGCTCTAGCGGTCGCAATTTTTGTTTGATCGTTACGAAACTCGTCATTTAAGCGTTTTATGTAAAAAGAAAGATCAAGTTCGTTAAAGGCTAAAATCGGACCAGAGGAAGGGGGGGGATTTTCGAAAATTCGAAATGTCTCCGATATTATGCATCCGATCAAAAATTTGTATAGAACCACTCTTATTGCAAATTAAATTTACTATAAATATTGTTATATACATTTATTCTCTATCTTGAATATTAACCGAGATATTTGAGTTTCCGTAACTGTTCGGCTCTGGTGGATGCTTCTTCTAACCTGTCTCTTTCAGCTTTTAGTTTGTGAGATTTATGCAAATACGTTCTGTTCATCCGACCCCCCCCCCCTTCTTTAGTTCTTAGACTACTAAAGTTTGTGAATTAAAATATAAATGATTCTGATTCATTATAAATTGCAGTACTAGATATAGTAAATAGGTTACAATAAAATTATTGTTATATATTCAGATGTTTATCAGTATTTGTTTTTCTTTCCGGCGAAGAATACGTCTATCTATCTGTTCAGCTCTGAGTGGTTTGCGGACCTATGTGTTTACAATTCAGAAAAATTAACTGAAAGATTTCTCATTATCGTTTGTATTTAGTCTCAGTGGTGTTGTGTTACCAGTATGCAGATTTCTCTATTGCAAAACTTCACATGGGAAATCTGCTTAGTTAACCCAGCCCCTGGGTGCCAGACTTTATTATTTAAATTTTACTTACTTCCTCTACATAGATAGACATATGTAGAGGGATTTTATTTTTCTGCACATCATATGCATATTTGCATTATATGTGCATTTTATCATAACTTTTAAAAAATTTTATATAATAATATATGTACATATGAAAAGATGTATCTAGAAACTTTAAAATGAAACTTTACAAAAAATAATCATTAAATATTAACAATTAAAGAAGACAATTAAAATAATTAACAAAAAATAAATACTTTTATTGTATATTATTGTAACTATTACTGACTGTAGGAACATTGAATACTTAGAGACTTCACATAACTATCTTCTTACAGACAGGAGCTCACATATCGACAATATATAGCATCACCTTAAAAAATTAAATTTCTTTTACAAAATTTATCTTCTCCCCTTTTTGATTTTGACTTGGAATTAGTGAGACATTTGATATCATTGTGAACATTTTAAATAATATAAATTTACTAATATATAGAAATAAAATAATTTATTTTTTATTAAAATCAATTTACATTGCTGTCTTTATTACTAATCTAATGTTTATTTGTTATCTTTATTTAATTTGTCTTGTATTTAATGTTTATTTAGTGTGTTTAATTATTTTATTTGTTGGTTCAGTTTTTTTGTTATTTTTCTTTAATTTTGTTTTTATTTAACACTGTTAAACTTTGAGCCAAATCGCCTAGTTGCCGGTGCTCCTGTATAAATAACTAAATTATATTCTCGTTTCCTCTCTCAGCTTAAGAATATCACTAGCTATTGTTTTTAATAAATTTGTGTTTTGAAAATAAAATACTGGGACTGATAGGCCAATGAGATTATGAGTCTTTGTATGTCTTGAGTCAGTCTACATTCAAAGTGGCTGAAGTGAAGTGAATGTCTGTCCAAGGTAACTGTCGCATTTACAAGTATTGGAGTCAGTAATTTTGAATCTCTATAACTGAGAGTTTTATTTCCTTGTAACTGTTTTATTTAAAATGTATGTTGGGGTAGTGAGATATTGTTTTTTAAAAATGGGATGTATAATTTTAGATGTAATCCTCTATCATTTTGAATCCACCCCGGTTGCCACTAATTATCACTTTTTTCTCTTAGTAAAGATTTTAACATAGTTGGAGTAAAGTAAATTTCATCTTCGTTACTTTTAGAGGCACCTTTGGCATGGATATCCTATTTTATTGGCTTCGTAAATGCTGTAGTATGCTGTCTACTTTGTCTCTAGGTTCAGAATTACTTTGAAGGACCTACTCTCTTGATTTTATCACTCTGAGTGAGAAGGCTTGGACGGAATTAATAAAATTCTACTGCCGGCATGAAACTATGTCGTGGAAGTTTCCAAGTTTGACAACAACAGAAAAATAAATAACCTGACTTCCTTGTTATATTCATTAAATAAACCACATGTTTTCTGCACTTTCTTTATTACTATTTAATAAATAATATTATTATTATTTCTATTCCTGCCTGAGCAATAGTAATTTATTTAGTGACGAACTCATTAAATAAAAATCTTAGTCCTTGAATGTTAATAAGCAATTTTGACATTATTAATTAATCAACTTCCACTTTTTACTGCTATGGCTAAGGATTGAACAAATTTAAAACTATTTTATTTAAAACTCTAAAGGGGAGGGAGCCCTTAGAAAATTCAACATTCAAAAAGTAGTTGTTTTGAGTTGATATATATATATATATATATATATATATATATATATATATATATGTGTGTGTGTGTGTGTGTGTGTGTGTGTGTGTGTGTGTTTGTGTGTGTGTGTGCGCGCGCGCGCGTATGTGTGTGTGTGCGTGTGAGCGTACGTGCGTGTGGATTGGAAGGGGCATATATATATATATATATATATATATATGTATATACAACGCCACACAGAAACTAGCGAAAATGGCCTCAAAACGGGCGTAGCTGTATAACAACTATTGAAACAAATATTTTATGAACAACATTAATCATTAAGACTGTTCATTATTTATAAAATGATATTATGGAATTTTTAGATATAATATAATATGAAAGTTAATGTTATTTAATAACTTCCACATTCTGCTACTAAGACTGATTGGGACGGGTTATCTACAGGTTACCAACCTTTCCTTGCTTGGTTGGGACTAACGATTTTATTTAATGAATTTGTCAAAAAAATAAATTCCTACTGCGCCCATGTGAGAATCGAACCCACAACTCTCGCTTTACCACATTGAAATTAAGACTAAGGTCTTAACTCACATCTGAGCAATGCGGTCAGCGCCATTGATGTATTAGTCCATTAAATAAATCAATATATTTTTAGTAGATTATTGGCAATTTTCGTACAGTTATTCTTACAAATTTTGTTACTCTTTTTTATCCTATCTTCTCATGTTAATAATCAATTCCGCTGAATATAATATTCACATTGTTCAGGTTCATTAAAATTTGCTGTTGATACTTGTAGTATTAAATGTGTTTTTATTTTTATTTTTACAGCATACGAACATAGCACGCCTGTGCTGAAAGACCTCGTGTAAAGTAAATTATGTGGAGGGAAGACTGCTTTATCATTAGAGCTCTATCCTAGAATTTATATTTATTCATTATCCTCGTTCTAGTCTTTACTGAAAACAATGAATAATTTATGAACCCTGAAGACTAAGCATATATTCAACGTTTCCAGTAAGGAATTTATATGTTCAAACCTCCACGCAAGCAAAATTGGAAAATTCAATGATGATGTTTAAATACATTTTCTCTAACTCAACTCGAATATTTTATTAGAGAGTTGATTTTCGAGGCTGTTGTCAGGTCCCGACCTATAAAACAGTTTTAACACAGGTTTTTTCACATTATAATTAATTATACGTATATTACTAAGCCAAGACATTTATGGGATCAAATATTGATTTAAATATTTAATTATTTATTCATGCGCGCTCCTTTAGGGAACATTTTTATTTTAATGAACATTCGTCCTTCAATAGGAACTCTTCAGTACATAAATTATGCTGAGTCCTCCATGGCTCGAGCAGCAATGATTATTTACAAGGAAGTATAAAATATAGTGAAGTTGTATCTACTCTTCATAGCGATATAAAAGTGTGGCGCACTGTTACAGGCACGGTTACCAATAATGTTGTCGCTATTCTACATGTATATTTTGACATTTGTTGTGTATTTGTAGCCACGCTTCACTCGACATTTTATCTGCAGTGTACTGAAGATCACCAGCAGAAGAGGTTCCCCAAAAAGTGCTTATAAATTAATAAGGAGAATTCCCCTCTCCCGGTGTAAAATTTAATCTTGGCCTCGTAACTTCTGGTAACTGTTGTTAAGTGTTTAATAGGACCAGGAAAAAAGGGGTGACATAAGAAGATTTATATTATAAGGATTTGCAAATGTCATAGAAATAAATTTTGATGATTTAGTTAAAGCTGGCCACAGGACTTTTGAAAACAGACGAGACTTAATTTTTGTTAATTTGATTAAGTTTTTTTATTGCAATTATATGAAATTTTTAAGGAGGCAAGAATTAGATTAAATCCATTAGCTGCTTTTGATGAATATGAAAAAAATCCACAACGCGTTAGAGCGGCATATATATTGTTACATTTATTACAAAAACAGTAATAAACGTTGTTTATTAGAGTTCTTTTGGATTGTAAAATTAAACTCACACAAGCTCCAGAGTTTTTGTCACTGCAAAATTTATTTAACAATACACTAATTATTCTTTACTACTACTCACAGTATGCACTGATAGCTTCACTGTTCCTCTTATTACTCAGTCCAATAACGCACTCACGATCACTGAGTTCACAAAAACACTACACTGCACTGATCTTCGCGAAGATAACGACATTGCACTGTCGTTTACTTAAACACGACAATATACTGTTCTTCACATAATCAATTTACCGAACTGTTCACTAAAGCTGCACTGAACGCACTGGTATTCACCTGAAGAGCGCTAAGAACAATCTAAACTAACTCGGGGCGGGCTAAGTACTTTTTATAGATTGGCGGTAACATCAAAGGAAACTGTTTAGACACGTCTAGATCCCAGACGGGTATTGCCGAGAACGGGCTAGATCATCAGTCGGCTCTTTTCATCTACTTTGTACTTCTTAAAATATGTGATTAACTCTGTTTAATTTTACATTTACGTAATTTTCGCAACAATATGTTTGGCACAAGTTTACTCATATATATGTTGGGCATTGAGGAAATAAAAAAAAATCCTCATTTTGTTGTTTTATGGAACAACAAATGCAGAAATCAGAAGTATTTCTTTCCTGTCACCATGAGCAAAGTTTAAAGCCAATCTTACACAACCCATACGTATAAAATGTTCCTGGGTAAAGCAGATGGACGTCAGTGAAATACACAAGCAAGAGAGTGGGATTCAATTTTGGAGCGAGATGGCTTTGGAAAATAAAAGTATGCTTAGCTGGTTGCCCCATTGGGAAGCCTGTCGTGGAAATATGTCAAACCCTCTGGAACCTATGTCCTTGCCCTGTCTCTTTATCCCTCCTAATAGTGGGGAGAGCACTTCCCTCTAAAAGCCCAACCACGAGTTCTGGGAATGCGTCTTTGACTCTGGGCCTAAGGGACGTGTCCGCGTTCTGATAAGGCTAAATGTATTTTCTTATCGCTCTCCCCGAGTCTTTCCCTTTACAAAAGGTGAAATTCAATACAGATGGACTGAGAGACTTTCGAAAGATGCTTTTCGTATTGAACAATGTTTCTATCTCAACGAGAGGGCTTCTGAAAACAAATTTGTTAAGGCTCTTATGGGTGTATAGGAAAACACAATATTTCCCATTCAGTATCTCTTTTCTCTTTTAAGTCCTTGAAGTCCCTTTCTAAAATATATAATACATGTTACCACTGCAATAAAATAGCTAACATATAAAAAAAATAAGTCAACTAATTTATGGTCGTGAGAGGTAAGTGGTTTCTTGGAACTTGGAAAACGGGTAGTTTCTGTTTTTAACTTGTAAATGCAAGACAAAGGTAGGTTTAAGGAGGTAGTTAAAATTTAAATAATTTTTATTTATTTCTGTATTTTGATTTTTTATGGCGACGGACGAGTAACAGAGATATAATTTTTTTCAGCTGGGTACAAAAAAAGATTTCATACAAATTCCAAAAATTACGTTCATTAGCACATATAATAAATTCAAGTACGAAATAACTCAGAAAGCTGATTGGTCTTTCAATCAAGAAGGAAAGTGTACAGCTACATAATTTAGCAGGCCTAAATATGATGTTTCGTCACTTTAAGGCCAGACGTTTCCAAAATCATCCGAGAATCGTAAATTTGTACTGAAGTCCCTCCAAAAGTATTTAAGATCGATTCAGAGAGGAATAATTCCGGAGTACTTAGGAAAACATAGTTTTGTATTCAGAATATATTCATTATTGTTTTAATTATGTTGTTATGTTAATAAATATATCCATTCATTGTTTCTTGAATGTTTACGTTTAGTTTCTTTTTGGCATATTTCCCTTAAGTTAATTCAGCTATTAAAGCTGTACTCATGACCCGAATTTCAAACAATTCCTTCGACTACCCATCCTACATAGGATATTACGGAAAAGGGTCCATCCGATATATATATATATATATATATATATATATATATATATATATATATATAACAAAATGCATACATTGTAATGTAGTTGTATGCATTTTTGTGTAACTCCAATATTATGCTGGTTATTTGTGTTTTCATGTTTTCAGTCTCCAGTAAACCTGCATCTCTACTCGCTAAATTTTTAATTTGAGTCACTGAACATCTCATGTCCAGCTTACATCTAAATTCATATTTACATTGACATCTTACTACGGAAAAGATAAAGAATAGATTGCAAAATGAGATCAACAGTGAAGCAGGGTGTAGGGGGGCCCCAACCTGGCTGACTTCTTTATTGTCATGATTACTTTCATTTGTTATTGACAAAAATATCTGAGTACCTTTTAAAAAATTTTTTTCTCTAGAGAGGTCTGAGGGGACAAAAGTTTTTTCACGTTGTGAAAACATTTGGGATGAATAAAATAATGTTTCCTTTATAAGAGTCGTTTCTTCAGATGCATAAATGTAAGCTCTCGTCACAAGAGATTTCTTTCTCACTAAAGGCTACGACTAGACTGATCACATACGTTTATAATACCACTTCATGCATTTTAACTTTACTCATCATTTCATCATAAGACTGACAAAAATGTTCTGAATATAAAGAATCATTATCTATTATTGCAGACATTTTTGGGAAATTTTGTATTGCAAAGCAATGTTTAGACAACCCCTTTAAAAATATTAGTTTAGCACCTGGCCTGCCTTCAGGGACTAATATTATCTGTATTCTGTGGCTTACTAAAACGTAAATAATTTTTGTTTACATTAACACTGGGAAAGGTTCACTGTGCGAGTTAAGACGATGGACTTAATACTCTTGGTAATCCTACAGTTGAGGGTTCGTTTCCCGCGTGGGCGAGACGGATTTATTTAGTCACGAGCTCCCTAATAAATAAAATCCTTAGTCCCTGGCTACAGAAGGAGGGTAATCTGTAGATGGCCCGGTTCGATAAGCTGTATTAGCTTAGCTTGGGCCTAAACGAATAAAATTTACAAAATAATATAGATTTTAACTATTTATTTTTATGATTATTCTGCAGATACCCGGAAGATCATAAGTAGACCAAAAAAAAATATTTATATTACATTCCTAACAGTTTTGAGAGACTTTGAACGGTATTCTCTTCATTCTTTAATATTTCATGCAGAATGGTTCTAAACATATGTTACTTGTCGTTTATAAGCGTCCGCTTAGTGGCTAATTTTCACACGTTATCTACAGGTTACTACTCATTGGTAGCCAGGGTGAGACTAACGGTGGTCGTCACTAAATAAATTCCTATTATTCCACCACTCATTTACTCTGTAGGGTTAAAACTCTTGCATTAACTCAAATGGCTAACCTGAGTTCCGAAAAGAATGTTCTACTGGTAATTGTGTACTATAATTTCGGGAGGTTGGTTAAAAAAACATTTTTGTATAAATGTACCAGGTTAGCCTTGTGAGTTAAGGCGTTGGTCATAATCTCCCATATTAAACTTAAAGTGGCGTGTTCGATTCCCGCCGTGGTATAGGAATTTATTTAGTGATGAACTCATTAAATAAAATCCTAAGTCCCACCCTGGCTAGAAAAGGGGCAACCTCTACATGTTCCCTACCTACATAACCCGTCTGAATTATAGTATCAAGAAGTGGACGTTAATAAATAGCAATGGTAATCATTATACAGCTTGATGTATATCTTTGAGTTAGAATGGCTTAAGCAAAAAATTCTTTTTTTTTTTGCTAAATTGTTACAAAACGTGAATTTCTGGGCTAAAAATGAACCTCAAAAAAATAGAAAATATTATGGAAATCGTAAAAAACTTTATCACACTGAAACTGACTTGCGCAAAACTGCTTTACAAAACGCTCATACTCCCAATGTTAACATACGCATGCCCAGACTGGCTGGTTATCAGCAACTCACACAAAAAGAGACTCCAGTCCTTCCTGGTTTGTTAGGAACAGCCAAATCCACAGGGAATTGGAGGTTGCTCCTAATTCAGTTCATCTTCAACAACTTGTAAGGAAATATCACGGCAGCCTTCCGATGTCAAGTAAGGCGACCCATTATAATTTAGGTGCAACGACTGAAGGACGACTGCGTCCAAGGCTGTACTAAAATATCTTAATTTTGTAACAAATGTAACAATTTGTGTATAATACCTTTGTTGTATTAGACCAAAATAAAATTTTCATTCTAAAAATGTGAGCCTTTTTTAGGGTTGGCTATTGTCACTGACATGTATTTTCTGTCACTTAAACATATTAAAAACTGAGAGATGTTGCGTTGGCTCACGATTCCGGTACTAATTAACGTTCTGATACTAATATAAGCCTTTTTGGGATGTGGAGAGAGTTCTTTAGACCATCTGTATTACTTGTCGTTGGCATTATCAATAATTTCAAAAGTGTTGGCTAAGCCGAGTATATTATTATTTATTGTATTAGTATGAAAAATTCAACAACACGTATGAAAGGAGGAAACAACACGTTGTTCCTCTGAGGGCATCAAAACAGAGCCTTATGTTAGTCCCTGTTGTAGGAATTACCATATGGTCTGGAGTACTTGGATAGGAATAGCTCAAAGGAGCAGGCATATTGAAAGACAGAGGCCATAGAGTACTACAGACTCCTCTAAAGGCGTTTCTTATTGGCTGAGTGGCCACGCCCCTCTCAACTAATCAACACACGCCTCGACCTGACCCACCACCTTTGGAGGTATTGTAGAAGTTGGCCCAGTTCGAGAGGGTCAACTCACTTGCAGCTCTGGCTACACACGGGCTAGTCAGAAACCTCTTTTCATTCCTTAACTCCCCGTCTCTTAGGCTGCCCGGCATGTCTATCACGGGGGACGGGCCGGCACGTTCTAATTGAAAAGGGTAAAGGACATTGGCAATTATTTTGGCTTTCTGGTTTATAATACGTTCAAAGTTATTGGCAGATGAGTTCTGACAAGATTTTTCCAAAGCCACTTTGTATTCAGTTGACATATTTCCTAGTTCACCAGTTACCAAAGCAACTTATGGACCTGCATTAATTCCCGGTGCTCAAAACTGTGTAAAAAACACACATATTGAAAGGGATTGCTAGAATAAGAGCAGGCTAAAGCTACAGCGGCGGCATAGAAAAGGGGAGAAGAGAAAGAGAGGGTGAAAGAAAGGGCACAGTATGAAAGGCTAAAACTAACTATGGCTGGCCGTGTGTGTGGAGTGATGGATCTGTATAGTGTTTGATGTTGGTAGTGCTCGGAGGCTGGCCATTCCACCATCCTAGCCTATTGACACTTATTAATGATCTACTCCAACAAGCTTCCCTTTTTCTTCTATACTCCTTCCTACAAATACCATTAAGCCATTTCTCTAGTCGCTCTCTCTCTCTCCTCTCTCTCTCTCTCTCTTCTCTCTCTCTCTCCCTCTCTCTCTCTCTCTCTCTCTCTCTCTCTCTCTCTCTCTCTCTTACGTGCGCGCACAATCACACACACACGCACACACACACACACACACACACACACACTGTATGATCAATAAGTTCCTTAACAATGTCTGAGTAATGTACTTCATACTTTTCACTGCCGAACATTCCTTTCCCCTGTGTCCAATCTTCCTTTCAGGCTCATGCTTTCTAGAAAACCCACTTCATATAATTTACAGGAGCTGTAAAAGAACCTTCTCTCCTTTTCCTCTCGTAACATATTCTACTATTTGAGACGGGACTGTTTTCTATTTTATTTAATGCTAAACCCGACTCAGAAATTTCATTTTGTCTACTACTACTCTTTAATGTAAAAAATAGAATTCTTTTTCAGACCTTGCGTTGGAGCATATTTATTTTTCCCAACGCTTAACAACGTTTTTCTTTTCATGGATCCAAGTTGGAGTATGTACGTATACATTTTTTCTACGTTCGCAATCTATATTTTGTTCGTCTGTATGTTACACTTATAAATCATAAAAACTGTCGCAATGTCCCAAAATGTATATCGTATAATGGTTGATCATTGGCCTTAGCCAATTCTGGAAAATACTTAGATCCTCTCTTTCGAAGCTGAATACTTGGAGTTGATATAATCTAGTAATATGGTTGGCTCTTAACAAATATGACACCAACATCATCACAGGCCAAACACACACACTAATTTGTTCTGATTCGCTAGGTTCATTAAAAACTCTTCGATAAATTTACATCAATCATCCAATAGCACATAACATACTAGAAGAATCTCCAACTGGGGGCTCGGGGTGGCCGTGCGAGTTACGGCGTTGGTCCTAATCTCGCATGACAGACCTAGAGTGGCGGGTTCGAATCCCGCCTAGGGCAGTGGAAATTTATTTGATGACGGACTCATTAAATAAACTCCTTGTGCCCACCCCGGCTAGAAAAGGATGGTAACCTGTAGATGACCCGACCCGATTAGCCTAGTAGCATAAAGTGGACGTAAAATAAAAAAAAATAAAATCTCCAACTGGAAGTACTGTGTCAAAGAATATGCTATAAATCACCTATTAAGACTGCAATTAACGAAAATACCTCGACATACCCCATGATATGATTGAACTACTACTAAATGACGGTTACCCTATATATTATACACATTCCAATAATTATGAATATTTACAGCAAAATGCCGACTTAGACAAAGATCTATAGCATATGTGGGCAACCCACGGCCCGCGAGACATATTGAAAAACCCCTATTAAACAAAAATCTTACACTACCTACTCCAAATGAGGAAGAAGAGAAATTTGTGCGTTTGGCAGTACTTATAAATGCGAACAGTTCTTTTCATTCATGAAAGTTAACAAATCAAAACATCGTACAAGGCTGACTGACGATAATTTGGGAAGTTCTTTTCGTCTTTGTATCCGTAGAATTCATCCAAACATCGACGGATTACTTTCCCAAATTCAAGCTCATTGATTTCGGCCTTGCTAGTTAACTTTCGTTGTTTGTAATAATTCCAAATTTTACGATTTAATTATATTGTTGTGCCTATTTTTTTCATTGCATTTTGTTATTTTAATAAATTGTATTATAATTACATTGCCGTTATAATTTCATGTCTGATATCTATCGTTAAAAATGATGAACACTACATTAAAATGCACTACTTTTAAAAGCGGCCCGCGACCGTATTTGCACACGAAAGTTTGGCCCGCAACATGTAAAAGGTTGCCCATGCCTGATCCATATCCTCCTTGAAGAGATTACCAAACGTGAAACTTTTATTATATTCTAATAGACTTAATAAATATGAAAGAACTTCCGCTATTTGTGGGATGATTTCCAAACGTATAAGCGTCCTCCTACGATAAATTGATGATGAATGACAGACTACCCTCTATCTGGCTAATGCCCGTCGACTATGATGTGAGGCATAAATAAATAAATAAGCAAAGCTAGACCAATCTAATATTAGCAACCGAGCATTTCCCTGCGGATGCTACAGACAACCACTGCCAAATATCCAGTGATATCACTCCCATTCATTCTATAAAGTTTTCACTCTGCCTTGAGGTTTCCCACTAATGATTAAAACGTCTTCTTACGATCCAGTAAATTTCTGATGAATTACAGACTCAACTCTACAAATACTAACTGGACACGGAAATACAAACTCTTACTTATACAGATTCAAACTCACTGGCTCAAATACTTGTAAATGCGACAGTTACACTGAACAGACATTCACCCACCTGATTTATGAATGTACTCGTAGACTGACTCAAGACATACGAAGACAGTTAAATACTCATATTCCCGCATGGCCTATCAGTCCTGATATTTTATTTTCAAAACATCTAAATTTGTTAAAAGCAATAGCCTATGATATTCTTAAGCTGAGATAGGAAAATATAATATAATATCAATATTATGTAATTTTTTTTTGGTTATTTAATTGTATTCCTAATTGTTCTTATTTAATGTTTTTTTTGTAAAGTTTAATTTTCATGTTCTTATTTAAATTTAGCGGTATTTCGTTTCCTATTGTTTTTTTGGCAAATATAAACATTACAAAAGTTGATTATTTTGTTATTTAGAGTAACTTTTGTTATATACACTTTTTCCGTATACCGAATTATAAACGAGATATACGCTAAAACCTATACCGAATGTGAACAATTTTATTTGGGACAAAAGACCCAACAAAAATAAATTAAACTCGGTATGTGTATTAGCACTAACGCTTTCACTATAACAAGCCATACCATCATTTCCAGGGAAGGGCAGGAGTGGGGGTTTTAAGAGATGCCTGAATTTAAAAATAGCGGTATTTCGTTTTTCGGCAAATATGAACATAACAAAAGTTGTTTATTTTGTTACTTAGAGTAACTTTTGTCATATTCATTTTTGTCTTTTAACAAAGTATAAACGAGATATACACTATAAACTAAAGCGGGAGTCAACTATTTCATTGGACGCTAACGATTAAACCAAACTTAAAAAAACTTGGTATGTCATTAGCATTAATTCTTCCATGATTATTAGCTATATTAAAATTTTTAGGTTAGAACGGGAGTGGGGGTTATAAGGGAGGCCTGAAATAAAAATTCGCGATATTTCATTGTCTATTTGTTTTTCGACAAACATTCACATAACAAAAGTTGTATACTTTGATATTTAGATTGACTTTTGTTTTATACATTTCTCCAGGAACAATGTGTGGAGGAAGTAATTTGCGTAGAAATATTATATTATAGAAAAATTAATTCAATCTATTTTAATATTTTGTCCTTAATAACTGAAATCTATGCATAATGCACAAAAGACGGGAAATATGACAATTTGGAGGTCAGTGAAGACTTACATAAAAAATTAATTTTGTTATTAACAAATGCCAACAACGGGCATTAACCCTAAACACTGGGAGGGGTAAATGTCAAAATATTGTGCAAAGTAAAGCCTTGCCAAAAAAAATACCATCACCATTCAGCCTCAAATCAATTTCCGGGCAAAGCCGGGTATCTGAGCTAGTATATACGATATATATATATATATATATATATATATATATATATATATATATATATAATACATTCGTCAAAGTCTAAGAAAGCTAGTATAAAATTCATAAATTCAAATAATTATATAGAATAAATTCGTTTCATTAACAAACTAATACAACTCTAAATATGTACAATGTTTTTAAAACTCTAAAACGTACATTTTTTTTTATTTTTGACGTACAAAATTATTAAAGTGTGACAAGCTTTATAAATAATGAGAAACTTGTCCCACCTTATAGAGACAATGTACCTCATCACAAATTATTTTAGACCTATATTTATTTTTTGTATTATTTTTTTTATTATTTATTTATTAACGTCGACTTTTTGCAACTTAGGCTAATCGGGACGGGTTATCTACAGGTTACCACCCTTTTCTAGCCAGGGTGGGATTTTTGGACGTTATTTAATGAATTTCGTCATAGTTTTATGTAATAATTGAACATTTTTGAAAGTATTCGTCTTTTGTTTAAAAACTCCTGTCATAAATGACGTTTTTCTGTAATCGTTGAATAATGGTAACATTACTAAACTGAAATGAGTGAAGAAAGTGAAACATTTTGCAATAGAGTGAAGAAAGTAATCACTTTCTTCACAAGTGAAGAAAGTGAATTGCCTTCTTAATTAGTAATAAGTATAAATTAAAAAATAATTTGGAGTTGGAAATTAAATGCTTTTAAATGTTTCTTAACATTGTAAGAATTTATTTTAACAAAATAAATTGAAATGTGAATGAATTATTGGTGGAAATAATCAATATATTTTAAAATTTAAATATAATAATAATTACCTTCCTTGTTTATAACCTGCACTTGTTTATAACTGCACTACTTCACATTCATCACTAGTTGTTTTATAACTATGCTTATAACCTTTCACAACCATGCTTATAACCTACCAACAACATACCATAATCTTCACAACATCCTAATTTTGTTCATATTCTGGTTAGATCTGATCATGTATTACACGATTTCAGAAAAAAATTAATATTACACTCGTGACGAAAGTAGAATTTACAACTCTCGTGAAATTACCACACTCGCTTCGCTCGTGTGGGTAAACGTTTCACTCGAGTTGTAAAATGATCTACTTTCGTCACTTGTATAATAAATAACTATTTTTAATTTATTTTTAAACAAAGATTATTTTGTAATTAATTTGATACATTCGGCGTTGATTTGATACTCTTCCTAGTTGATCCTAGTTCTGGTTTATACCTAGCTAATGATGCCCAATTAACAGATGATTTTCCAACATGTTGGGGGGGGGGTAACTGTTTGGAATCTTTTCTTTTAATTAAATGCTGCTTATTTTTTCAGAAATATTTAAATGTTCTTGAAAAACTATATTTATAACTCTAATTACGACGATCGTAATTTACGCATTGCAAAAAGTGAATTAGGGTAACCATCTGTTGATGCGTAGGTTGCTCAGCTGGGTAAATTCCTCGTAGGGTTGTTTGATGCCTGAATTAATCTCTTTTGGTTGGGAGTGTGGTTGTCTTCCTTTCTGGATGTGCTTTGACGAGCCTGAGGTTGGGTCCTTTGACATCAAACCTTCGTAGAATTCCTACTTCTTTGACTATTCAGCTTGGTTAGTAGAACGAGGCAACCTTGTGGCGTCACTAATGAGCAGCCCTTCTTTGTGCACCAATGGCTTTGTACACTTTTAATTTGGCACTAGTTTTAGCGTTAATTTGCTATTATTGTTTATTTGTTACCCTTGGAACTTTCCACGATAACATAAATCTAGAAGTAGCTTTTTTGGTCCATGTTAGGTCAACTTCATTTCATTTTCTAATAGAGTAACGAAATTCCTCCTGCATATTTAGAATTTCAGTAAGCACACCCGAAATAATATGAAATCACCCCTATTATAGCCATATTTATGATCTACAGGTTACTATTTCTAGTGCAAATTTCAAAGACACTGTTTTTATATTACTATTTTCAGTGAAGTAGAATATGACGTCTTCAAATAAAAAGAAGTCCGTCACGCAGGGGCTGCGTAAACTAAGCAGTTTTTCCATGTGAAGTTTTACAATAGAGAAATCTGCATACTGGTAACACAATACCACGCTGATTAAATACAAACGGTAATAAGAAATCTTTCAGTTAATTAAAATAAATGCCCAACTGTAACGCCTTCTGAATTGTGAATAATTTATATTTTAATAACCCAAATTTTAGTAGTCCAAGAACTAAAGAAGGGGGGCGGATAAACAGAGCGTATTTGCATAAACCTCACAAAGTAAAGAAGGTAAGGTAAGGTTAGAAACGACAGGTAAGGTTAGAAGAAGCTTCCACCTGAGCCGAGTAGTGACGGAAATGGTCGACCTAATCCGAACTATACCCGACCACAGACTTCATAAAAATGCAAATATCTCAGTTAATATTCAAGATAGAGAATAAATGTATATAACAATATTTATAGTAAATTTAATTTTGAATAAGATTGGTTCCATAAAATCTTTCGATCCGATGCATCATAACGGAGATATTTTGAATTTTCGAAAATCCCCCCTCTAAACCCCCCCCCTCCCTCTAAGTCCGATTTCAGCCATTAACAAACTTGATCTTGTCTTTTTACATAAAACGGTTAAATATCGAGTTTCGTAACGATCCAACAAAAATTGCGACCGCTAGAGCGTTAACAGATATATATATATATATATATATATATATATATATATATATATATATTTATATATATATATAATTTTGAACGGACCTCATTTTCGTCATCTCCTGGGTAGGATCGATGGACATTTGAAAAAAGTTTTCGAAAATCGCGTCATGAGTACGACCTCAATAGCTGATTTCCCTTAAGGGAAGTCTGCTAATATTCTGAGTCTCTCACTCCTCTTTAACCTATAAACCTATTTTGAAATACATTTTATAATAAATCGTCGTGCCTTCGGACTTCCAATCATTCATGCCTTTCTAGGAATCTAAACTTCATTCATTCCTTGATAGATTTGATATGTTTCTTCTTAGACACTTAGAAACTCAACGATCCATTAATTATTTTTGTTAAGCTCTACGTAATGCTCCCATTGAGATTTATTCTTCAAAAAAATAACTTACAAAACATTTTTAACTTCTCATTCTCATTAGTAATTTAAAAACTCATTTGAAGAAACAAGAATATGCTTCCAACTCCTAATCACAAATATAAATATTTCAAGAAAAGCTTATCGTTTTTATGTTAAAACTCTATAACGCACTGCCCGAATGTGTTAAATGCATTAACAATTAGTCATTTAGTGTCTTAATGAATTAAAGAACTTCATGCCTGAAGGATGTTTTATGCACAAGATATATACTATCAAAGATGTTCAATTAGTAAATAAATTTTAAATGTATGTTATATATTTAAAATGGATGTATATATTATATATATTTAAAATGTATGTTATTTAGAGTGATAGTAAGATTATTAACGAAATATGTTGTGTTGCCAATTTTATTTCAGTGTTTTGTTTACGTAGTAAAATGTTAGTATTTGTCTGTTACCGCTCTAGCGGTCGCAATTTTTGTTTGATCGTTACCAAACTCGATATTTAGTCGTTGTATGTAAAAAGAAAGATCAAGTTCGTTAACGGCTGAAATCGGACCAGTTTGAAGGGGGATTTAGAGAAGGAGGATTTTCGAAAATTCGAAATATCTCCGTTACTATAAGTCGGATCGAAAAATTGTACAGAATAAATCTTATTGCAAATTAAATTTACTATAAATATTGTTATATACATTTATTCTCTATCTTGAATATTAACCGAGATATTTGCATTTTTATTAAATCAGGGCGCCTAACGGACGAGTGACTTTCCCGCCAAAAGCTAGTTCGGCCCTTTGCCGTAACTGTTCGGCTCTCGTATGGAGATTTCTCTATTGTATAACTTCACGTAGGAAATCTGCTTAGTTTACGCAGCCCCTGCGTGACGGCCTTTTCTTATGTTGGCTTCTGACCATGCCACTTATTCAAAATGCTCTGTGAATATGATGCGATGTATTGATTTGGCGGTAATCTGTAATGATATATACGATTGATTAAATTATTATTACTTTTTTATTTGTATGGTACCTTTTAGGTACAGGTTGCATTGCCCAGCACCTTTCCACCCTGACAAGAACCTTGGAGTTGAAAGTGGGTTTCATGTTCTCGGCAATGTCTTGCAGTGTCTTGCTCCTACCTTCCTTCCAGGAATCTAATCCACTACCCCTAAACGTACTCAATTATTTTTCTTTTCAAAGATGTTCTAAGAATTTTCAAATAACAAACATTATGTGCTTTTTGTGTATAATTAAAAAAAGGAAAGAAATTAGGAAATACTTAGAACTCACTGTAAGATGAAGGGGTGGGGGAGCGTATCTGCTAACATAAGAAGCAATCTCTTAAATAAAAATGAGGCTTGGGGAAGTTCAATTTTTTAAAATTTATTCTGAATCACGAATAAGGAAAGAATGAAGTTATTAAATTGAGAAAAATTCTAATTTGAGTGAAAATGTCCCAGATTTTATGTTATTATTAGTGAATATTTCTCCCAATTTCCCTTCTCCCACCAATCCACCCCTTTCAAATAAACGGAAAGGAAGTAATAAAAAGAAAGGTATATATTACTGTATTCACAAGAGTAAACATATTGTTAGATTGTTAGTGATTAATGAATATTTCTCCCAATTTTCCTTCTATCTCCAATCCCACTCCTTCAAAATAACCGGAAAGGAAGTAAAGGTACATATACCAGAATATATTACTGTAGTTACAGGATTAAACATTTCGATATCTTGTTGGTTATTAGTGAATATTTCTCCAAATTCCCATTCACCCCTACCCCCAATCCAACTCCTTCAAAGTAAACGAAAAGGAATCTACGTTGTATATTACTTTAGTTACAAGAGTAAATATTTTGATAAATTGTTAGTGATTAGTGAATATAACCTCAATTTCCTTTCCTCCAATTAAACTACCTTCATTATACGCGTATAGGAAGTAAAGGTATATATAACCCTAGTTGCAAATGTAAATAGTTTGATATCTTGTTTGTGATTAGTGAATATAACCCTAATGTCCCTTCCCCCCCCCCCAATCCAACTCCTTAAAAATAAACGGAAAGGAAGTAAAGGTATACATTACTTTAGTTGCAAGAGTAAATATTTTGATAACTTGTTAGTGATTAGTGAATATAACCTCAATTTCCTTTCCCCCAATTAAACTACCTTCATTATACGCGTATAGGAAGTAAAGGTATATATAACCGTAGTTGCAAATGTAAATATTTTGATATCTTGTTAGTGATCAGTGAATATAACACCAATTTTCCTTCTCCCCCAATCCGACTCCTTTAACACGTTCGCTGCTGCAGTCTATATACGTACGATATTCTCCACCACCATCTGCACCGGTCCCCGGCGTCCGATGTCTTTCCTAACGTTAAAATCTGTATCGGACCCCGGGGACCGATGTAGTTTTCGAAGGTAACGCTATCTCTTGACAATTCTAGTGAACTAAATGAATGAATTATCAGAGCCATCAGTCCTCCAACCCAAGAACTAGCACTAGCAAAGCCAGGAGCAGTCCCCGGCGTCCGATGTCGTCTACAACTAATGTACATTTTTTATCACATTGTCAGCTGTTATTTTCAATAAACACTCTAAACTCGTTAGCTCTTCTAGGTCAGTAGTTGAACTAGAACATGAGGGCAAATAGTTTTTGTCTGCAAAACTATCGTCACGAAGTCGTATCACTCTCACTTTGACTGCTGTCGGCAAGAGTTACAGATAGTGTTTACTCTACTAATTTCCGACCACAAGACATATTATGTGCAACACAGCGGTAAATGAGCGACAGGTGATCTCAGCTGTCAAGGTTGTTTTGGAAGGTTTTGACAACAATTTTTTTTTGACCGGGTTACAAATGTTGGAAAAGCGGTGGAATAAGTGCGTTGCTGTTGAGGGGGACTATATTGAAAAATAAAAATATGTAAGTTGAAAATATATTTGTATATATATATATCAGGCTTAGAACTTTCTGTACACCCCTCGTAATTGAGTGGGTAGCTGTTTGTCTAATTGAGCTGTGGATATTTGGCGCGTATTGCCAGCTGATCACTTGACCAATGCCACATGGCTGGCCACAGGCTTTGATGAGTTGTTGAGCGAACTATTTATTATTATGGAGAGGTTTATACTCAGTAAAAACTGGAATAAAATCCAACCGATATGGAGTTTGTGATTGTGACATGTTAATGGGAGTTTAAAAATTTTCGCACGATTCTGGCAGGATCACGAAGTACCCCTTGCTGTGCTTCTTTTATAATTGTTGTTGGCAGGTTTAAATTCTTGGTGCCTGCTATTGAGGTTTTTGACACGAGTCCATTTGAACTTAGTATAATAGCCGTTACTATGGCAGATTTCAGTTTGTATACCTCTTTGAGCTCGATAGCCAATTCTTGATATTTTCTTAATTTTTCGGCATGGGATTTTCGAATATTCTCATCATTGGGTACTGCAATGTCAATAATATCAGCAGTCTTATTGATCTTGTCAATAATGAGAATATCAGGTTTGTTATGATGCACAGTGTGGTCAGATATAATCGCTTCATCCCAATACATCATGTTTGAGGATTATAAGTGACCTTCCTGTCTACCATGCCAAATTTCTCTGCTAGAGCTTGATGGTATACTTTTGCCACGTTATTGTGCCTTTGTAAGTATTCGGACCCAGCAAGTATTTCATATCCACCCTTAATATGTTGAATGGACTCATACGATTTCTTGCATAACCTACATTTGCCTGAGACACCACTGTCCTTGAGGATATGACGTCTGTATGATCTGGTGGCAATCACTTGGTCTTGGATAGCTGTAATGAAACCTTCTGTTTCTGAAAACAGCTTTCCAGACGTCAGCCACGCGACAGAATAAGCCAAGTCTACCTCCGAGTCATAAAGGCGACTGTAGTAACGATCATGAAGTTCCTTCCTATGCCATTGAGCGAACTATTATTATTATTATCCTGGAAGACTAATAAGAAAAGAATGAAATAAATTTTTTAAGGGGGAAATATTAGTTGAAGTGCGATGTACGTATTAAATGAAGAATAATTGTAATTTGCATAAGAACGGCTGGGAAATTCCGTAAAGCATTAGTGGTTGGGGCTTAATGAATATCTTCTCCAAATTTCCCCCACTCCTTCTCTGTCGAAATAAACGAAACGGGAGTAAAGAGTTGTGTTGTTGGTAGCTCCGGGGTCAGGGGGCTTTGCTCGGTGCCAAATGCTCTCCTGTTTTCAGGCTGGGTTCTTTGGCTCCCGCTTTTTTATTAAAAAAAGATTTCCCTTTTCTTCCTCCCATTAAGAAGCCTTTCCTCTTTTCCCCTTTGTGTTTTTCAGCCGTGGGCTGCGGCTAATTCTCTCTTTCTAGCGCTTAGTCTCACCGGCTAAGGACCCCATCATCAGCCCCTTCGGTTCCTTGTTTTTTTTCTTTCATTTTTTAAGCAGAATGGAAACAGTCCATGAGGTTGCTTAGTGAAGAATGTGCAGAGAAATCGGATTTTCGGCTTTGATACCTAGTTAAAAATATATATATTTATCTATTTATATAGTCCGTCACGCAAGGTCTACGTACACTAGGCAGATTTTCCACATGTTGGAATATCATACTACTGAGCTCATCCCACAATGTATTTTCTATTTCTAAAGAAAACGCACACCCTATTTCAGCCATTAACGAATTCGAACATTAGAATAGAATGAAACGGTTGAAATTAATATTAAGTCTTGTCAAGGTATAAATCAAATAAACAGGTTCAAATCAAGAACTGAAATCGAATTAATGACGTTATCACCTTACGTATGTGTATGTATTTAACACGAGAGAACTTCAATTAAAACCACATTTGATATTTTAGCTTCCAATAGAGTGGTTCATGATGCAACAGTTTATTTTGAATATGTACTCATGTCTCATGGGGGGGGGTTACCGAAGGATCCAGAAAAAAAATAAAAATGGAAATCGGTTAATAATTGAGACTCTGATACAAACATATAAAACAAGATTTATGGGGTACTAAATTCGCAATAGGATTGGTTCTATTCAATTTTCCTATCCGACGTATGATAACGGAGATATTTGGAAATTTCGAAATTCTCCTCTCTAAACCCCCCTTCTCCACTGGTCTGATATCCGCCATTAACGAACTTGATCTTCGGTTTACATGTAACGGTTAAGGGTCAATCCATATGATGTGATCCAAAAAAAGTTAAATTTGTTGCTTGGTCATTGTAATAGTTTTATTTGTTTTTAATACACAAATGGGATGTTTAAAAACGATTTTTTTTAAAAATTGATATGTGGCGGTAATTTTCTCTTGATAAACTTAGCGGATTTTCTTTTTGAAGACGTTAGCGTTCAATTGATTATCTTTGGGCTGGATAATTCTATAGCAATGGAATTGGCATTCTTTTTTTTCAAAACTTTCTCCTCTACAATTTTGTTTCCTGAGCATGATGCAAAGTTATTTGGTGACGGACTCATTAAATAAATTCCTTAGTCCTACCCTGACTAAAAGAGGGTGGTTATCTGTAGATAACTCGTCCCACTTAGCTAATGTAGCATAAAGTGGACGTAAATAAATAAATAAATGCAAAGTTTACACGTCAAATTGCTCTCCAAAGTTATTGGTTGATAATTAAGAAATCCCGCTTTTTATAATTTAAAAAGCTATGAAGGAGTATTTTAGCAAAGGCCATTTTTATTTTTTAGTAAGATATCATCAAGTTCTCACGTTTTATAGAGTAACATCATTGAGAATTGTTTCCTTGTTTCTTTATGAATTTCTGCACCATTAACTCAGACCTCTGGAGTGGGGGGAGGGAAGGGGGGTTGTTAAGCGAAAGATTGAAAATGTCTGTTGACTGATCTCATCTCTGCGTATATTTTCTATTAATAAGTAAAAAATCGACTTGTAGAAGAGGTTAACTGGTACAGAATGAAACGGGCAAATATCGTCTATGATACGTATAACTAAAATAAACATTTTCAAGCTGTGAATGTAAAATTTTGAATTCATAAAGTCATCGCACGTCGATATAACAAGTATCTCTCATATTAAAGACTCGTTGAAAACAGTGATTGGTATTTAAGCTTACGTTTCATGATATATGTGCTTATATTGTTAACGTGCAATGACGAGAAGTGGGGGTTTAATGAAGGCTGAATATTAAAAATTGGAAATATCTCGGTTAATATTAAAGATAGAGAAAAGTGTATAAATGAATGTTTACAGAAAATTAAATTTGCAATAAGGCTATAGAACTTTCAAATCTGAATCATAATAATGGAGATGATTTGATTTTTCGATTTCTCTCCTCCTCCATGTCTGATTTCAATTGTTAACGAACCTGATGTTTACTTTTACAAAAACACTTATATATCTAGTTTGGTAATGATCAATCAAAAATTACAACCGCTACAGCGATTTCAGATCAGATTCTCTAGGTAAGGTCGATGGACATTTGAGGAAAGTTATCGAAAATCGCTTCATAAGTACAAGCTCAATAGTTGATTTATCTTTAGGGAAATCTGCTTAACATTTAAAATACTAATCTTGTAGTTAAACTACTTAAGATTTCTAATCGAAAATTAAAGCAGTTCTATTTTTTTTTTTTTTTTTGCGTCACGCGTTTTTCGCTTAGTCTATAATTTTGCTTAACAGGATGGAATATCCAGATGTTTTTATCTGCGTATCATTCCCTCATTTTAAAAGTATTTCATTTCTCTGGTTTAATGGTTTTTATTACTTTTAGCAGATTTCCCTTAAGGGAAATCTCTCTAGCGGTCGCAATTCTTGTTTGATCTTTACCAAACTCGGAATTTAATCGTTTTATGTAAAAAGGAAGATCAAGTTCGTTAATGGCTGAAATCGGACCAGTGGGAGGGGGATTTTTGAAAATTCAAAATATCTCCGTTATTATGATCGAAAAATTGTATAGAATAAATCTTATTGCAAATTAAATTTACTATAAATATTGTTCTATACATTTATTCTGTATCTTGAATATTAACCGAGATATTTGCATTTGTATTCTGCGTGTGGTCACCAGTAGGCTATGTTCGAACTTTCCGGCGAGAGCTCTGGCGGCCGTTTCTATAACTATTCGTCCCTCGTGAATAGGTTTAGAGGTTAGGTCAACTGTTTTTTGGGGCTAGAAACTACTGGGTTATTACGCCCTAAATAATGTTTTAGGTTTAGAGGTTTCTTACTACTACAGTTGTTATTAGGCAGATTTCCCTATTGTAAAACTTCACGTGGGAAATCTGCTTAGTTTACGAAGCCCCTGCGTGACGGACCTTTTTTACATTTTCTTTTCCATTAGTGATATCGCCCAGTAGTTGAATTACATTCAACAATTTGGAGGTATTTTTACCATTTGGTTATTTGATGAAGGGTGTAAATTGCTCCAAATTGGGTGCCACCAAACAAATAAATTAATAAATAAAAAGTTATATATCTTCTCACCAAAAGTTCTTTATTTTATGACAATTGATCAGAGGCTACTTCCTTTACCACAATATCTTTTAATTGTGGTAGAAGAATCTTATTTTGGGGCTTTAGTTAGTGACTTTTAAATGTTAAGGCTTACATCAGAGTTCAATTGGATCCTTTCATTATACCCAGAAATAATTCTTGATTGCAATTATCTCTACAATTGTTGCTGTATACATATAATAAATTCGTAATGCAAGGGGGAATTAGAGGGGGAATATCAAAAATTCTCAATATCTTCGTTATTATGCGTCGGATCGAAAAATTGTATAGGACCAATCTTATTGAAAATGTAATGTTCTATAAATATTGTTATGTTTTGAGTTAAGTGCAATCAAGAATGCATTTATCACAGACCTTGTGATAGCGAGATGGGAAATCAAATACTCCCAAACGATGAGATGAAGTTCTTATCCATTTCTCTGATATGCTGTGCTCGAACTGAATTCCTATACTTGAGTATGAAATTCAATAGCTGCCGTGGACCACTCGAAGCACTCTCTCGGCAAACTATCAATATTTCTATTATCCCTCGAATGTCCTCTTGTCATGCAAATCAACGAAATTGCAATACTTTTCCGGGGGCTCTCATCGAGGGAAAACTTTACTCATTTTCAACAGATTGTAAATGAAATATGCAATATTCCTTGAACGTCCAATCAATTACAACATTCACGCAGGGGCTGCCTTAACTAAGCATATTTCCCACGTGCACCACGTATTTGCACTTATCTCAAGACTTAAAAGTTTAATGAGAACAATATTTGGTATTTAGGCTTCAAATAAAGTTCTTCATAATATAACAGCTTATTGTTAATATGCCATGAGTAGGAGTGGGGGTTTACTGAAGGCCGAAAACTATAAAATTCAAATATATCAGTTAATAATGAAGATAGTGAAATAACGTATATAGAATATTGCATTTTCAATAAGATTGGTTCTATACAATTTTTTGATCGGATGCATAATAATTTTTGATTGAATTTTTGATATTCCCCCCTCTTAACTCCCCCTTGCATTAGGAATTTATTATATGTATACAGGAATAAACGAAGAGAATCATTATCCTAAACAAGTATGACTTTATAAAATTTGTCGAATCTACTCGTAATAAAGGAGACACTTTGCCGATTTCAGCCATTAACGAATTGTTCTTCAGTTTTACATAAAACGTTTAAATTTCATGTTTGGTAACAATCAGACAAACACTACGACCAATACAATTTTCCTTATGGGAAATATGTGGAAATCTATGTTCAGTAAGTAATGTCACTTAAAGTGAGATGTAGTTGGTTTTAAGATCTTACGGCTGGATTTCTTTAGAAAAAGAGCGTCACCCAGGGGCTAAGGAAACTAACCAAATTTGCCAAGTTCTGGCATGACACACTGGTGGTCTGTTCTTTCGATATATTCTCTATTCCCTAATAAAAATACGGTTATAATTGGCAGCGTCATCACACAACTTATTTACATATAACTCATCTAGTAAAGATCTGTTAAAAACATCACTTGGTTTTTAAGCTGTACGTATAAATATTCACACATGTATAGTCATAAAGCATTAAGCGTACATACACACTCATCATTTTAGTCCTACTAGGTTAGGCATTTCATTAATCACTTCATGATATTGGCTCAATAGAGATTTTCCCTTTGTGGAAGGTCAGTAGGTGATTCTTTTAACATGAGTCAATCTACAGCCCAAATATTTATTATTTTAGTAAGAGAATCTAGGTGACGTGCATTGAATTGATTTCGTGAATCCTTTATAATATGGTACATGTGTATATAAGGTACAGAGGAGTTAGAGGAGGGATTTTGCCAATTTCCATATATCTTTATTAAGCGGGGCTGTCTCGTTGCAATTTGTATTTTATTATCAAGTTTGGGGTAGGAGTTTAGGCCTTCGCCGTCAGAGGGAGCTCACCCCTTCCCCTGCAATCAACCCCCTCCCCCCCGCCACCTTCATGCATTTAAATCGACAGCTTAACATATATAAACAATACATTTTATAATACAAAGCAGGGGAAAAATGTTTTTTGAAGGAGGGTTTCTGTTCGTTAACTGCGTTGGAAACTATATTAAAAAAGAGCTAACCATTAATTAAATCTGACGTATAAAGTTGACTAACACGCCTTTTCTACTTTCAACCCAATTCGCACTTGACGTATTAATACGCCATAAAAACACTAAATAAAGACAAAAAACGAAAATTCTCTTTAAATCATATTACGTGTAGACAAAGAATCAGAATCTATATGTGATCCTTGATGACAGAAAATGTTAAATATCGAGTATGGTATAGATTAAACAAACATTTTCGAATTAGAATATAAAATGTTAATTGTTGAAGTCATCACAAAACGAATTTGCATGTACTTAGCATAATAAAAGTCTCTTGAAAAAATCATCACTATATACATAAGCTTCGACTAATTTGGTTCATGAAATTACAGCTCATTGTTAATATGACATGAAAAGGAGTGGGGGGTATACTTGAGGGTGAAAACTACAAAAATCCAAATATCACGATTAATATTCATAATAAAAAAAATATGTATATAAAACAGCATTTATAGGTAATGTAATTTGCAATATGACTCCCCGTATACATTTTTTCTACCTCACATATAACAACGAGAATATTCCAAATTTTTAAAGTTCCCCCTCTCAACTCGCCCTGCCCTATCCGATTCGTTAACGAACTTTATCTTTAGATTTACACAAAGCTCTTACATATCGAGCATGGTAACGATTACGCAAAAATTTCGAACGATAGTGCTGCAACAGACAAATAAATATATGTATTAGCAGATTTCCCTTAAGGGAAATCAGCTATTGAGGTCGTACGCTTGGTGCGATTTTCGAAAATTTTCTTCAAATACCCATCGATCCTACCCAGGAGATGACGAAAATGAGGTCCGTTTAAAATTATATATATAAATATATATATATATATATATATATATATATTTTATATATAAATTTGCCTGTTGCCGCTCTAGCGGTCGCAATTTTTGTTTGATCGTTACCAAACTCGATATTTAAACGTTTTACGTAAAAGGACAGATAAAGTTCGTTAATGGCTGAAATCGGACCAGTGTTAGGGGGGGGGGAGTTAGAGGGGGAATTTCGAAATATCTCCGTTACTATACATCGGATCGAAACATTCTATAGAACCAATCCTATTGCAAATTAAATTTACTATAAATATTGTTACATACGTTTATTCTTTATCTTGAAAATTAACCGAGATATATGCATTTTTATTAAGTGTAACGGTCGAGCTATAGTCGGTTCTAATCGTTCCCGCCGAAAGCTAGTTTGGCCGTTTCCCTAACTGTTCGGCACTCGTATGGAGAATTCTCTAGTGTTTATCTTTCCATGGGAAATCTGCTTAGTTTATGCAGCCACTGCTTGACGGACTGTTTTGAACTGACCTGGTTCTCGTCATCTAGGAAGGATCGTTGAGGATTTGTGGACATTTTTCTAAAATCGCCTAACGCTTACAACCTTATAGCTGATTCCACTTAAGGAAAATCTGCTAAAAGGGAGTCAGCATTTCTCTACATCGGCTTCACCTATTCTGAGTAGAAGACACAACCTGTTAAGAAATATTACCATATACCGATACATGGTTACAGTCGATATTGCTAAAATATTCCTTCACAATCGATGTTAATATAATAAAAAAAAAACCCCTTTGAAGTTCTGCAAATTTTTAACTGCATATCAAAATGATAAAAACCTTAAAACGTTTTTGAGAAGAAGTTTGAAAAACTCTTTATATGGTTTTGAAAATAGCAACTCAAAGTCAGACATTTTTAATTAAGACAATACTACATAAATTTAATTTTAAGGCAATACTAAGGATTTCAGTACGTACGAAAATTTTAAGACTTTGATATAAAGGGTCAATTAAATATATATAGGAAAAAAATTGGAGTTGAAAACGCATTAATTCCTTGTATTCGTAGTGAATATATATCGCCTTAACTCACTTGGCTAACCAGAGCCCCTTTTATATATATATGTTCATCATAAAACAATTAACTCATTTCTTTTATCCTTCATGAATAACGGGTTCTTAATTAATAGGACAAACAAGCGACGACTAATTCAATTAAATTTCATAACTATTGACTGTGATGTTCAGAAATTCCCTTAGGTCATTGGAAATACGGGCATTAATAGGGTTGAGGGTTGACGTCATTTTGCTCTCATTGAACTAAAGCAGTTGCTTGCATTGATAACTGAAATGAATTTATATTCCAACTTACACTTTAATTGGATACTTTTAAATTGAGGATGTTATTTAGTTGTTGAATTTATTCTTTTATGTGTGTTAGGGAGTGAATATTATAATGAAAGATTGTTATATTTATATCTCTTTGTAATTGTAAGATATAGGTTAGGTGTAAAACATATGTTTTGTAGATTCACAAGATAGGCTTTTGTTTTTGGCAGTCATGAATTGAATAATAAAGACACATTCTGATTAAACATTCTGAACCTTTTTTTGTGCTTATGGACAATGCGAATTTAATTTTAGCAGATTTCCCTTAAGGGAAGTCAGCTATGAGGTCGTACTCATGACAAATTTTCTTCAAATGCCCATCGATCCTACCTAAGAGATGACGAAAATGACACTAAATACGAAAAATACACTAAATTCTTACTACCAACGATTTAACATAAAAGACAACAATACTTGACCCTGTGATTGCTCAACTCCACAAACAAGTCAACACTTAATATACGATTGCAGACTACTGACTAACGAACGACAAAAACTAAAACAAGACATAGAACAAAAAAAAGGCAAATTTCCAATAAAAGAGGACAAGTCATTTTTAAAATATAATAATGCTTTTAAAATATTCGCAGAACATGCTTTTGATAAAATTAATCGGTTGAATACTTATTATAGCTGATACAACTACAATACTTAAAATATTTATAGACATTCAATATTTTTTTTTCTCTTTTCTTTTAAGACTAAAAATCTTCTCTTTATATGTTTTTACTTTAATTTACCGTTGTTATTGTTATTTCTTTTTATATGTATTTATGTCTCATACTTTTGAAATAATCTATGTATAAACTAATTGTAACCTAATACAAATGCATGTGATGTGCTATTTTGCATGGGACATGCAGAAACAATAAACGGCCTTCTTATAGGGTTACTATAGAAAGGAAACAAATAAAAAAAAAATAATAAAATATATATATAGATATAGATATAGATAGATAGATCTATCTATCTATTTGTCTGTTACCGCTCTAGCGGTCGCAATTATTGTTTGATCGTTACCAATCTCGATATTCAGTCGTGCTATGTAAAAAAAAGGAACAAGCTAGTTTATGGCTGAAATCGGACAAGGGGGGGGGTTAGAGGAGGGGAATTTTGAAAATTCGAATTATCTCCGTTACTATACGTCGTATCGAAAAATAGTATAGAACTAATCTTATTGTAAATTAAATGTACTATAAATTTTGTTATATACTTTTATTCTCTATTTTGAATATTACCGAGATATTAGCATTTTTCAGTCTTTAGCGAACCCCCATTTCAGAATCTCCCGGACTTTTTAACTTATTATGAACTAAATCGCTTTTGATGCAAAGCTTATATAAAAAAAAGTTTTTAATTTGTTATATAAAAAAAAGAAGGCAAATCCTTGCCTTGGAATCTGTAAAACTAATGAGCGAATTTTGATTTAATGAGAGAAAAATTAAACTTTTTATTTAGCTAATATTTGAGAAAGCTAATAAAGGCATGTACATGAAAGGGCTGGTAGACATTGAAGTTTTTATCCGCAGGTTGAGAAATTTCTGTGGAAGTTGAGGACAATTTGAATTATATCCTTGTTGAAACGTCTTCATTTTCATAGAGATAAAGTCAAGAAAAATGACTTATTAACGAGCTACTATTTAGATTAACATAAAGAGTCACGAAGACGGAAAGCAGAACATTTTCCACTAATAACGTCGGTCCAATGACATCAACCTCCATTCTATAGCAAATAGTGCATGCAGTAATATGTAAATTAAATTGTACAGCAAGTATAAAGGGTTGTTTTATTTTTAAGAATATTTATAAATAAAATGACAGTTTTACACATAATTTTTATTTGGTCCGTTTTTTCTTCTCACTTTCTCAAGAGCATATAGATTATTATGAATTTTTCTTCAACAATCGCGTCTATACAAAAATAGTGCACGTTTTTGTTATTTATTGAAGAAATGCCTTACTATTCTTTAAGAGTGTATGTTTTGTAAAAGTAGTTTTTATTAATATTAGTAGGCTTTACCCAAATTAGAAAAGATATTCAGAGCTTAACAAGTTTCATGCCATCAGAAGTGTCTTCATCAGCATTGTGATATCAATTTCTCACTTGCCATACTTATGTATTCTATATAGGAATAAATTCAAACGTTATCTGGATGTACGGTGTTCATTGTGGCATACTAGTTCAAAGTGAAAATTGCAATGGTGGGACTATTAATGGCTATAAACACAAAAATATTTAAATACATTTTTCGAAAACCGCGTCGTGAGTACTGCCTCTATAGCTGATTTATTTTAAGGACTATTCTATCTCCATTATTAGTCAAGTAAGAGAAGTTCATAGAACTACAATTTTAGTGTACAGCGTTATTGACAAGATTAGTTAAATACTATTTTTGAAACTTTCATTGAATGACAATCGGTACACATACATTTATATTTTACTGATAGCTCTAGGGATTGCAATTTTTATTGTTACCAAGCTCGATAATTAAACGTATTTTTGTAAAACTAAAGATGAAGTACGTTAATGGATGAAATCGGACCAGTGGGTGGGGTAGTTTAGAGAAGGGGAATTGCAAAAATAAGGAAATCGCCGATATTAGACGACTGTTCAAAAAGCTATATAGAACCAAGTCTTGTGTAAATGCAATTGTCTACAGATGTTGTGCTGTTCATTTTTTCTCTATCTTGAATATTAACCTTACACGAATACATTAACATATATTCCACTCATCCTATTATAACAAACATTTTTGAACACATTCAAAATCAACAAAATCACATAACATTGGTGTGGCTACCAGGACATCAGAATATTGGACGAAGCACTGAAGTTGACATGCTCGCAAAACTAACGACAAAAAACACCAATACTGACATTAAAAAAATAACTTCGCACGACCTACAAAACTACATTAAAACTAAAATACTCCAAGAATGGCAACAGGACTGGTTACTAACAGACAACAAACTGAGACAAATTAAAACTACAGTTAAGACATGGAGTGACAAATTTGAAGTATTTACACGGAGAGACGAAGTAGTCCTTACGAGACTACGTATAGGTCATTCTTTCCTTACCCATGGTTACCTATTTCAAAAGAAAAGAATGCCTGGTAATTCTGAGCTATTATCCGGTTAACTTCAATTCCCTCCATACTGTAATATTACATTAGTGTAGTGCTGAATATTAATATTCAGTCCTAATTATGTGTCGGAAAACGAAAATATATTAATAAACTTAATTTAGTAGTCGTCTGGCTCACTATCGGTATCTGGCTCATGAACGACGCGAGATAAATTTTGTAACACTAAAATTTCCAAAATACGCCATCGGTGGTTAAAACCGAGGGTGGGGGTTTTCTTGTTCTAACTTTAGTATAAAACAAGAGTACATCACATTTTTAGGGCGATTGGTCAGATCTACAATGGCGAGGACGAGCAACCTCGCGTCGTTCATGTGCCAGATACCGATAGTGAGCCAGACGACTACTAAAGTAAGTTTATTAATATATTTTCGTTTTCCGACACATAATTAAGACTGAATATTAATATTCAGCACTACACTAATGTAATATTACAGTATGGAGGGAATTGAAGTTAACCGGATAATAGCTCAGAATTACCGAATGCCTAACTGCAATGTGTGTAATGCTCCGCTTACAATAAAACACTTACTAACAGACTGCAAAAGACATGACCATCTAAAGATCCCTTATGACTTACACGACTTACTTACTGAAAGTAGCCCACACATACCTATAATACTCCAACATTTACATGATATGAACATATACTCACAAATGTAGGATTGTTACATTTTAAAATCCTTTTTAATCCTTCTTAAATTAAATATTTTAAATTCCAGCTAAACCGTTTTACTGCATGTTTATGTGTGTGTATGTGCGTGTGTGTATGGGTGTGTGTATTTGCGCGTGTGTGTGTGTGTGTGTGTGTGTGCGTGCGTGTGAGTGTGTGCGTGTGCATGCGAGCGTGAGTGTCTATGCATGTTTGTATGTGTGATAAAGAAAGTGAGAGCATATGATTGTAAATATTTTAGGTGTTAGAAATCTTCACTTTATTGTACATACTAATTTATATTTATTTGATTTTAGTCTAGTTTTTATCCATTAAAATTATATAGTTGTTGACGTAATTTTATTAGTCTTTACAGTTTTTGTTTTTGAACTTAATGTTTTGTTTTTGTTTATTTATTTTATTTGATATTTTGTGTTTATTGTTGTTTTTCGTTGTTTGGTTATTTGATTGCGTTCTATTGTTTAGTTGTGTTTGTTATATTGTTGCGTTCTGTTATTTTGTTGAGTTTTATTTAGTTGCGTTCCGTTATTTAGTTGTGTTTGTTATATTGTTGCGTTCTGTTATTTAGTTAAGTTTTATTTAGTTGCGTTCCGTTATTTAGTTGTTTTGTTATATTCTTGCGTTCTGTTATTTAGTTAAGTTTTATTTAGTTGCGTTCCGTTATTTAGTTGTTTTGTTATATTCTTGCGTTCTGTTATTTAGTTAAGTTTTATTTAGTTGCGTTCCGTTATTTAGTTGTTTTGTTATATTCTTGCGTTCTGTTATTTAGTTAAGTTTTATTTAGTTGCGTTCCGTTATTTAGTTGTTTTGTTATATTCTTGCGTTCTGTTATTTAGTTAAGTTTTATTTAGTTGCGTTCCGTTATTTAGTTGTGTTTTGTTATATTGTTGCGTTCTGTTATTTAGTCGAGTTTTGTTATTTGTTTGCGTTCTTATTTTGTATTATTTAATTTTTTCTTGTTTCTATTTTCATTTTGTATTTTGTTTATATTAATTGTTTTTGTTGTTTTTTTTATGAGCAATATCGCCTCGCTGCGAACGCTCCAAAATAAAATATATAAATAACCTTACACGAATCGGACTCAGGGATTTTTCTGACGTATATGTGAAACCATCCCCGAAATGTGAAACCTGCCAAGTTTCAAAATATATTATTGAAGATTGGCATCCCCTAACCAAGTATTTCTCTGACCATGGGGTTCCCTTAATGCCAATGCAGCACTACTGGATGCACAAGAATCGATAGGCACAATGATAAATCTATTAAATGGTATTGATCTCTATTATAAAATATAATATTATAATAATATATGTGCATATTTTTTTATTTTCCTTTGCACATTGCCCATGCACAAAGGGCGTTTATTTACTACATGTCCCACACTACTATAGTATATATCATGCATATTCATCACACATCATGATTTTGTATACTAGAAATGTAGTTCATAAATTTGTTGTTGAAATTAAAAAATAAATAAATAAAAAGAAAAGAAGGAAACAAAAAAAAATATACATGAAGAAAGAACAAACTATCGAAGTGATGAACAATTAGAACGCATAATAAAGATAAACCGAAACAATCCAATAACATATTAATTTGACTTCATTAAGAAAGTTATGCCACTCATTCTATTGCATTATTCTTGATGTAGGTGAAAAAAAATTGAAGGGGAGACTTAAAATATTATTCTTTAAGTAAAATGTTTAAAACGTCCGCTGTTTCTATTAAACATTTAGAAAAATGCCTAAATAAAAATGGATATTTTTTAGAGAAACTCTTTTGAAAATAGCAGTATGTATGAACATTATTAGACATTATATAGTACTCGGATGCGAGCAATATGTCAAGTACATTACCTAAACTATCACAGCTTACAATTTAACAGAGAGAAAATTCACTCTGATAAGAATAAATGATGAAACCGAAATAAATGATAATACGACAATTTTGAATAATATATAGGGCGTAATAACTAGCAGTTGATTGCTCAAATACAGAAGTTTGATTGCTCTAATCCTAATCCCCTGTGGGCTTGGTTGGGTTTGCTTACACTGTTGACAACAGCTGATCATTGTCAAATACAGAATGGCTCAAAATGTCAACAGAGAGACTTTTGAATCCATCCTGATTAGATTCCCTGATTTCGTATTTGATTGCTATCACTAAATTGGTTAAAACAAATTTCAACAAATCACTCTCAAATATTTTCATTTCATAGGCTTTAAACTGACAACAAAATGATTTTATTCTTTTAATTATCGGTGGAAGAGAGGATATATAATCGGCTTTATTGTGATATACTTATGTTGGTGACATTAACATTAAGGATTTCTTTTTTGTTTACATATAGGTTATACATGTAGTTAAGAGGGGAGACAAAATTATATATGCATCGAACCAATAATTTGAGCATAAAATAGTAGTTCAATGCTTCATTTACAACTGCCATATTAACAACTCAGAATTGTAATTTACACAAAAGATACTAAATAATGTGTCAAGTGATTATAAAACATTAATTGGGATTAAAAGTACACGTGCAGTTCACACAACCTTAGACCAGCTATCATTGATAAAATAAAACCTTTTTTAAGACCAAGTCAAATATTTATTCTCTTCAGTCCTTGTTTTTTGACATGTGAGTCGGCATTATTATTAAAATATTAATAAAAAAAAGTCTGTCAAGCCGGGGCTGCTTAAACTTAACTTAAGATTTCCTGCGTGAAGTTTAACAATAGATAAATCTACATACCGGTAAAACAACACCACCATGAATAAATACAAACGATAATGAGAAACCTCCCGACGGAAACATCTGAAATGTAAACAAACAGGTCTGCTAACTTCTTACCGGAAAGTAAAACAATTACTGTAATATCTAAATAAAACGTATTAATTTGATTGAAAACTATTTAATATATCTAGTACTGTAATTTATAATGAATCAGAATAATTTTTGTCTCAATCAATCAAATTTAAGTAGTCCAAAAACGTAAGAAGGGGGGGGGGGATCACCAGAACATATTTGCATGTATGTCGTATAATAAAGGTCTTTTGAAAACAATATTTGATTTTTAAGGTTCGAATAATGTGGTTCATTACATAATCGAGTAGTGTTAGTTTAACATGAGTAGAAGTGGGGGTTTGATGAAGGCTGAAAAATGAAAAATGCAAATATCATCAATATAATGAAAAAAAGTATATAACAATATTTATAGTACATTTAATTTGCAATAAGATTGGTTCTATACACTTTTTTGATCCGACGCTAGTAATGGAGATAATTCATATTTTTCAAAATCCCCCCCCCCTCTAAACCCCTCGTCCCACTGGTCCGATTTGAGCCATTAACGAACTTGATCAGTCTTTTTACATAAAATGTTTAAATATCCAATTTGGTAACGATCAATCAAAAATTGCGACCACTAGAGCGTTATCAGGCAAATATATATATATATAATTTTGAACGGACCTCATTTTCGTCATCTCCTGGGGAGGATCGATGGACATATGAAGAAATTTTTCGAAAATCACGTCATGAGTACGACCTCAATAGCTGATTTCCCTTAGGGGAAATCTGCTAAAAGATAACATACATTTAGGAAATAATAATAATAAAAAAAAAAACTCCATAAACACTATTTTATTTTTGATTTTAAATATCAAAATGTTATTATTAAAACTTCTGAGTGACTCCTTCTTGCTAACAAAAAAAATAGCTTTAGGGCTTACTTAATTTTATAATGGAGCAGCTGAAACTAATAAATTACTCAGACGGAGGTGGTGGAGGGTAACTTTTATAGGATCGATCGATCTTAGCATATTACTTCACCCTTATCAGCTAATGATAAGAGCTTTGTTGTTAATGGTATCGTTCATCACCTTCGCTCGAAATTACACGGGAATTATATAAGCATGCCTTGCTTACCTTGGAAGTTTCTCCCTTAGTCATAATTACCGTCTCATTTCTCGTTAGTGGAATATCAGTTTACTCATATGTGGGAGGCAATATCTCTACATTGATGAAGATGAATGTTGTTCCTCTTAATTTTAAAGGCACTAGGAGTTGGAGTCAATACAAGCACATTTTCAAAATAAACATGAGTAGTATAAAAAGGGGGTTTCTGGAACACTTTTCAAAATACCCTAAAAAATGCTAACTTGCTAATTTTACTAATTTCTCAAATAATCGTTAAAATGAGTTAAAGTAGTTGAAGTGAGTTAAACTAGTTAAAGAGTCCAAGCTAAAACTACTTTAACTAGTTTAACTCACTTCAACTACTTTAACTCATTTTAACGATTATTTGAGAAATTAGTAAAATTAGCAAGTTAGCATTTTTTTAGGGTTTTAGGGTATTTTGAAAAGTGTTCCAGAAACCCCCTTTTTATACTACTAACATGTCCTCTTCTACTAACATGTTCCCTAACTAAGTGTAGTCCCCTCCAATAGACATCGTTCAACTATAGAAATTTACAAAGACTTGTGGTCGTCCAAGTTTAGTTCTACCAATAGGAAGTCATGCAGGTGACATCAGATGGTTTAAATTTCTATTTTAGTAAAAACTCAATGTGACTAATTAATATCCCCTTCCTGGAGTATTTTCTTGCAATTCGCAGCTTGGATCCACCAATTCTGAATCTCCGCCTCCGCAAGTCTTTCCTTAGATCATCCGCTTCTTCTGCTTAAGCTACCCCTGGTCTTGCTGAATGAGATTTTCATAATAAGTTTTTTTTTATTGTTATATTTAAGCTGGATATAAGCAGTTTCGGATATATTAGCTTATTCTGAAATTGAGCTGGTGCTATTCAAGGCTCAGAACCACTGTGCAAAGTATGCGTTAAATTGGATAAAGAAAAAAAAAGTTTTAAATAAATTATTGAACAGTAATTTTGTCTTTTAATTATCCCGGTTGGTTTAAAAAAAAAACAATTCTATTTTTTAAAAAGGACCGCGATATTCACACTTGCTTTGGCGTTTTGCATACTGCCTTATATTCTCAACCACTGTTGAGGATTCGTACTACATTATGTACCTTATGCACTACATTATGTACCTTTGCACTATTGTTTGGGGTACATACTATCTTATATTATCAACCACTGTTTAAGATGTGATCGTTTGCATCATAAACTGTGGTTCAGATATTTATACCAGCTATGGCGTTTCATGCTACCTTATATTCTCAACCACTGTTGAGGGTGCGTACTACAGTATATCCTTTACCACTGTTGAGGATGCCTATTACCTTAAATCCTTAACCACTGAAGAGGGTACATACTATCTTATAACCTTAACCACCGTTGAGGGTGCCTATTACCTTAAATCCTTAACCACTGAAGAGGGTACATACTATCTTATAACCTTAACCACTATTTAGGATGTATACTTCCTTTTATCCACGACCTCTGTTGAAGCTGCATATTACCTTATATCCTTAACCACTGTTGAGGCTGCATACTACCTTATATCTTTAACCACTATTTAGGATGCATACTACCTTTTATCCACAACCACTGTTGAAGCTGCATACTACCTTATATCCTTAACCACTGTTGAGGGTGCATTCTGCCTTATATCCTCAACCACTATTGACGCTGCTAAATATCTTTTATCCTCAACCACTGTTGAGGCCTCTTAGTATACAATCATTGGCAGATACTTTAAAATTTCTTTATGAGATCTAAAACTGGTTACAGAGGCGAATTTCAAACGAGCAGTCCATTCTCCCTCCTCTTTTTCAAACATTGTGAGAAAGCACTTACAGAAGGATTGCCTTTTATCCTCTCGTAAGGAAGGCGAATAAGAAGTTTTTCTTATAACTTTGTTTTCTTGACCTCTATGGACTGAAAAAGTTATAATTAAGTTCGATTCAGTGGTCATTGATAAATTACATTTCTTTCTGGAGGACTTTCAAGTTACTTATAGAGAGAGTCTTTTCTTTTCGTTAAAATATCGGGTCGTTCTTTCTCTTCTATTTTTATCTCTTTTAATTTGTGGAAATGGAAGAAAGATCCCTTTAATTATATTTACTGTTTAATGAAAGGGACTTATGAAAGATTTCGTCTTTTTTCCAATTACGTTTCTCGGCTCCTTTTAAATTTCTTTTCTTTTATCTTCGTTATTGTCCTTTCTTCTTTCATTAACTTGTTTTGTCGCTTCAGTGTATTTTGCCGTTATGAATTGATTTGAGCCACAACTTTTCCCCATTGATTCGTAATTTGAAGTATTTAATAGATTGTGGTTTATTTGAGAGATAAAGATAGTTTAACGAGCACGTCGTTCCTGTTTAGCCTTTCAGAGATTTGTGTATTGGCACTAGAACTTGAAATACACACCGATCCCACCCCAGTGATACTAATTAATATGTGCTTCTTAATCGCTAAATTGATCTACTAGTTGATACAATTGTGGGGGTTTCTGCTCATGTATATATGGAAACTCAATTATGGCTGTTGTGCCCTTTATCACAATAAGATATAATTTGTGATATATTTGTGTAATATATATTCATAAGCAATGAATTGTAAATAATAATTCAGCTATTCCATCAGCGAATTACAAATCATGGAAAAAAAAGTCCGTCACGCATAGGCTGCGTAAACTAAACATATTTCCCACTTTCTCAAATGGCACACTGATTTCAGCTCACCTATTCTCTGTTTCTCTCGTAGAATGAATGCTATGTAACCTTGAATTTAGTTATAAGGTGAGCATGAGATTTTTAGTGACTCAGTTACGCAAAGTGATTAACTGATGAGTAGAAATAGGATTTACTGAATGCTGAATACAAAAATATACACATGACCATGTTAATATTCGAGTTAGAGTAAACATGTATAATACAATATTTATATAAAGTTAAATATGGATCAAAATTGATAGCATTCTGTTATCCAACTTATCATAGATGGTAAGATAACGATTTATTTCAAATTTTCGATTCTACGAGTATGAGCTTCAGTGTTTCAAAATACTGTTAAATATTGATCAATGAAATATTTTCAAGTCATATTTGCATGCATCTCACATGGTACAGGCACGCTGAAAACAATATTAATAGTCCGTCACGTAGAGGCTGCGTAAACTAAGCAGATTTCCCACGTGAAGTTATACAATAGAGAAATCTCCATACGAGAGCCGAACAGTTACGGCAAAGGGCCGAACTAGCTTTTAGCGGGAAATTCAAAAATCCGTTATCAGCCCAAATTTAATAAAAATGCAAATATCTCGGTTAATATTCAAGATAGAGAAAAAATGTGTATAACAATATTTATAGTAAATTTAATTTGCAATAAGATTGATTCTGTACAATTTTTCTATCCGACGTATAGTAACGGAGATATTTCGAATTTTCGAAAATCCTCCCGTCTAACCCCCCCCCCCTGCCACTGGTCCGATTTCAGCCGTTAAGGAACTTGATCTTTCTTTTTACATAAAACGACTAAACATCGAGTTTGGTAACGATCAAACAACAATTGCGACTGCTAGAGCGGTAACAGACAAATATATATATATATATATATATATATATATATATATATATATATATATATATACCGTTTTGAACGGACCTCATTTTCGTCATCTACGAGGTAGAACCGATGGACATTTGAAGAAAAATTTCGAAAATTCCTTCATGAGTTCAACCTCAATAGCTGATTTCCCCTAAAGGAAATCTCCTAAAAGTGGAAGTCTACTCAAAAAATAAAAAATTCAAACAGTTAGTTTTATATTTCTGATTCGAATAACATGTATAAAACAACAATTACATAACATTTACATTGGTTGTATAACATTTTTAATCCAACTCTTAACAATGGTGACCTTTGAATTTTTGCCCCCTCCCCCATGCTTACTCCAATTTTATCCATTAAAGAACTTTATCCTTAGTTTGGCATAAACTGTTATAGGCATAGTTTGAAATCTCGTGGTTCGTACCAATCAAACAAAAATTCAGACGGCTAGATCTTTAATAAAAATCTCTATCTGTCTCTCTCTCTCTCTCTCTCTCTCTCTCTCTCTCTCTCTCTCTCTCTCTCTCTCTCTCGCTCTCTCTCTCTCTCTCCCCCTCCCACTCTCTCTCTCTCTCTCTCTCTCTCTCTCTCTCTCTATCTATATATATATATATATATATATATATATATATATATATATATATATATACGTGGGTGAATCAAATATAAACGAGACTTTTCGCCTTTCGGGCACAGTAGTGGTGGGAGAACGTTCCCGCCTTTTTTGTTGTTGGGTAGGTTAGTCAGGAGTAGGGGAAGCACGTGATCTCGCCACCTCGATCGTCTCGGTGTCCACCGTGACGATGTTGGAGGAAGAGGTACCCCCGTCGACTGCGCAACGTGTCGTACTTAAGTATCTCGCCGCAGAAGGTGTAAAACCGGCCGAAATCTTGAGGAGATTGACTGCACAGTTCGGGGAGAAGACATTTTCGCGAGCCAGAGTGTTTGCATGCCATAAACAGTTTGTGGGGGGTCGTGATCGTGTTGAAAATCCGACTTGCATATCGCCGCAAAAGACGAGATCTACCGATCAGAGAAGTGGTTCTTCTCCATGACTATGCTCGCCCCCATACAGCAGCCATGACTAGGGAAAAATTGGAGCAACTGGGGTGGGAGACACTGGAAGACCCTCCTTACAGTCCAGACCTGTCACCCTGTGACTTTCATGTGTTTGGCCCTCTCAAGGAAGCTTTAGGAGGCGAAAGATTCGACAGTGATGGTGAGGCTGAAGCCTATTGCGCAATTGGCTGCAGACACGAATGCATCTTTCTACATGGAAGGAATTGGAAAGCTACCAATCCGTTGGGAAAAATGTTTCCAAGTCAGGGGATTATGTAGAAAAATAAGCTATATTATTTTTTGCGTTTAAAATTAAAATAAATTTAAAAAAAAAAAAGTCTCGTTTATATTTGATTCACCTAATATATATATATATATATATATATATATATATATATATATATATATATATATATATATATATATTCTTCTTATTCTGGACCCAATATTTTTTATATATTCTTCATATTTTATGGCAAGGGTCACCAATAAAAACATTTTTTTTTCCACTTGCCACCTCTTCAGGGGCTATCCCTTTTAAAAAAATATAAACAAATTAATAACATTAATTTAACAAATCCCTTAATAATTCATTGCTATATATTGTATTAATAAGACCCTACATCTATGACATATTTATTAAATCTAATTATAGATTGCTACTTACATTTCTGAAGTGCTTGTTTTCCTCTTAATTAGTTGTGACTGTCCTCACTGAGGAGGTAATTGAAACTGAGGTTCCCGAAGTAGCTGACTTCAAATCCATTATTTACACTTCAATCTTGAAATCTATTATTTCGCATCATAATTTAAAATCGATTAATTTAAAATAAAATGTTATAGAATGTATGGTTGAGGTATTTAATTTCTGCGTTTTTGTTTACTACCCTTTTTCTATTTTTTGTTATGTGAATATTCTTTTTTATTTTTCGTTTACTATTATTTATTTCTTTATCAACTATTTGAATTATGTATATATTTCTTTCTTTATCAACTATTTGAATTATGTATATACATAGCCTTTTAGGAAAATGATTTTAAACAACTGTTACATATGGACTTTATTCTTCGGTACTATATAAATTCCTATTACCTAGATGAGAATCGAATCCACAACTCTAGATTTACCAATACATTAAGACCAATGGTTTGCCTCACTTCGCCACCTTGTCTCCTGACCCAGCTGTGAGAATTGCTTAGCCAGCTGACCTAATGCCTCTGGTTGAGCGCGTACTGTTAACCTCTCTCAGTATATATGGAGATACCAACTGTCACTCATGAATTCTCTCCCCTTCATGTTTGGTCCCACGCTGCTACAATGGTTTAAATCATTTTGTACTATTGATTATTATATCTCTATTTGTTTATTATATACGGTGTCTGTGTTTTTCTACTCGAATGTACAGATACTCTTCATGGCTTTAAGTAAACTGTGTACTGTGTTCTAAAACAACTAGCTATTACTGGTGTCCAACTTGACATTCATTGTGTACTGAATCCTTCAGAGTTATTGTAAATCGGCTGAATTGTTATCTTGACCTTTACTGCCATAATAAGAAATTATTTATATATTTATTGACACAAAATCATTGGTTATGTGCGCTTTAAAAGAAATCAAACTTCAAAACAACAAAATCAAGTAAAAAAAAGTTAAAATAAATCATAATGGAAATATTATTAACCAAGAAAATAGAACAATATTCCATTTTAACAACAAAACAATATATACGAAAAAATAAATGACGAGATTTAGTTAGTTACAAACTTGTCATTAGTAAATTAATATATTGACTTAATTGAAACTCATTATGTTATATGAAACTGTCAGCACTGGTCTCGTAGACAACCAGGTCTAGCAAAGATGAATATAATAAATAACAATAACTCGAACCAACCACAATACTTAATCTGTTAAAATCTGTTGTGGGCACCACATGACTTGCCTGTACTTCTATTAAATAAAATAAAAACAACGTTTTGATGCATTTCATTCAACATGAAAAGCATTTCATTAAAAAGTAGAATACTATTTCTCTGTTCAAATGCATGGGATCAAAATATGTCATAGATCGTAATTTATAGAATTTGTTATGATAAACAAAAATGTCCTTTACAAACTCTTTGCACCCCTGATAGGTACAGAAATTTTTGTATTTCTTCTTATTTCCTCCCCATCTAAACCCTCCCTCCCCCTTAGTTGATTTTGTCCATAAAATTTATGTTTTGCCGTTGATGGCCTTTTTAAATTTTACTTTCTTGTACAGGAAGTACTTTAATTGTAAAACTTTTTCTTTTTGTGATTTCAACGGAGTTCCATTTAAATTTTCTCTCTGAACCCATTTTGACTAGTTTCGATATGACGTTTGTACGGAAGTGTAAACAATATATGATATTTAGGCCTGAAATTAGACGTTTGTTTAAATACTGGCTTATTGTTAACGTACCATGACTAAAAGTGGGGGTTTACTGAAAGATGAAAATTAAAAATAAAAATATCTTGGTTAGTATTTAAAATAGCGAAGAAATAAATGCCCTACAAGATTGTTCATGTTCGATTATCCAATGCGACTTATATTTTGATTTATAACTTTCATAGGGCCCCATTTTCGTCATCTCCTTGGTAGGATCGATGGACATTTGAAGAAAGTTTTCAAATTCGCTTCACGAGCTCCCTTAATAGCTGGTTTTCTTTAAGAGAAATCTGGTAATACCGCTAGTCTTAGAATAATAAAATTTATTTTTTTGGGTTCTTGTAAGACCTAGTTGTGCAACTCTTCTTTTGATCGAAATCGATTTTTGGGAAAGAGAGATTTAGATTAGGACACCCTCTTCTATTTGGAAAAAAAAACCTCTATGTGGAGAAAGTAAATAAAAAATCTCTATACGTACGACAGATTCAAAACATTTTGTGTAGGATTTTTTTTATCTTGTAAAGTCAACTTATAAACTAAGCTATTAGTTATAGATGGTGTGTGTTCTAGTAAACTTACTTATTTAATGTGTCTAATTATATTAATTTGTGTTTCAGGTAAGTTTCCTACTATTACTGTTTATTTAATGGCTGGAATCATGTAAGTGGAATTTTTTCGTTGCTGTCTGCAGCATATATATTTCAATAATATAATATATTTAGTACTTATTACATGTAATAACAATATTAAACTAAGTAGTAAAACATCGTCTATATAAATAAAACTCTAAGGTTTTTCCGATTTTCTATTTAAATTCTTCGGAGATAAGTGTTTTTCACATTTGACAGAACAATGACATCAAAATTGCAAATCTTGTCTGTCTTTCTGTTTGTCTGTCTGCCCATTTGTTACTCAATCACTTAAAAACGGCTCGGAGGGATTCTATGTAATTTTATATTTGTAAGTCAATTATCCCAAGATACAACTTGACGTGAAAACACATATTTATCAATATCTTCTTTAGTATTGGTTATATCGAAAAAATGTAAGGAACGAGTTCCATTTAAAATACAGGCATTGGTCCTAATTCATTATTTACATTGAATTTTCAGATTAGTGAATTTTTGTTTTGTTTTAGGTTTACTTATTTATGGACATTATATTAAGGTGATTTGCTCTTTAAAAAGTCTAAAATTGTACCAAGTCAAATAAAAAAAGTATAAGAAATAACAACAAGTTTCAATAACAAATAACAAAAAACTAAAGTATAGTGAATAAACATTTGTTTAATTAAACATATTACTAAAATCAAGCAATTATAATTAGAATATTTATTAAAAAAACAAAAACAAATTGGGATGAGCATAGTTGGTGAATGATTAATAAGAAATGGTTGCCTGAAAATGGTACTTTTGCTAATGGTTGATAGGGAGTACTTGGAATGATGAAGTCAAATGCTAGGATGCGAGGATGATGCGTTATGTTTTGACGGGAATCCGAATTTTTTTGACCAATATTCGTCCAATAGCCACTTATAAAACAATACCACAGTAATTTCATGAAAGCAAAGGGATTAGTCAGCGCTTAGTTAACGAAGTATTTTTATTTCCCTGTGACCCATTATGAATTCAATTCGTCCAACTGTCACATTTTATTTCCGAGGTATTAAAAACTGAATAATTGTACAGTTATTTCCGCTACAGGGCATATCCGTTATGTGATGAAAATAGCCGGATGATTTCTTCATTAGTTAATTCAACCTTTATATTTACATGGGAAACAATTTCCGTTTCAGCCGGTCCATGACGGGTAACACGGCCAGTACCTTATACAGTATGTTAACATGTACACCGTAAGCAGTGAATAAGAGGTATATATTTTTTTATAAATTTTCATCACACAAAAAAATCTTCCACACATCTACCAATGTGAGATTACTCCCTCTATCAGCTTTCAACCTGCAATACAACATATGTATCGTTGTTTATACATTTGTAGATATGTATCGTTATTTATAGCGTTTGTTTCGTTATTGAATCCTCTTTATTAGCCTCCTATAGCGATACATTTATAGGTTGGATTTAATTAAGGTTTGCAAACATCTACACTAATGAGAATGGAGTTTGCTTATGACTAGTGTTGGACTAATATCATTCAATCAACGAGTACATCAGTCAATGAATAGATTCAATCAACTCTTCAAATATCATTCAGTAATTACATTTTATTGGTAATTTTTTTAAACACATATTCAGCCAACAGATTAACAAGGAAACCTTCTCACAAAAAGTGATCAAATCAGTGATGAGTGGGTCCAGTACATGAAGGCTATTCTGAATTCTTGGGGCTGTCAGTTGAATGTTCTACTGATGTGGGAGACAGGAACCGTGAGGAAGGGTTCTTGAGCTATGAGAGAACAGTAAAGGTTTCCAAATCGGAACCAATGGTCAATTGATGTAGTTGTACGGCGAACCTGTGATATCGTCTATGCTGATGAGAAAGGCATATTGGGCTGGTTAGAGCACGTCGAGAGGATGGAGCCCAGGTGGACATCCAGGAAACTGTTTAATGGTACTCCAGATGGAGTGAGAAAGAGGGACAGACCCAGGCAGAGGTGGGGATATCACGTGAGCGAGGACTAGCAGAAGCTGAGGCGTGGAATTGGAAAATACTACAGACCGCGCTAAACAGCTTAAGATGGTAGTAGAGAGGTCCTGCAAGAAGCGGCTTAGAGTTGCTTAGATAAGTAGTAGATGTTATGATAAATACCATGGTGCTTCCTTACTGTGCTAAATTTTTTAAGTCGTGAATGCTTTCAACTTAGTGCGTTCAGTCTTCTTTACATGTTTTTGGATGGTAGATAGAAGAAAAAAATGTATGGTTCCGTAGACGGCTTCTAGGGGCGAATTTTTCCTCTATTTCACTCCGGCATTCTGCCCCAGTGGCAATTAGAAACGGAACTTTTTGGTAGCTCTTCGGTTATCTTCTTCAGGCCAAATGTCGCCCACTAAGCCACTTCAGCGATGTTTAGACTGAAGAAGCTTGTTGAAGGTATTCCCTAAAATTTGCATTTGCGTTTCATAGTGTGTCGCTGGAGCAGAAAACCGGAGTTGCTTACAGGATGAAAAAAAAAAGTAATTTATTCACGTCCACTTTAAGCAACTACGGCTAATTGGGACGGGTTATTTAAAGGCTCCCTACCTTTTCTGGTGTGGTTATAGATTGTATTCAATGAGTTTTTCACTGAATAAATTCCTATTGCCCAGATGGGACTCGAATCCAAGACTCGTATAAATAAATAAATAAATAATAAAATAATATAATAATAAAATAAATAAATTTATCATGTCCGATTAAAGCCAACCCTTTTACTCACATAGCTAACCTGAGCCTCCATAATAGATGTGTTAATATACAACATGACTACCAACTGCATTACCTTTGAACGATTTACCTTTAAATGGAACTGTGAGAAAGTTTCACATGAATTCACATCCATTCATGGAGTTTTGAGTATTTCATTTTTAGGGTTTGAGTAAGAAAACGTGGGTGGCCGTTGGAATGTAAATATGAGTTCTTTGCTTAGTATTTGCATGGCTCATTGCCAGCGCCCTCGTAGGGGATTAAATTTTTATTTTCCGTTCTTTGGAGTAATTCAGCGAGTTATGCGAGGAGTTTTTTTTTTAAGGTGCATCATGAATTTTTCATCCCTTCCATTCTTATTATTCTCTGCTGCTGCATAAATCATGGGATAGACCATGGCGTGCCTTTAATATTTTATTGAATTTAATATTAATATCATGAATAGAGGGTTATGATTGGGCCATTTCCCCTAATTGTTTGTTTTGCCTGGCTCTGATATTTATAATAAATAATTCATTTGGCTGCAATTCACTCAGAGATGGATAAACCATTTCCGAGTGATGTTTCCTTTGCTAACTGAAAACAACAAAACAAGCCGGGTTTGATTTTTGGAGACTTAAGTGGGGCCTTGCAATATAATCCGTTATTGTCTCAATTAATCGAGTACTTTCGAGTTTGTCCTCAACATGAGTAATGTGAATACTATAAATCTGCTCTCCATTTCCAATCAAATATCACTAATCCATATGTCTAAAGATCACTGATGCATCTGAAGTTGTCTGTAACCTCCTAAAATCCCCTGCCAACTTCAGATCTAGATACTCAACCTAGAGACTCTCACCATAGAAAGAACTGATTTCAGTACTGCAAATTCCGTGAATTCTCTGTTTATTTTAGGGAGTTATCCTGCTTTCCCCGGTTGTTTGTTCTCGAATGAGCGTTAACTTCGTTCATTACCGCTTTAGTTTTTATGTACGGCGAAGTGGCTTAGGCAGTTGCGATTCCCCTACCACCCCGTACCGTATCCACTAATTCAGCGTTCACAGCTTCACAATTTCCCTGCATTCATATTTTCTTTATCATGAATATTAACAGAGAAATTTGATTTCTTCAGCATCCGTAAAACCCCAACTCCTACCCATGTGAGAAGCAATAAGCTGTTATATCATGGACCACTTTATTCTAAGTTTAATTTCCAATTATTTTTATCTGTGAATTACCAAATATTATGTGAGATACATGCAAATTCGGTGTGCCATGGCGTCATCAATAAAGATTTTGCGTTCTCGTCTCGAAAAATGTTTATTTGATAAATAAAATACTCGATATTTTACCGAGATGAGAGGAGAAATTCGAAAATTTGGACAAAAATTGAAACTATTCCGTTGTTATGAGTCGGTTCGTAAAATATTATAGAACTAATCTTGTTAAACTATTGATGGTCTACATTGATTTTCAATGATTTTTTTCGTACCGTTAAATAGTTATTGAGTTATTCGTAATTTATTGATTTCAGTTTTCATTAAACTCCCTTTTCTACTAATTTCTTTTTGCTTAGAAATAGGGAATATGTGGTGAGATGAGATCACTAGTGTGGCTTATCGGTACTTGAGAAATCTGGACGGGTTTTTAGCTATTGAGGTTGCAATCACGACGCGGTTTTATAAAAAGTTCCTCAAATATTCTTCGATCCAACCCAGGAAATGAAAATGAGCTCGTGGAAAACTAATGATTTTGTTAGGAAATGCCTGAAATTCAGGGTATAATATTCCAGCGTCTGGAAAATCTCCTTATTTTACACAAAAAATGCAAGACGGACTTTTTAATAAAGCACTTGATATCTGGTATACTATAATACATTAGGTCGGCGTTTCTCTGACCCTCCAAATGTAGTTATCTTAAGTGATATCTTAATTATTCTTCCTCTTTTTTTAGGGGCATCACGTTTATTCTTGCAACGTGTTCAAGCATAAATACAGGGAGGTTTATAGGCTGTGTGCAAGATCTGCACATCTGTGTTACAGTTTGATTGAAAATATAGCCGTCCCATTGCGAGGCCTCCGATCCACAAATCCAATAGCTTAAATAAACTTCCTCGAGACGGGCTGAATGGGATCATCTCCTACTGAAGGGGCTTATCAATATTCGCCGCGATAACTAGAGTAGAGAACGAATGGTGCAGCTCCAGCGACAGCGATAGGGAATGGCGAATTTTCCCCGGATAAAATAAAATAGGAGGGGAGGCGAGGAGAGAGGCTCATCTGAATGTGAAGGAGTTGTCGAGAGAGGGAGCATTAGTATTCCAAGTGCAGAGTTGGGCAACAGGGCGCTCTCTAGCCGATCTCCTGTCAACCCTCGCCTCGGCATTGCTTACTCTGCCAGTGACAGTAGGTGTAAGCTTCTTCTATATCTTCATCTTCAAACACTCCATGTTCCTCCAGGCCGTTCTAGACGCAGCCTTTTACCCCTCTTGCTGCGCCTGTCAAAACTCCCCACCCCTTCAAGGGCACTCCTCGCAATTCTGATTATGTAGAAACGAATTCACAACATGAAATGTTTACACAATTTGTGATTCCTTTTGATTCAACTTATAACAGTTAATGTTAACTCTTGAGTTTTGGGTTCTCCAATAATATATAATTATAGCGTTTCCTATTAGTATACCGGATAATATTTCTTTTCTTTTTGCCTCATCGTGGCGAGTGTCCTAGAACAGACTTACCGAAGATGAAGTAGTGAGCTCACTATGTATCACTAAATAGAAAAGAACTCTGTAAAAAACATTTTATGATTTTATCAAACTTTATTTATTGAATATTCTTTTCTACATTTTTCGTATTCTCTTTAGCGCCTTTTCACAAAGCAAATTCTTCAACTAAAGAAAAGTCAACCCACCAGAAGATGAAACAATCTTTCTCTTTGTGAGACTGATTAGAACGAACAAACTGATGCTATTCATTGAAAATAGTACCCAATGCTAATTAAACATATCTACCTGATGATATCCAATAAAAATACAACCTATGCACATAATACTACCTGGACTAATACAAATTACCCACCTTATTCTGTCAAATACTAATACAACCTATCTAGCTGATGCTCTCCAATACTAATACAACCTATCCACCTGAAGCTATCCAATATTTTTACAACCTTTCCACCTGATGCTATCCATTACTATTACAACCTATCCCCCTGATGCTATCCAATACTAATACAACCTATCCACCTGATGCTATCCATTACTATTACAACCTATCCACCTAATGCTATCCGATACTTTTACAACCCATCTACTTGATTCTATCCCATACTTTTACAACCTATCCCCCTGATGCTGTCCAACACTATACAACCTAACCCCCTTACGCTATCCAATACGAATACAACCTATTCACCTGATCCTACCCAATACGAATACAACCTTAAACTTACAACAAGCTTAAATACGAAATATTGTTTTCAAGAGACCCCTAATTACTTGCAAGTGTCCAGCTCATTTTGAATGTTCTTATTGTTAGGGAGTATTGTTCGAAGAGATATTGATTGCTGACCAAGTTTTTTCTCTAATAATTCACTTTTACTGTTGTTTATCGCAAATTCCTAATAATGTGACACAAGTCAAGAGAAAACCCGGCCTTCATATACCTCGCTGCTGAATTATTTGGAACCAACTCGTAAAAAAACCTGCTCTAATACAATCCTCAGGGATTCTTTTTATGAAGGACACAAACTTAAATAAATTTCAACTGTGGAAGTGTCTCATTAGGAGCCTGTTACATATGTATGCAGCTTTTCTTACATTTGATATACCTTATTTATTCAGGAGGCACTCGCTGCTTGAAAAACAAATTGGCCCTAGCTCACGGCCATCTCTCCCCTAAGTTTCTGTTTATATTAATCTTTCTTGACATAAGTTTTGGCCCTTTCTCTTGACAAGTTACTTTGGCTCCTCGCGATGTTAAAGTTATCGAATTCAATGTATTTACATAAAATATCTGTATGTGAGTATGTATATATAAATATCTTCAAGAATATAAAGATTACAAACATTGGCTAGTCGACTCCTTTCAATCGTTGGCCTGTAAATCAAAAATTAAAAAACTGACTTCGTAGGTTTAGATAGTAGATGGTGTACATAAAAGTGAAGTGTGAAAATAATAGTAAGAGATATATGGAAACGGATTGTTCAAAATTAAAAAAAAAAAAAGTTGAAATTGTAATTTTAGACTGAAAAGAACCCCTTGATAAGGAGCTGTAGAGACTTGAAACGCGTTGAGTAAATAAATCAGAGGTCTTAAGGAAGAAAAGGAGTTTTTTCATTGACCCAGTATTGTTGCATTTTCAAACAATTTAAAAAGCGAGTTATCTATAGAAGAAATATATGTATGTGCGTGCATGTATATATATATATATATATATATATATATATATATATATATGTGTGTGTGTGTGTGTGTGTGTGTGTATAAATATACGCACACATACACTTGGTGACTCAAAAAAAAAAACGGGAACTTTTTACCAATCAAATAAAATTTATTGGAAAATGTATTGGAAATTATAGAATTTATCATATAATTTATTGGATTGATAAAAAGTATATATTCACACAAACTGGGTAACACAAAAAAAGAGACATTTTATCAATCCAATAAAACCGAGAGTGACAGAAGAAACATATTTTGTTAATTGAAACCTTAAAATATGCCATCACGGAAACAATGCTAGAATTTTCATTTTATAAAATAAATAAATTTTCAGTTCATATTCAAGATCGTAACCCTCTCCAGTAGTTCTCCAGCGACCATAACTTCCCCGACTTTAACTCTTGGATTACTAAAATTTGAGTGATTCAGATAAATATTATTCTTATTCATTACAAATTACAGTATTAGTTATTGTAAATATTTTTCAATACATTTAATGTTATATTCAGATATATTTCAAAAATTGTTTTTCTTTCCGGTGAAAAATATTTTTATCTCTCTATTCAGCTCTGAGATGTTGACTGACCTGCTTTTACAATTCGTACGCTTTCCGTTGGGAGGTTAATAAAAAGTCCGTCACGCAGGGGCTGCGTAAACTAAGCAGATTTCCCACGTGAAGTTTTACAATAGAGAAATCTACATACGAGAGCCGAACAGTTATGGCAAAGGGCCAAACTTTTGGTGGGAAACTCCGTCGTACGTTATCGGCCAAAATTTAAAAAAATGCCAATATCTTGGTTAATATTCAAGATAGAGAATAAATGTATAGAACAATATTTATAGTAAATTTAATTTACAAAAAGATTGGTTTTATACACTTTTGTGATCCGACGTATGGTAACGGAGATGTTTCGAAATTTCGGAAATCCCCCCTCTAACCCCCTCCCCCCTCCCACTGGTCCGAATTCAGCCATTAACGAACTTGATCTGACTTTTTGCGTAAAACGTTTAAATATCGAGTGTGGTAATGATCAAACGAAAATTGCGACCGCTAGAGCGTTAACACAGAAAAATATATATATATATATATATATATATATATATATATATATATATATATAATTTTGAACGGACCTCATTTTCGTCATCTCCTGGGTAGGATCGATGAACATTTGAAGAAAATTTTCGAAAATCGCGTCGTGAGTACGACCTCAATAGCTGATTTAACTTAAGGGATATCTGCTAAAATTGATTGAAAGATTTTTCATTACCGTTTGCATTAAATCACTTAATATTCACGGTGGTTTTAAGTTTTTCCAGTGTGTAGATCTATCTATTGTAAAATATGGTCACGTTGGAAATCTGTTAATTTACGCTGCCCCTTCGTTACGGGGCTTATTTGTATTACCCAGTATATATATAAAGCACAGCTATTAGTGCTTCATGAGGAAGATACGTTGAATTTTCTAAAGTTGTTCTTCTACCTGATATTTATAAACATTTTATAAAATGTATATAAATATCAAGTTCTAGAAGAAGATGGTGGCAGAGCTCTTTCAACCTGGCTTATTTTCATGAACTTATATTGTGATGGTATTTTGGATGGTAGAGTGGGAGCAGGAGCCATATTAAACTTGAGGAATTACCGCCGTACAATAGCAGGATTTTCTCATTGCTGAGTTTCATCTTTCTTCTGATTTTTCACTCTTCCACCAATCCATTGTTGGGTGATCTCTCTCACCGGTCTTTTCCCTCTCACAAAAGATCACTAATACCCCTCCCCATTGTCATTCGTCGCGGATTTTATTCCTCTCGTTCAACTGTTTGGTTGAATTGTGGAGCTCTTACCGCTAATTATTTCCTTTGTCTGATTCTCTCAGAGGCGGCCGTTTTCTCGATAAGCCGTGAAACATCCATAATTTTACCAAAATATATTATGTAATTATCTTCTACTCAGTTGTCAACATTAATTTTCGTCCATAGTTTATGATAAGGAACTCCTTTTTTTCCAAACAGATTTTATTCTAAATGCCCTACATGATTCGTGGTCTGCATACCAAGGAAACTTTTCTTTTCTACTTAAAATAATATCATTAATTTATCCTAAAGATAATTGCATTAAAATATTAACAAGCCCCTGTTAAAGTAATATATTTGTTAAATATAACTATATACTGTTTATTTACAATTATTATGTGTTCGTTTTCTCTTACACTCGTTGAAACGTACCTTCCGTATATTTTTATATTTATTTTATTTTATTAATTAAGAATGTTACAGTCTGCATTTAAATGCATTTGGTAATGTGTGATATTTGCACTACAATAGTTCCTACATCACTCTTGACAGTAGCCACACGCCTTCACCACAATGAGAGGAGCAGCCTCTCCCTGCCTGGCAAGGAAATCGAGAGCTAAGGAGGAATGACACTTGATAAGAAAATAGCCACTGCTATCACTTCACTTTACACTTCTATAGGAGATCTTTGGGCTATTGTTTCTTGAGTCGCCGTGGAGAGGAATATGGATGAGCAGTACTAGGACTTCAGGATTAGGATGATTGGATAGCCTGCTGTGGAATTTTCTGAATCTTAAGGGAACTAGGTCCTTTACAAATGGGATATTAAGATGTTTATGGACGGTGTGGTTTGTAACATTATATGGAGCATCTACTATGGTGCGCAGGACTTTGGATTGGAAGGTCTGGATGCGTTTCATGTTCGAAGGTTTAGCTACTTCCGTACTGGGGAGGTCGTTACCAAAGCATGTTATGTCAGCTGACTAGAATATTGGGCTCAGGATTCATATTCGGTTTATTTCAGCAAACAGACGTATTCTTTGGTACAAAATAGATTTTTTCTGTAATCGTTGAATAATGGTAACATTACTAAACTGAAATGAGTGAAGAAAGTGAAACATTTTGCAATAGAGTGAAGAAAGTAATCACTTTCTTCACAAGTGAAGAAAGTGAATTGCCTTCTTAATTAGTAATAGGAATAAATTAAAAAATAATTTGAAGTTGGAAATTAAATGTTTCTTAACATTGTAAGAATTTATTTTAACAAAATAAATTGAAATGTGAATGAATTATTGGTGGAAATAATCAATATATTTTAAAATTTAAATATAATAATAATTACCTTCCTTGTTTATAACCTGCACTTGTTTATAACTGCACTACTTCACAATCATCACTAGTTGTTTTATAACTATGCTTATAACCTTTCACAACCATGCTTATGACCTACCAACAACATACCGTAATCTTCACAACATCCTAATTTTGTTCATATTCTGGTTAGATCTGATCATGTATTACACGATTACAGAAAAAATGTAATATTACACTCGTGACGAAAGTAGAATTTACAACTCTCGTGAAATTAGCACACTCGCTTCGCTCGTGTGGGTAAACGTTTCACTCGAGTTGTAAAATGATCTACTTTCGTCACTTGTATAATAAATAACTATTATATGAGCATGTCTAATATCTGTAAATGTTACGCCGACTCTCATGACTGCTTATCAAATAAAAATGAAACATCAACGAAGGGGCAGTTTTTAGTTTTTCCAAAACATTTTTATATCACAAATCGATAGAAATAACAATGGAGATTCCAATATAGTTTGGTTGGGATTCTTTGTCGATAAATGTTTTCACCAATGTCCACTGTTGTTTTTATTTATTTTTTTTTTGTATAAAAGCTTAAATATGAAATTTTGTTTCAACATTTCAAAAACTACCTCTGCTAGAGAGTGAACAGACTGCCAATTTGTAGTTGGGTCATGTGCTGAAAAAAAATTCCCGTCCCTGGGGATTGTTAGCAACCTCCCCCCGTCCCAGCAAACCAGTTACTCTTCAAATTTCATACTGCTTTTTGCACGTTTAATATTTCTGTATGTTGATGAAAATTCATAACATCATAACTACATTTGTAATATATGTGTGGATATTGACGTTGTATTTTGTGTTTTTAGAGGAATATTGTAGTATTAGCAGTTTGCTGTGTTTATGGTATTTAGCACGTTTTTATCCTGCGTAAATGAAACAGATTTGAGATAGAGCTGGAATGATGATTCCATTCTTTATTCCTGTTGTAATAACAAGCCACAATATACATCTTGAAATTTATGGTGGGCATGGCATAGTTAGTGATACAATTCCTTTAAGTGAAAATCCCATGGGCAAGAGTTTCTGTAAACTGAAGCCAGAGAACAAAAAATACATATTATTGTCTCAATCGACCAGTTAGATCTCAAATATCAAATCAAGTATCTCACTAAAATGAAATAGATAATAGTTGTTCATTAAATCATTACCAAAATTGACAAAATCACTTTGTGCGATCTGATACATAATATTTAGAATTTTCCTACTCGAACCCTCCTACATTCTGGTCCATTTTCAGTTATTATCAAACTGGAACTTTACATGAAACGCTAAACGATAAAAAAAAAGAAGAAGAAATAACGGCCTCTGTAACGCTAAGAGACAAATATATATAAATTGTAACAGACCTCATTTTCTTCATCTTCTAGGTAGAACCGATAGACATTTGATGAAATGGGTACTATCTCACTTGCCGATTGCAGTAAGGAGTAAACTGAGTTATGTTCAAATTTTGGGATATATTTATGGAGGGGTAGATTTGAAAAAAATGGAGCTGTGTGAATATGGAATGAGAGATGCATATTGAAATCGGACAAAATTGTATAAGTTTTTATTCAAATAAATCAATTAAATAATGATTAGTTTTACCGGAATAATTTAATTTGACTTGAACTCCAGAACATTTTTAAGTATTTTTCCTCGTTTTACTCACACGATTTGCATTAAAATAGTATAATTCTGATTTATAATAACGGATTTAAGTTCAGATCTGTATTACTTTTAAGTAATTTCCCAGTTTGCTGTAATAGCAAAAAGTGGACGTTAATAAATAATAATAATAATAACTGCATTACTTTGAATTTATAATCCTCTTACTTTCGTAATAAATTATATTACCCAAGTAGTTGTTATTAAACCGCTAATACAACTACAAATTCTTTTAATTTGCACCTCATTGAAAAAGTTATCCGTTTTTTTTACGTTCATTAACTTTGATATTATTCAGATAAAACTTTCCCCATAACCAGCCATCTTTTAAAGTTTAATTACTTTTAGAGATTTATAGCTTTTAAAGTTAGGTTGTTAAATTCATCGCCTTAATAAATCTTTTTAAAAAGTACGTGCGGCCTTATGATGTTGTTAGGTGATATATCAAAGTGGACATTAATAAAAAGTTTTTAATTTTTTTTTTGTCCCAGTTATGGGATTTTCTCATTGGATCAGCATGACTAATCCTTAATACTTAGAACAGTAGTCTATTTGCTACAGCCAAAGATTCCATAGTGCCAGTAGTATCCCCAGCTATCATCAAGAAAACGCAATTTATCAAAATTTCATTCGGCTTCATCGTTTATTTTATTTATTATGCTGTGACGCAATTTTAGCTATTCACACTTTTGCTTGCCGTTTCAAAAATTAAAATAATTAGTAAATCATCCTTGTTATAAAACATATGATAAAATATCTTGTCATATTATTATTTATTAAATTAAATTATTTATTAACGTCCAATTTTTGCAACTAAGGCTAATTAGGGCGGGTTATCTACAGGTTATCACTCTTTTATGGCCAGAGTTGGACTAAGAATTTTATTTAATGAATTCCGTCGCTAAATAAATTCCATTGCCCAGGCGGGAATCGAACTCGCCACTCTAGGTTTACCATGTGCGATGAAAGTCAACGCTTCAACTGACTAGGCTAACCTGAGCCCTATTATTTATTATTTATTGACGTCCACGTTTTGCTACTATGGCTAATTCGGACGGGTTATATACAGATTGCCCGCGTTTTCGGGCCAGGGTTGGACTAAGGATTTTATTTAATGAATTCTGTCTCTAAATAAATTCCTTGGCCCAGACGGGAATCGAACTCACCACTCTAGGTTTACCATGTGAGATTAAAGTCAACGCTTCAACTGACTAGGCTAACCTGAGCCCTATTATTTATTATTTATTGACGTCCACGTTTTGCTACTATGGCTAATTCGGACGGGTTATATACAGATTGCCCGCGTTTTCGGGCCAGGGTTGGACTAAGGATTTTATTTAATGAATTCTGTCTCTAAATAAATTCCTTGGCCCAGACGGGAATCGAACTCAACACTCTAGGTTTACCATGTGAGATTAAAGTCAACGCTTCAACTGACTAGGCTAACCTGAGCCCTATTATTTATTATTTATTGACGTCCACGTTTTGCTACTATGGCTAATTTATACAGATTAAATTCCTTGGCCCAGACGGGAATCGTTTTACCATGTGAGATTAAAGTCAACTGGGCTTGAGGCTAAGATTTAATTTATTGAATGACTAATTTTATTAATGAATTCTGTCTCTAAATAAATTCCTTGGCCCAGACGGGAATCGAACTCAACACTCTAGATTTACCGTGTGAGATGAAAGTCAACGCTTTAACTCACATGGTTAACCTGGGCCTATTATTTATTAAGGCCAGCTTTTTGCTACTATGGCTTATTGGGACGGGCTATCTACAGGTTTATTACCCTTTATTGGCCAGCGGGGAAACTAAGGTTTTCATTTAATGAGCCCATCACTAAATAAATTCCTATGGCCCAGGTCGGAATCGAATTCTCCACTCTTTTTTTGCCATGTGGGATTAAGGTCAACACTTTAGAATTAGTGATGGCTAACCTGAGCCTTTTATCTAGTCAGTAAAAATAAAAACTCCGTTAGATTTCCCTAATAATTTAATAGGAGCTGTAAATCACAATATTCTTTCAATGTTTATCCCGCGAGCAGTTTCAAATTATATTGTGTGTATTTTGGTTTTTTGGGCGGCTTTCATTATTGTGTGAATGTTTGGTCTGTTGACGCGTAATAGTTCTTAAAGGTTAGTAGGACTATTCTTGTTCATTAGTCTGCAGTCCATAAGTAAGTGCTTGATAATTAATTGTATATATATATATATATATATATATATATATATATATATATTTTTTTTTTTATGTATTTCCTCTACATAGTAACCCTATGTGGAGGGATTTTATTTTCTGCACATCCCATGCATATTTGCATTATATGTGCATTTTGTCAAAACATTTAACAATTTTATATAATAATATATATACATATTAAATTGTAAATAAGAACACGAAAATTAAACTTTACAAAAAAAAATTAGTAAGTACAATTAGGAATATAATTAAATTACCAATAAAAAAATTACTTTAAATTAATATTCTATTATATTTTCCTCCCTCAGCTTAAGAATATCATATGCTATTACTTTTAATAAATTTAGATGTTTTGAAAATAAAATATCAGGACTGAAGGCCAATCGGGAATATGAGTCTTTAACTGTCTTCGTATGTCTTGAGCATATAATTGTATATTATATAGCGAACATAATGTTAGCTCAGTCCTTGTCATGGGGTATTCGTATATCATACGAGCTATATATGATTCTTCAAGTATTCTGATTGCTTGCCAGCCATTCACAAATTGTTTCTTTTATTTCTCACTGTTTTTTTGTGTGCCTGAAGCCATTCCACTAACAATGTCATGTTTTTAACACATTTAAATGGGGTCCTATGCTGTAATGTGATCAGCGGGTAATACGTGAAGTTCAGTTGCTACTTTTAATTATTTGCTTGCCTAAATATTTTTAGCAGATTTCCCTTAAGGGAAATCAGCTATTGAGGTTGTACTCATGATGCGATTTTCGAAATTTATCTTCAAATGTCCATCGATCCTACCCAGGAGATGACGAAAATGAGGTCCGTTCAAAACTGTATATATCTATCTATCTATCTAAATATTTGTCTGTTACCGCTCTAGCGGTCGCAATTTTTGTTTGATCGTTACCAAACTCGATATTTAGTCGTTTTATGTAAAAAGAAAGATCAAGTTCGTTAACGGCTGAAATCGGACCAGTGGGAGGGGGGGGGTTTAGAGGGGAGGATTTTCGAAAAATCGAAATATCTCCGTTACCATACGTCGGATCAAAAAATTGTACAGAATCAATCTTATTGGACATTAAATTTACTATAAATGTTGTTATATACATTTATTCCCTATCTTGAATATTAACCGAAATATTTGCATTTTTATGAAATTTGGGCCGATACCGGATTTTTGAATTTTCCGCGAAAAGCTAGTTCGGCCCTTTGCGTAACCGTTCGGCTCTCCTATGGAGATTTCTCTATTGTATAACTTCACGTGGGAAATCTGCTTAGTTTACGCAGCCCCTGCGTGACGGACTTTTCTTGATGTCTGATTGATAGGGTGAAAGTGCAAAGGGGGGAACCTTGATGGCGCACGATGATGACGGCGGCCATCTTGTTTTTCTAACAACAAGGGTGGGGGTTGTGTTTTTCTTACTTTATCTTTTTTAAAACTTTAAAATTTCCAAAATACGCCATCGGCGGTTAAAACGAGGGGGGGGGGTAATAATAACTTAAATTTTGTTAACTCACCTAATTTGTTGGATCCTTAGACTGCGGAGGATAGACTTTAGTGACAGCGATTTTCGATAAGAATCCTACTTTTATACACCATTCAATAACGGCACGCTTTCCCTGCACTTTCAATTGTGTAAACAACTTAGTCGTGCACTGACTTTGAGCCATAGCTAAAACGGATACGGTATTAATAGTAAACACTAGCAAAAACAATATGTCGGACGGTAGCAAGAAACAAGATGTCGGACAGTGACGTAACAAGATGGCGGCTAGGGGGGGAACTAAAATGCACTTTAGCCATTGATAGCTATTCTTTTATACAAACGATAATGAGAAATATTTCAGTTAATTTTAATAAACTCCCAACTGAAACGGCTTCTGAATTGTAAGAATAATTTATATTTTAATAACTCAAATTTTAGTAGTCCAAGAACTAAAGAAGGGGGGGGGGCGGATGAACAGAACGTATTTGCATAAATCTCACAAAGTAACGATGGTTAGGTAAGGTTACAAACTACAGGTTAGGTTAGAAGCTTCCGCCAGAGCCGACTTACGAAAGCGGCCGAACTAACCCGAACAACACCCGACCACAGATTTCATAAACATGCACATATCTCGGTTAATATTCAAGATAGAGAATAAATGTATATATTTATACTTCTAATATTTATAGTGAATTTAATTTACAATAGGATTCGTTGCATAATACCGGAGATATTTCGAATTTTTGAAAATCCCCCTCTAAACCCCCCCCTCCCACTGCTGCGATTTTAGCATTGATCTTCCTTTTTTACATAAAACGATTAAATACCGAGTTTGGTGACGATTATACAAAAATTACGACCGCTAGAGTGTTAACAGACAAATATATATATATATATATATATATATATATATAGTTTTGAACGGACCACATTTTCGTCATCTCCTGGGTAGGATCCATGGTCATTTGAATAAATTTTTCGAAAATCGCGTCATGAGTACGACCTCAATAACTGATTTCCCTGGGGAAATCTGCTAAAATGTCCTTTCGTGTTTTCTATAATAATTTTTTGGTACCTTATTGGTTTGGCTTCAGTAAGAGAATTCGACTAATGACTGTATCTAAAATGTTCTACCACATGAATGCAGCGGCGAAATTACAGTTTTGGAACAACTTTTTTACCGGCAGGTGACAATAATAACTCATTTCATTAATAAAGCTCTAAATGTTTGAGGCATGAATTCTATTTATATTCAGCCGTTTATAAGTTCTGTCATTAAAATACCAAAAACATTTATTCTGTCCTAAATCCCTGGGAAGAGGTCAAGGTTTTATTATATTACCCGCTATGTGCGTGTCTCCTGCATCTTTGCAAATTCTCGATGGTCAAAATTATTTTTCTGAGGAAGTTGGCCGGATAGCTTGTGAACACTTTCGTGAATACCTAGGAATTCCCGACTACTCGAGGAGTTAGCTAGGAAAATAATAAAACTTTGACAATTATTTATGTGTAATATATCCGTTTCTTTTGTCATTTATGTATCAATTCCAATTATTTCGGAACAATTCATCTAAAAAATATCTTTTGCCTTTGTAGTATTTATACTAGCATTCCTAAAGTTTAACGAACAGCCTTAATTTTTAGAATTACCTAGAAATACAGTAAATTTGATCAAATTTGGTAATGTATCATTGGAGGCAGGATGGTGGAACTCATTTTCAATTGGGTTTTAGACGTGACTACAGATTCCGCTAAAATTACTTTATTAGAAAGACCTTTTGTACTAATAAGGCATCAGTGCGAGAAGAACAGTCCTTATTACACTATTACAAAAGGTGAAATAATTAAAAATTATATTTTTGTTTTAAAAAAAGAATTTTTGGAATTATTAGTGTGGGATATCTCTTTCTTGTATTTTTCCCCCTAACAGATCTTCAACTCTAGGCGTGATTTTTGCTTGAACGTAGGCGTTCTGGGTTTATTGACGTAAACCCCTTCTGAGAGGTTGCTTGCTCTACTGGGAAATGTCTGAGGCTGTGAGATGAGGCGAACGAAGTGAATGTGGAATTGCTGAATTCCCAGAAATCATTCGTTCATCGAACATATCTGTTAGGAACGCCATTGTTGTCTTGGAGTTGTGATATCTTGCCCCATCCCACTTTAACCTCATGTTTCCTTTTTCCTCTTGTTTAACAAAAAAAAAAAAAAAAAAAAATTGAGGTCTAAGAAGAATTCTTTCTTTACAAATAAATTTTTTATTTTCTAACATAAAAAAGATATGTATACTAATTTTAGTTCATGCCATGTTTTGGACTTCCATCCATTTATCAAGCGAACTGTTTTTCACATACATTAAAATTCTGTTTAATCAACTTTGTTCTAGGCTAACGTTAAGAGCGAAAAGAACTCGTAAAGCAGACGCATAGCTGAAGAGATTCGAAAGATCGAAACTAATTTTCCCCAAACTTACACGGTTATATACGAATTGACTTGTTTCGGTTTTTGGGACTTTGGTAACTCGTGTTTAGCAGATTTCCCTTAAGGTCGTACTCATGACGCGATTTTCGAAATTTTTCTTCAAATATCCATCGATCCTACCCAGGAGTTGTTGTTTTCGTCCAGGTTTTATATATATATATATATATATATATATATATATATAACGGGTGTTGTTGTTTTTTGGAGTTTGGTCAGTGTTGGTGAAAACAAAACTTCAGAGATAACGTTTCCATTCCAAATATTATCTGAGAATATTATTTATTACACTCTTCTATCAATGGCATCGAAAAAGTGACAGGTCTACTTTATATATCTATATTGAGCTATATATTTATATATAAAGTTCTGATGAAATATATCGATATATAAGATATAGATATGTCGGCAATTGTTATTAGAGTGTTATAGTAGTTTTGATGAACTAGGGTCCGTTGAATAAGATTGTTACAGTTTATTGCCATTTTACAACATAAGTTTAAATGGCATGGAGTCAAATCAGGCGAGCACGCAGGCCAAGGAAGATCGCCTCTCAAGGAGATCAGTCGATTGGGGAAGTTCTCCCTCAAAAGTTCAATTGAACATCGCGCTGTGTGAGCCGTGGCTCCATATTGTTGAAACAAAACACAAACAATAATTAGTTATAGCAGTTTAGGGAGATAAAATGTTGTAATCATCTCCCTGTAGCGAACTGCATTCACTGAAACTGTGCGTCCGAACGCCGAGGAGATAACGAATAAATCTGTAACTCTTTCAATATTTTCTGGAGTTCTGGCCGTCTGATGACCTCCTGAACCGGTTTTTGCTACACTTCCACTCTCTCTGAATGTGTTCACCCACGAAACAATTGATTGCCGTCCAGGCACCGGACCTGTAGGGTGAATATTAAACTGAGTACGGAAGGCACGTTGAGTGGCGATAATGGAACGACCGTTAGAAAAGTAAGCCTCGCAGGCAAACGCACGCTGCTGCTTCGTCCAATGCATGATGGCGTCAGAAGAGAACAAGGAAAATAGCTTTGACAAGACTAGAACAACAACATTGTGACTAACATATGTCCCCCCAGTAATAACGACAATGTAACATAATAGAAATCAGCAAGTTAAAGTAACAAGCACACTGTTATATAATTAGTTTTGTTGTTTTCGACCAGGTTTTATATATATATATGGTGTTGTTGTTTTTTGGAGTTTTGGTCAGTGTTGGTGAAAAAATCTTAGTTTATTCCAATATTTCGAGAATATTTATTTTCTCTTCTTCAGGGCTAAAAAGTACAGGTACTACTTTATATATATATATATATATATATATAGCATATATATATAAATATATACATACATATATACATTGTAACTTAATATAACAGTGGAATAGATAGCTTGACAAACTACAACAACAATTGTGATAACATACAGCAATAACAAATGTAACATAATAGAAAAGCAATAATTGTAACAACACACGATAATTAGTTGTAGCATAATAATACGAGTAAATTAAACAACAATAACATTGTAACTTTAATATAACATGGAAATAGCTTTAACATAATATAACAATAATTGTGATAACATATAACAATAACAAATGTAACATAGTGAAATAACAATATTATATCAATTTTATTACTACATAAAAATAGCTTTAATAAAAAAAAATAATATACCAATAATTATAATAACACATGTCAATAGTTATAACATAGTTCAACAAACAAAAAAAATATACTGTAGTAATACAAAACCCAGTGCAGGGTTTATACCCGTTGTTGCTGTGGATATGTTAATAATAAAATTATTTGTTATGTAAGGTTTCACTATCCTCAATATTTTTATATTTCCCGTCTCCTGCGGGTGTAGTTTTTTTTTGTAACGTAATGAACCATATAATTCATAATCATAGAAAGTATTCTTTCTTCCAAACCAGGTATGAATAAAAGTTTCTTTCCCTTGCTGTGGTTTTATGAGGGTGGATTGTATAAATGTGGGCAAATATGGCAAAATAAATAAATCTATTGAAAAATGATACTTAATAATATATAATATGCAATGAATTTTTTAATTGAACAGTATTGAATGCTGATATTGAAAATATGTTGGGTTGTTGTGCCAGGCTCCTTTTCTTCCTGCTGGTTATTTTCCCCTTTTTCTCCTTGTTTTTTTCCATCTGTGTTTTCTCTCTCCATCCATGTCCTCCCCCCTACCACCTGCCTTGACTAGAATACTTGTTAATTAACCATGTTGGTGGACCATGTTAACGCCATAAATATACTTCTTTTATGAATGAAGTCTGTGCTCTATGAAAAATATGGCCTGACTCTAGTCTCTTTTTTTATCTTACCAGCTGGGTGCTTGGTGCTGGATCCCAGAACTGGCACAGAGATGGCAGCACCATGCGGGTGCCTCTTGAAAGGTAGAGAGTCTTATTGAAAAACGTGGTTTCTTTTCTGAGTTTCATCGAAGATGGAACAGAGGGAGTTACCGTCTTTTTTGCTGATTCTGAAAAAAATGTTTCACAATTTATCACTATCTTTCCTCCGCTAGAGCGCAGAGTTCATCTCTACATAACTTAAAGTACGTGAGAATGGTTTGTTGGGAGTTGTTAGGAAAGTGGGGAGGGCGGCTGAGACAAATGTCCCTGCAACAAGTCCGAAGAGACCGGGGAACAGGAGTCGGGGGTATAGTAGTGAAGTGGGCGGGAGGGTGAAGTGAAGGAGTGAGTGGTGGGGGAAAGAAGGACAGAAGGGTGGGGTGAGAAGGATACGGAGTGGGGGTAAGAAAGATAGCGGGGTGGGGGTAAGAAACGTGAAGGAGTGGGGGTAAGGATATCAATCAGCCTTCGGCATCTCCGCCCTCTCCATCTAAATCAACTTCCTTCTTTGTTTACTCTGAGTTATTCTGCCTCGGAGCTATTCCCTACATGTCTTATCTCTATGTCACTCCGCCTTTATTCGTCTCGTTCAGTGTCGGCCATGATTCCTGATTTATTTGAATATATTTTGTGTGTGTGCTTATTTTCTCATGTTACGCTACATCATCAGCAGTTAAAAAATAAAATAAAACTAGTCAGGATGAATAAAAGGTCTGCTCCTCTACAAGTATATCATGAAAAGTGCACTTTCAGTGCCTGGACCTAGCAGGGGTGTCGCCCGGCTCTTTTGCTTCAGGCTACACTAATCGGCAGGCATTAAATGTCCAAATATGTACGGTATAACTGTTAACAGTTAGTTGCTTTGTAATAAAATAAGAAAAAGAATGAAAAATGAGATGCCAATAAAATCGATACTATTGAATATAGGAAGTAAATAAAGGGAAAGTAACTAAATGATATTATATAATAGAAAACGCTTTGGTTAGCTTAAGAGAGTTAAAACAATAGAATTAAAGACTAAAATATATGTTTTCCATGAAGATCTTTAACTACCTCATTTGGTTTTATGATTTCATTTAGCACATTTTCCTTTCGAGAAATGAGCTAATGAAGCGATTTTAAAAAAAAAATTCCCTCAAATGTCCATCGATTCTACCTAGAGAATGACGAAAATAAGGTAGGTTCTAAATATTATATACAACGCCCTTTCTACTGCCTTTTACTGGTTAACAATTGTTTGAGTTTATAAATCGTTACTTTAATGATTAAAATAATAATCCTCTTCTCATGTGAGTTAGACAAAATAACATAACAAAAATTAAACCCTTTGAAATTAATGATGATAAAAACTTAATGTTATATTACAAACTAATTGGCCAACTAATGAGCTCTTAACATAATAATAATAATAATATCTTATCTGAAGACAGAGAGAGAGAGAGAGCGAGAAAATGATGGCCGGGGAACACGTGGTGTCCGTTTGAGGCGTTGTCCTGGTCGGGATGTCCGGCAGCGATGGCTGTAGCTGTACGAGAGGAGCGGCAGCTGAGCCGAAGAGAGGTGAGATAGCAGCTGGGCCGATGAGAACTGTCTCAGTAGATGTAGCCTTGATGAAGGTCTAGGCAGAACTGCCTTGGTTAATCCCCGAAGCCTGCGAACAGCTTGAATACTCGGCGATAAGAATGATTTGGGATTAGCCTGGGCCCTGGCTCTATCTGCTGTCTCTCTCTCTCCCTCCACGCTCCCCACTCTACTCTACTGCCCGGGTAGCCTCTGTCTGGTGCTAGCCCTCTCAGGCTTGGCAGCAACCCGTAACTAAACGTCTGGGTTACATTACTTAATGCTTAGGTTTATAAAACAAGTAGAAGCTCATTATTTACTATAAACTTAAAATTAAAGAGGGGACACGAAAAACAGAATATGTCAGTCCTCGACATGCCGCCGCACCAAAGTTTTTATGCAAAGAAAAACTTTATTTAATCTATTAATCGTATGGGGCAAAAGCAGTTTGACGACCTTTACCCACGGCCCTTTTGTAAGTTCCGGTAGGAGTCCGGATTGTGACGTAACCCGTAACATAATGCCATCTCGTTTTTCCTGGACTGCGTGGCAATTCAACCCGAGCCAATGGCACACCTAGTGTGGAAGGCGTAATTGAGTCCTTATTAAGATCAACCAGGTCGCCCACCTCCAGGATGGGACGCGGAGTTGTTCCATTTTTGCCGCTGTTATGCAGCTTCGTGCAGGTACCTAGTTATTCCATTGCGACCAGAAATCTGCTGGACCCTCTGTTGTAACGAGCTGCCTAACGTCTGAGTCGGCCCTCATTCAAGCCGGCTAGAGAAGATTTCTGACAGGGTCCGTTAAATGCGCCGCACTAACTTACATGAAGTGTCTCAGGAGTCAAACACTCCATGGTTGCCGAGTTCCTTCGTCCATGGGACATAGAGGTCGTGAATTCCAACATAACTTGCAATCTATCCTACAAAAGAAGCGTAGCTAACTCCTCATAAGTAAGCGGGGTGTTGGCAAAGGTTCATACTTAGCAGATTCTTCGGCACTACTTTATTTCGTCCGTCCCAGATTCCCCTCCGAAATGCGGGTAAATGACGGGGGTTAAAATGCCATCGAGTTTCTCCCCTGGGCAGGAGAAATCATGGGCACACTGTTGAACCGGCTCTGATTTGTACCATGCCACAAATTTCTTTAATTCGGCGGAAGCCCCTACAAAGTTAGTACCACAATCAGAATAAATGTGCTGAGGTCTACCTCTCCTGGAAATAAGCCTGTGGAGTGCGGCCATGAAAGCCTCCGTGGAACAACTGGTGGTGTCCAAATGTACAAGACGGAAGTTCCGTCTCGATTCCTTAATGAGAAAAGGACCTCCGAGATCAACGCCTACGTGCTGAAAAATCTGGCCTTCTTCTAGTCTACAAGACGGAAGGTTTCCCATAATAGGGGCCTGTGGTCTCGAAGTGGAAATCTGGCAATTAATACACTGGCGGACGCGCGAACGAATCACCTTCCTAGCAGATATGAGATGGTACCGACTCTGCAGAATTGCTTTAAGCGTATTAGGGCCTACGTGAAGGTTCATGCGATGGTAAAAATCAACGAGAAGCCTGGTAAAATGACAGTTTGGCATGATGATGGGATGCTTCACGCTAAAAGAGAGTTTGGAGTGTTCCAGGCGGCCGCCCACCCTGAAAACACCTCGAGGATCTTTGAAGGGTGATAGTGAGAGCCAACCCTTTGAAGATTTTATCCTGTCATTTGAGGACAGGTAGTCCTCCTGCACCAGCCGAATGCATTTTATTCGGGCTTCATCCATTTCCTTGATAGAAATGGGGCCCTTAGGCATGGGCTGCTTAGGTCTGCGGCGGAGGAAGCGCAGCGCTCTGCATAATGCCCTTAAAAGCTTGGTATAGGAGGACAGACCTTCCATCCATTCCAGCAGTGACCGGTCTTCATTAGCTATTAAAGAGGTTACCTCCGGGGGCTTAGTTTCCGGCAACGTGATTCCGGAATAGTCAACAACAGTGAGAGGCCACGACTGAGGAGGCTCTCGAAGCCAACCGGGGCCTGACCACCAGAGATGGTGATTGCATATTTCGCTCGGCATCATGCCACGAGATGCAGAATCTGCCGGGTTGAGGGGAGAAAAGACGTAATGCCACGATGCCTTCTCTGTCAGCTCCAAGATAGCAGCGACTCTATGGGCGACAAAGGTCTTGAGCTGATTTAATGGCAAGTTCAGCCAACCAAGAACTATCGTGGAATCAGTGAATAAAAATATTTGTCGGATTTTGAGCCCTTCCAGTGGATTCCTGCATGACTCTAGCAGCTGGGCAAGAAGAAGAGCCCCACATAACTCCAACCTTGGGATGGACGTCAGTTTCATGGGAGCGAGTTTACTTTTCGCTTTAAGCAGATACGTTTGCGACGCCTCTTCTACAGAGACTCTCATGAAGAGTACTGCAGCATATCCTCTCTGGGAGGCGTCCGAGAAACCGATCAAATCGATTGATGCTGAGGAGGCAGGTAGGCGAATGTGTCGTGGAATCTTCACGTTAGCGAGACTGGGTAATTCGGCGGCAAAAGACGACCAGGTGGATCCAAGATGCGAGGGAATCTGCTCATCCCAATCGCATTTAGCGTGCCAGACATCCTGCAGCAGTGTCTTAGCCTTGAATACCACTGGCGCTTAATAACCTAGAGGGTCATAACGGCGGGCTATGGTGGAGAGAATGCCCCTCTTCGTAAGTGGAGTTGTTGGCTTGTCCACGTCGAAGGTAAAGACGTCTGAAGTGGCGAACCATTTTAGACCGAGGATCTTGCACCCTCCGTCATCGTTTCCAGATAGCGAAAGTACGGATCTCCTGAAGTCTCCGGAAGAAGTCTTGAACTGTTGCTCTTCCATTTCCCTAGCTCGAAACCTCCTAACCGTAGAAAGCTCACTAACTCATCCTGGAGCTGCACAGCTTCTTCAATAGAATTGGCGCCAGTTACGAAGTCGTCCATATAGCTACAGCGCTTTACCACCTTAGCAGCGAGAGGGTGACGATGTCCCTCGTCTTCGACTAACTGATGCAACGTCCTGATTGCTAAAAACGCTGATGAATTCTCCCCGTATGTGACGGTGTTGAGCTCCATGGTAGCCAGCTCTTCCTGGGGATCTGATCGCCACAGAATGTGTTGGTAGGGCCTGTCTTCGGGTCGAACCAAAATCTGCCACTATACATCTTGACGATGTCCCGGCAACGAGCCACTACAGGGTAAAACTCTCTGAACCCAATCACGATTGTCCGATATTCCGATATTTGTCCCTTTGCAACTTAGGACCCACCATGAGATGATCACTTGTGGGAGCCATTCGGACCCCCCTGGCCCAAGAAACATTCAAAGGACCACCACGTATTTTCGTCTTGTCATTTTCGACCCTTGAGACAGCGTGATGACATGCGGAAAATCAGACATCAAATACTTTTGTGGCCGTTCTGCCTGCCTCTTGCATATGGCCCAACTCCATGATATTCATCCATGAATTCCGACTTATTTGTCTTTTGGGATAACCAGGACGACGAGAAAAGCTTTTGCTTCATTAGGTTGAGGAAATGAAGCGGCTGGCCCTGATGCCTGAAAGCTTCGCCTGGCCCTGGGGATTTATCCAACTGGCTGATGCTGGATTTGAATGGAACCACCCAAAGCCAACATACATAACGTCCACTAGGAAGGCGGATTGAGTGCAGGGCTTTGCTGGACATGAAATGCCTCCTCACATGCAAAGACTTTCCTCCTCAGTTAAAGAATCCTCTTCTTGGGAATTTTCCTCTGAGAGTTCCCAAAACCGTTTGCATCACATCGGAAATTTCTGGCTGGGTTTTTAAAAGATAGTGATTCCTGATGATCACCACCTTGTAGCAGGCAGCCCAGAGTTGACTACCTCTTTTTCCACAACGATGTGTCCAAATTTTCTTCGCCTCTCTGGGACGAGGCTTGGCGGAGATGTTCGTTGGTATGCCTTTATGGGTGCCCCCCCCAGTGATCAAAAAATCGAAATAAATTTCAGCCCACCTAGGAGCCTAATCTACCTCTTGGTGGCTTTCCCAAATATGTTTGGGATCTGCCAGTTCGAAAGCCGGCCCCTAGGTGATTGATGCCCCCTTCTCGTAATGGAAGCCTTGGAATGTCGGGGAGATGACCAGCTAATGTCTGACACCTACCAACTGAGCCTTCAGCTGCCAAAACTCTTCGGTTTTGCTTCAGCGCGGCCGGGGGAGAGATACATGAGAGTGTCCCATGCTGCCTTGGGCAATTGCACTCGTCCTATTCCGGCGACAATCGGGGCAGAAGCTTGAATTTTGAGGCCAAGCCGGGAGGCGCATCTCTTAGTAATTAAGGAAAGTTGGCTTCCGGCATCACTGACTAATATTAAGGATTGGAAACGCCCTTGTGCGTCCATTATCATAGCCACGGAAGAACCCAAAATGACCTCACCGGAGCGGGACGTGCCTCCTAATGAAGCTATCTGACCTTTAGATCCTTCCGTAGGTGAAGCATTGCCAGTAGTGGGGATATGGAGCCAGGAATGATGTTTCTCTCCACAATTCTGACATCTCCTCTCCGATGGGCAGGCATTAATTTTATGTTTTTGTGATAAACAGTTTAGGCAGCCAGACCATGACTTCAACAACGTTCTTCTTTCCCCTGGGGAAGAACTGCGGAACGTAGAGCACTGGTAAAGGGTGTGCTGAGCCTTGCAAACCGGACAGCTGAGCCGAAGGAACCATGAGCCTTTAGTCGTCTGTTTCTTTGAAGATGAGCGATTGCCAGAATTCCCGTCTTCTTCATCTACGAAAAGCGAAGTATCGAGCTTCTTTGAACCTTGTTTGAACCTACGATTAGCGATCGTGGAATCCTTGGAATGATTTAGAGAAGACTGCGGGACCGGAGGATTCTTGTAATCGTCGGTCGTCAAGTCCAAAGTTTTCCACTCCGCCTTTATGAAGGTCACTAACCGCTCGAATGGAGGAAACTCAAGGTGAGCTACTTCCCTTTCAAAATCCTTCCGCGTTGCTGGATCCAGGCATCTAAGTACCAGATAGGATAAGATAAAGTCATCCGCGTCTTTGATTCCTAGCTGCTTAAAAGCGGAGACGCTCTCCAGAACGACTGTAATAAAATGCTTAAGGCTGTTGGCAGTTGGCCTGCTCCTGAACGGAACATAATTTAAAATAGTCTTCAAATAGTTTCCGGCGAGGCGTCTCTTGTCATCGTAATTCTCCTTCAAGATTTTCCAAGCCTGTTCGTAATTGGAGTCCATCAGAGGAACACTTCGGATCAGAGAAAGAGCGGGGCCTCTCAAACATGAAACTAAAAAATGAAATTTTTCAATGTTGGACAAGCTAGGCTCGTCATGTATCAGGGAGACAAATGTGTCCCGGAAGAGTGGCCATTCGCCCTGGTTTCCTGAGAAATCAGGAAGGTTGATCTGTGGGAGGCGCGCTCGGACAGATCGGGACTCATTTAGAGATCTACCCGCTAACGCACTCGCGTTAGCCTCTGAATTATGGGTTAAGGGAGCAGAAACAGGAGTTGGGTTCATGTGCGACTCATAAATTGCACAGGCCTCATAATAATACCGCTTCGCCGCTGTGTGCAATTTCTCCTCATTCTCGCTTGGAAATGAGGCAGAGATGTTTGCTGCCGAGTGGGCTTCCAGCAGCTTCTGCCATGTATCTTTGAAGCAGTCAAAGCATGGCTTTAGCTCGCGGAACATACCCTTAAATAAGAAAAGTTGAGTGGCATCTTTGGCTATTAGTCGGCCTTGGTCCAGTATCCCTTTTATTTCTGCTGTGGTATCACGAAGTTTTGACTTCAGGACGTTTAAATTAATACTTAAACCCAGTGAGCGTCATGTGAGGCGAACCTGTGGAATATATTGTGGAATACACAAACATAAAAATAATACATAAATAAAGGCTCAAAAAAAAAATTAATAATAATGTTGTAGTCCTTAACTGCTGCAATCCACGCTCGGAGGACCAATGTTGACGGCCGGCCTGTCTCTCGCAATAGAGAGGTTGAGTACCAGGCACGTCTAGAAATAAAATAGCTGGTCGCAGCAGAAAAGGGGGAAAAATACGAAAGAAAAATAACTAAAATGTAGGGCATTAATAATTTAATGATTAAAATAATAATCCTCTTCTCATGTGAGTTAGACAAAATAACATAACAAAAATTAAACCCTTTGAAATTAATGATGATAAAAACTTAATATTATATTACAAACTAATTGGCCAACTAATGAGCTCTTAACATAATAATAATAATAATATCTTATCTGAAGACAGAGAGAGAGAGAGAGCGAGAAAATGATGGCCGGGGAACACGTGGTGTCCGTTTGAGGCGTTGTCCTGGTCGGGATGTCCGGCAGCGATGGCTGTAGCTGTACGAGAGGAGCGGCAGCTGAGCCGAAGAGAGGTGAGATAGCAGCTGGGCCGATGAGAACTGTCTCAGTAGATGTAGCCTTGGTGAAGGTCTAGGCAGAACTGGCTTGGTTAATCCCCGAAGCCTGCGAACAGCTTGAAAACTCGGCGATAAGAGAATGTTTTGGGATTAGCCTGGCGCCTGGCTCTATCTCTGTCTCTCTCTCTCCTCACGCTCCCTCTCTCTCTCGCCCGGGTAGCCTCTGTCTGGTGCTGCTCTCGCGTGGCAGCTACCCGTACTAAATCTGGTTACATTACTTAATGCTAGGTTTATAATATAGTAGAGCATTATTTACTCTAAACTTAAAATTAAAGAGGGGACACAAAAAACAGAATATGTCGGCCTCGACAGTTACCATACTTAATGTATAAGCGTTTCATGCAAAATAAAAATGATGTTCGCTAACGGCTAAAATAGAACCGGAGGAGGAATTTTGAAAATTCGAAATATCACCTTTATTATACGTCGGATCGAAACATTGTATAGAACCAATCTTATTGAAAATTAAATTTCCCATAAATGTTGCTATATACATATTTCTTATCAAATATACTTATTCCTTCTAATATGAATATTAGCTAAAACATTTGTATTTGTTAGTATCCGGAACAGAAAACCTCCATGTTAATAATTATTATTACTATTTATTAACCTCCACTTTTTGCCACTATGGTTTATTGGGACGGGTTACCTACAGGTTACTACTCTTTTCTAGCCAGGGTGGGACTAAGGATTTTTTTTTATCCATGTTAGAATCGAACTCATGACTCATAGGTTTACCATGTGAGAATAGAAATTATTTATTAACGTCTACTTTTTGCAACTAAGGCTAATTGGGACAGGTTATGCCGTCACTAAATAAATCCCTTTGTACAGGTGGGAATCAAGCTTGCCACTCTAGGTTATGTGAGAATAAGACCAAGGCCTTAACTCACATGGCTAACCTAAGCTCTGAACAAGAACTTATTTATTCTAAACTTAAATACCAAATGCTTTTTTTTGAGACTTATTATGGGAGATACATGCAAATTCGTCGTGCGGTGGTGTTATCAATTAAGATTTTACGTTCTTGTCTCCAAAATGTTTATTTGATATATATCGTACTCGATATTTAACCGTTTCAGTCAACACTAAGGATCATATTTCTTATTGACAGCAATCGAACCAGGAATAGAGGGTTTTAGAGTTGGAGGGAAGTCGAAAATTCCAAATATCTCCGTTCTTATGGGACCGATCGAAAAATGTTATAGAACCAGTCTTGTTAAAATAATGATTCTCTACAATTGTTTGTGAATTCATTTTTTCGTAACTCAAATATTATGGGAGTGTGTCATACGAGTACATGGGAAATCTACTAGGTTTAAAGAGCCCTAGCGCGACGGATTGTTGTTGAAAGTATGAATGTACAAATAGGAAAATAAAATATACAAGGGAAGTCTTATTGAGTGACCTTTGTCATGAAAGTCTGACGGATATGATTATTAGGAAAAACTATGCTTTTTAGTTAAGAAATTCCATGACTCATGACATTATTATCGATGTTCTCAGGTATGTTTCTGCCAAGATGTTTTCTAATGATGTACACTTATTATACCAGCTTCATCATGGTGTGTCTTTCAATCTGATAATTCGGTCCAGGATAAACCCTTAATCCATTTGACCATAGGAATTTGCATAGTTATCTGTCTTCTGGACCCAACTGAAGAGCAGATATGGGTCTAGAATATACAACAAAACCCATCTGCGGTGAAAAAGCCCGTCACGCAGGGCTGCCTTAACTAAGCAGATTTCTCACGTGCGTCACGTATTTGCATTTATCTCGAAAAGTAAATGTTCAATGAGAAATATATTTCGTATTTAGACTTCAAATAAACTGCTTATTGTTTATATGCCATGAGTCGGAGTGGGGGTTTACTGAAACCAGAACACTAATAAATGCACATACATATCTCGGTTAATAATGGAGATAATGAAAAAATGTACATGACAACATTTATAGAATGTTACATTTGCAATATGATTGGTTTTATAAAATTTTGCGATCCGACGCATAATAACGGAGATATTAAGAATTTTCGAAATTCTCCGCCTCTAAACCCCCCTCCCCCAGTCCGATTTCAGCCATTAACGAACTCGATCTTTCTTTTTGTATAAAACGATTATATATGAAGTTTGGTTACGATAAGACAAAAGTTGCGACCACTAGAGCGGTGACAGACAAATATATATATATATATATATATAGTTTTGAACGGACCTCATTTTCGTCATCTCCTAGGTAGGATTGATGGACATTTGAAGAAACATTTCGAAAATCGCGTCATGAGTACGACCTCAATAGCTGATTTCCCTTAAGGGAAATCTGCTAAAATTGAGATTACGTTAAAAAACAATAGAATCTTTGAAATGAATGATGTTTCTCAATATGAGCCCAACGAAAAAAGTAAATAAGACGTTTCAGATTCTTAAAATAGTCTAACTCTTTCATCTAAAGATGAAATTTAATTCACTACCACCAAGAATGTTTGCGCTACCGAAAATTTGCTCAGTTGTAAGTTCAGCGTACGAGACGGGGAATAAAAGTAATCCATGATTTGAGAAAGCCATTCGTTTTGAGAATATTGCCGTCACTGTCATGGATTGAGCTGCCCGTCAATCTATTTGCCCTAGATCTGTCAATGTCTAGTTGGGACTAGTCTCTCTTCAATCAGTCTGAAAAATATTAATTGCCAACTATTTATTCTTCTTGTCACATCAATCGCTTTATCTTATCACTCAACAGGACGGTATTACACCTCTAGACAAACAGCCATTTCCGGATATTACATTTTCCCACTATTTGTCAATGTGTGTGGCTGTCTGCCATTTCTTTATTGAAACCACTAACACGTATGATGTAGATATTGGCCTTCAGAGATGTACTATCCAAAAAAAAAAAAAAACGCTTTACTGGACTAATGGAAAATAGAGCATTTAGGTTCTAAGAAATCAGAGCTTCTGAGTGTCCAATAGAGAAATATAAAAATACCGCCAAGCAGGGGATGCTTAAACTTAGCAGATTTCCAACTTGCGAGTATGACACAACATTGATCTCATCTCGCCATGTAATTCATATTTCTAAGTTAAATTCTTATTACTTGAAGTGGGAAAAAGTTCTTCACGCAAGACCTGCGTAAATTAAGCATATTTCCCACGTGAAATTTTAAAATAGAGAAATCTGCATACTAGTAACAGTAGCTGTAACGAGTCTCTAAACCAATTTCACGAGACCCGAACAGTTACGGAAACGACTGAACTAGCTTTAGGGGGATACTCACGAATAGGCCCGACATCAACCGATCTCATCTCGCCTATTATCCGCACACGCTTAATAAATATACATATATCTCGGTTAATATTCAAGCTAAAGAATAAATATATATGTCAATATTTATAGTAAATTTAATTTGCAATAAGATTGGTTCTATATATGTTTTCGATCCGATGTATAGTAACGGAGATTTTTCGAATTTTCAAAAATCCACCCTCTTAACCCCCCCCCCCCCCGCCCCTCCCACTTGTATTATATATATACGAGTATATATTTGAACAATATTATCGTGCTATTTTTTATACAATCATTTTCGTCATCTCCTGGGTAGGATCGATGGGTACGGCCTCAATAGCTGATTTCCCTTAAGGGAAATCTGCTAAAACATTAACCACGTACGAATGACTCACTTAATGCTTGCGCTTCAAAAAAAAAATTGTGTAGAATAAAAATTGTAGAGCATCAATAGTTTAACAAGATCAGTGCTATATCATGTTTCTATAAGACTCAATAACGGATATATTATGAATTTTCGAATTGCCCTCTACCTCCTTCCCCCATTGTCCACCCGAATTCTGTCATCAACTAATATGAGTTTCAGTGTTGAAACAGTTAAATATCGAATATGGTATAGATCAACTGAACATTTTCGGGCTTTGAACGTAAAATCTGAAACGATGGCGTCATCTCACAATATATTTGCATGTGCCTCACACAGTAAATGTTCAATGAAAACAATATTTGCTGTTTAGGCTTAAGTTAAAGTACTTCATGATATAATAGTTTATTGTTAATATGGCATGAGTAGGAGCTTGTGTTTACTCAAGGCTTAAAACTAAATAATGCAAATATCCCAGTTAATATTCATAATAAGGAAAACTTCTTTGCATGCAATTAAATTTGCAATAGGATTAATTCTATATAGGATTCTTTCGATCCTATGTAAAATAAGAAAGATATTTCGAATCTCCGAAATTCATACTTTCTAGGCTGCATCAATAAGGAAATAAATAAATAACTACAGTATAATGGTGATGAGAGTAGAGCTAGATGAATTTGCAAATAAATATATAATTAGAGTATAAGTTATTTCGTTTTGTTCTATCTCCTGATGATGTTTGAAATATTTTACCTTTCAATTCCTTTATTTAATTTCCCTCTAAAATTCACATGCAGAAGAAAAAACAACAACTAATGTAAAATATTTGTTAATTGTAATTTGCCTTCTGAATATAAGAAAGAATTCAGGTAGTACATAAATTATAATTAAAGTTTTCATTTATCTAGAAGAAAAGACATCATCTTTTTTCCTATTTGAATGCATTAGATACAAATCTCCTAGAATGTAAAAGAAAGAAGTCCCAAGTCCATTGGATTACACGACAATGTAAGATAATTGTTGAAAATAACTTCTTTCATCCGTAAATATATCTAAAACTCGAACCTTAACAGAAAGTATAAATCTTGAAAAACAGAACTCCACGATAGTCTAATGACTGGATTTCAACTGATTTGTAACTTATTTGAACGAAATTTCAAGTGGAAAAATTACATCAAATTTTAAGCAGCTCTCGGGCAGATTATCTTGGACTTTGAACTCCATTATTTTTATAAATGATACTCAGGAATTAAAATTAGCTTTTTTTTGTTATGATTTCTAATGAAAATTTATTTTGTTATTATGTAGGATAATTATTTTTGAGAACCAATCAAATAGATTCCTTGTTAGGCGTGGTATAACTTAATAGTTTATTGTTAATATGTCATGAGTAGGAGCTGGTGTTTACTGAAGGCTTAAAACTAAATAATTCAAATATTCCAGTTAATATTCATAATAAGGAAAACATCTTTAAAGACAATTCAATTTGCAATAAGATTAATTCTATACAGTCTTTCGATCCTATGTATAATAACAAAGATATCTCTGGAATATGCTGGATGGTAGAGGAACAAATGTATAAGGATCAATAAGAAGGCCAAGTCCTCTACTGGTTTTTAATATAATGCAGAGTGCACTTTCGGAGTCAACGCTCCATCCTCAGTGCCTGCTGACAAACACAAACCTCGAGTTAATTTAACATTCACAGCATGGCCAAAAGGCAAAATAAACAACAGTCATAAAAAACAAACACAATATAAATAGTAAAAACAATGTTAATTCTTAAAACTAGTCAAATAATAAAAATATAAAATCTAATCCTAGTCAACTACTATAAATTAAAGCCGAAACAATCAAAAAATTTAATAACAAGTGAAATAATAAAAACAAACAACGGTAAGCATATGTCAAAAACTATAAATAAAATTAAAAACTAAAAAACTACCTAAATTTCAGATTTATATCACAGTGGGTGAGAACCTCGGAAAAAAACACCCAGAGGAACTGTAAGAAACATCTAAAAAATAAACAAAAACCTCATACTAATAATAGAGAGAAGATGAAGGAGGTACCTGATTAAAGCTGCGTTGCCTGGACCACGACTGCCGGGCGACTGAACCTCTGCCCCCGTAGAGAAGACAGGGCCCCGTCACCGACATGTCGCAGCCTTGCCACCTCCTCCTTCTTATTAATATTCCTATCTCCATTCGCCTGTCTGTCCAGCCTTATATGCAGCCCCTCAGCCGTATTTACGAACGAAAAAGCTAAGAAGCTATGCTACCTAGATCTGGAGATAGAGAGAGATGGAGGGGGTCATAAATTTGGTATCTATAGGAAGGCCTCATCCACCGACTTATTAATACCTGCGGATTCATTTCATCACCCAAGATACAAGATGGCGGGATTGCTTTATTTAGTGGAGAGGCTTATTAGTACCCCACTAGCGCAAGATAATTACGCCAAGGAAGTGGTCTGCATTAAGCATATTGCTAAAGCAAACGGGTACGAGGAACAGTTGGTGGACAGGCTTATCCAACGCCGATTGAAGAGGAAGCTAGCCAAGGAGCTGGAGGATGCCACGGTTGAAGAGCGGGCCAAAAAGAAGAAAAATAAGTCGTTCCCTGTCTCCATCCCGTACTTGGGCCCGGTTTCAGAAAAGATAGGATCCAGGTTGAGGAAAATTGGATTGGCTACTGCCTACAGGAGTAAGCGGTCCCTGAAAAACTGTTTGCCCCGTGTTAAGGACTATGTGGACCCCCTGGATAGATCTGGCATGTATAGGATCTCGTGCACGGGATGCGATGCCTCTTATGTGGGGCAAAGTGGTAGAAAGATAAGGACGCGTCTTAAGGAGCACATCACTCGCGACACTGAGTTTTCCGAAGCTGAACACTTTTTTATAACTAGTGCCTACAGCTGTCATTTCAACAAAAATGACCCATCATTGGGAAAAAAAGTATTCTTGTATATCAGGCTACTCCAGTGGCAAGTTCATTCAATCTCCAGAGAATGAGTAATTATTCCTTTACTTAAAAATGGAAATCATAACTAAGAACCAGTTGCCTACATGCCAATTTCCCTGATCAGTTGTACAAATAATGTTCCTGAAATGATGCTGGACAAATGGCTGTTATATTATTTGATTTTTAGAATACACAGCTTCTTAATTAACTTCAGTAGTATTACTGGCATGTTTATTCATATAAGGAAGCAGGAATAACATATACTAGATGCTCTTTTCAATAAACAGCCCATAATTCCTGTATCTTTACATCTTTAACGCCTACCATAAGAAGAATGTTAATTATCTTGCTATTAGACTGACATATTGAGGAAATTAAAACATTGGTGAAAAAAAAAAAAAAAAATTCTCTTTAAGTTCATTCAGTGTGACGATTGGTGAAACTTTATTTTTTCTACAGGAAAATGGAGTATACTAAGTAGAACATTGTTTAATATTACGATCGACAATGTGTCATCCTTATCTGCTTGTATAAAAATGACTTATTTATTGCTAATCGTTGAGCCGATTTAGACGCCAATAACACTGCAAAACACGATCCATAACTCAGAGAACTAGTATCAAATAACTGGTTTTCAATTCTCCAAATCTGAAGTAATGGTTTTCTGGAGAAAGCGAAATAAACCTCTCCATTATGCAAGTGTTGTTGGCTTAGCCATTCCAAACACCGACTTACTAATCTTCCTTGGACTTAACTTAGACTGACTCTAACCTAAATGAGCGATTCGCTGAAAAGAAAAGGTGCAAAAAGTCTTTGAAATTTACAGAGAAAAAAAAAGTGTTTCTGACAGATTATTAATGCTTACGCTCTAACGATAATCTTCGTATGGCGAATATTTAATTATTCTTATGTTATTTCAAAAGTTTTTTCTTTATAATATAAAATAGTAAATAATTTTCGTTTTATCTACAGTTAACTAACAGAAATATTGGAACTATCGTAATTCTTCTGGTTCATGTAATTTACTAAAAAGCTTTCATGTAATTTAATAAAAAAATGCCCACCTAAATAAAATAATTTTCAAATTTTTATAAATATGTTTATCATCAATGTACAAAATCTAAAATTCCTCTAAAGTCCTTTACTACATTTAAAAATGTGAAATAATATGCATTATACATTTTTGGACTAGAATGGAATATTCTTCGAATAGACTTTCTTGCCTTATTATATATATATATATATATATATATATATATATATATAAAAATATATATATATATATATATATTGTTGCGAAAATTAAATACATGAAATATTAAACAGAGATAGTCACGTATTTGACAGGTACGAAGTAGATCAAAGAAGACGACATTGGTTCGAGTCCTTTTCTGGAAGTGTCTGGGCTTTCGCCTTTGATGTTTCCGCTACTCTATATAAGCATGTGCAACTTGCCCGACAGTTTAGTTTGTTCTCAGCTGTGTTCAGGTGTTCATCAGTGCGTCCAGTACAACAGTGCGACATAGTGCAGTGCGGGAAAGTGCTTTATGTGAAGAACAGTGTTGTGCCGTGACTCTGTAAATAACAGTATAGTGCCGTGTTTAAAACAGTGCAGTGCCGTTATCTTCGCGAAGTAAAGGACAGTGCAGTGGCGTCATTCTGTGAACTTCAGTGACTGTGAGTGAATTATTGGACTGTTTAATAACAAGAACAGTGACGCTATCAGTGTATACTGTGAGTAGTAATCAAGAATAATTAACCTAGTGTGTAGTGCATTGTTAAATAAATTGTGCTTTGATCAAAACTCTGGAGCTTGAGTGTGTTTAATTTTGCAATCCAAAAGAACTCTAATAAACAACGTTTATTACTGGTTTTGTAATAAAATGTAACAATATATATCATTTTGCAGTACGTCATTTTCGTAATTTTCTAAGTAGGGCATTTGTAGAAATATTTGGAATATCGCGTCATGAATATAATCTCAATAGCTGAGGGAAATCTAATAAGATAATACAATAATTGAACGAAGAGAATAATGAAAATAAAATAGTCCTAAGTGAAGATTCAATAGAGAATTTGAAGCACTAAACATTCTATAGCCATTTAACACCTAGCATTAGAACAAACTGTTTTAGGTAATTGGCGTGCTTCCATTCACTGTTCCCTTCATTGGTTTCAGGATTCGTGTGATAATTTATAGATGGTATATCGGAAATACGTGGAGTGCTAGTTTCTGGCCGATATTGAGGGGGGGGGGTGTTCCTCTAGGGGAAATTGAATATGCCAGCTATCAACGAGGCTGTGGTCGGAACATCACTCCCCTAATAATGGCAGCCTTGTCACATCTACTCGTGGTTACCAACTTCCGCCTTCTGTAATATTCATCCTTTGATATTTCCTGCCCATAGAAGACCGTACTAAATAGCTCCTTAAATCTAATAGAATTGAGACACTTACTGTAGAATTCCTAAAGGGAAGAAATTATCATCCAATATTTGTTCGTTTAAATGATATTGGTAGAATAGGATAGTAATGTGGTTTTGATTGGAAATGCACTCATTAAATCAATGTGTATATATTGTTGGGAATATTGCGTACTTGAAAAAAATCCGTTTAAGAAGTACGAAGTAAATTAGGGCAACCTTACAGGAGAGATGGAGCCAGCAGTGTTCTAGGCGATGGCCTAGTGTGGCAATTAGGCCAGTCTGGGCTATGTTCTTTGAACTTGCCGCCCAGCCATTAAACGGCCTAGCTCGTCCCATAGTTAAATTGTTCTCAGTTTTCTTACTAGCGAATAGCAGAGCGTTCAGTGCAGCTTTAGTGAACTGTGCTTTTTAGTTTCAGTGCAGTGCAGCGTTGTTGTGAAGAAAAGTATAGTGGCGTGTTCTTGTGAAGATCTGTGCAGTGTAGTGTTTTTGTGAACTTCAGTGATTCGCTTGATCGTGAGTTATTGAACTGCGCAATGAAGTTATTAGTATACATTGTGAGTAGTAGTGAAGAATAATTTACCAAGTTTGTAGTGTCTTGTTAAATCGTTGTGTGTTTAATTGTGCACTCCAAACGATCCGTAATAATCAACGCTAATTTGTGTAATAAACATAACAACTTTTATGTTCTCCTGTTCTTTTATTTTTACATATTTACAACTTCTTGATTTGCTACTTATTCCAATATTTGTTCGTTTAAACGATCTCGTTAGCATTGGAGAGTAATGTGATTTCGATTGGAAATGCACCCATTGAATCAATTTGTATACATCATCCCTCATTGTCTTTTATAGAAAATAGGTAGATAATTATTTAAATATAAAAAAAATTTAATTGATGTTGAATGTCCTGAGAGTTTCCTTGTTTGATCTCTGAAAGGCTTTAATTGTGTCCCATTTAAATCCGTAGAACGTTGTTCTAAGACAAGGCACTTGGAGTCCTTTTGAACCATTTGTTTGCATACTTGCTTGAGTTGCTCCCTGTTGTAGCCTGAGTCGTGAAGTGCACCCCCCTGGAGGACTCCTTGGAATCCTTGAGGCCAACAGGGGAGCTGGGGCACTCCCTGACTAATTGGTGGAGACCACAACATTAATCACACCGCTTCCTGATTAACGACCTCCTTCAACTGATCTTCAACTCTCCTCCAGCTCTCCTCTCGAGTGCTCCGACCACGCCCCCTCCTCCTCTTATTTCTCTCTCCTTATCTCTTAGTTTATTTCCTGGGCCCTTCGTTATATTTGTAGAAGGAAGAGAGAGACCCTTTTCTCAAGTCTCTCGTTTTGTTTACCTATATAATACGTTCCAATTCGTCTTTATTTGTGTTGTAATTCTTGACTAGATTGCGTTTTTTCTTTATTAACGTTACCTTGTGGACGTGTATCGTCCAAAGTAAATAACGTTATCTTGCAGACGTGTGCCGTCCAAAGTAAGCGATAGGCAATCTTTCTGTCGCTCTCCCTCTCTCTCTCTCTCTCTCTCTCTCTCACTCACTCACTCACTCTCACTCCCTAATTCTCACTCTCTCTCTCAATCCCTATTTATTTCTCTCAATCTCTCTCTCTCTCTCTCTCTCTCTCTCTCTCTCTCTCTCTCTCTCTCTCTCACACTCACTCACACACACACACACACACACACACACACACACACACACACACACACACACACACACACACACACACACACACAAACACACACTCCCTATTTCTCTCTCTCTCTCTCACTCCCTAATTCTCTCTCTCTCCCTTTCTCTCTCACACTCCCTATTTATTTCTCTCACTCTCTCTCCGTCTCTCTCTCTCCCTCTCTCTCTCTCTCTCTCTCTCTCTCTCTCTCTCTCTCTCTCTCCCTCACACACACACACACACAAACACTCCCTATTTGTCTCTCTCTCTCACTCCCTATTTCTCTCTCTTTCTCTCTCTCTCTCTCACTCCATATTTATTTCTCTCTCTCTCTCTCTCTCTCTCTGTCTATATCCCCTCCACTCTCCCCCTCTTTTGCTCTCTCTCACTTTTTACAATAGAAGCTAATGCAGGCCACTCATTTTTAGCCAAGTTGGGAGTACATATTTTATTGCATTAGCTTGTGTATAGTTACCGTTACATATATTATCTATCCGCTTCACAAATACTCCCTTGCCTGTTGTTCTACAATGTGAAGACAGCTATTTTGAATTTTGGGAATGTTAATCATTACTCTTACTTAGGTTAAACTATAGTAGGATGGAGGACGTCTCAAAATAATTTTCGAAAATCTCTTTACGAGTTCAATCTAGTAGGATGAAGTGCTTTAATGGAAATCTAGTAAATGTTTGCCCTTCTGGCCTGTTTTTCTGGTTGATTTTGTGACTAAGGTGGTAGAATAAACGCCTAAAATGAGGGAGGACTTAGGTTTAAGTCAATTTTACGTTAACATGAAAGAAAAAAAGAATTAATAATTTTAGTACAGTCTATCGAATTATTATTATTATTATTATTTATTAACGTCCACTGTTTGAAACTCAGGGTAATTGGGACGGGTTATCTACAGGTTACCACCCTTTTCTAGCTAGGGTGGGACTTAGGATGTTATTTAATGAATTTCGTCACTAAATAATTTCCTTTGCCCAGGCAAGAATCGAACTCGCCACTCTAGGATTACCATGTGAGATTAAAGTATCGATTTATTCCATCCTTTATCATCATCCACAAATGTTGAAACATATCAGTAATTGGCAGAGTACATTTTGACATTACGTACATATTATTTTTGCATGTAGATTAATTTATTCATAATTTTTCTATTCTAATACCATTACTCTTTTTCAGGTGAGTTTCGTTTTCTATATCACTTACGTTTTTCAAGCAAGTAAGGTAAGTTACAATAGCCTGTATTAAAATTCCCAAAGATCGAATATTTCACGGAATTACTTAGTTACCTCTTCACAAGAAAAGAGATTCAACAAAAGAAAATAGATGTAAAGATTAATAGGATGAAGACGGTATCATATGTCCATAAGATTATTATCTTAAAGGGGCTCAATTTATTAAGGATCTTTAAGCTTATATTTCTTTTAGGCTTTTCTGCCATTTTATTTAAATTTTTTTGGAGATTATATTTCTGAAATTATATTCAGGTTTCTAGGAAAATTACATAAGGCTCTCCTCCATTTTTTGCATAGGTTTTTTGTTGAATGCTGTTAAGTTTCTGGAAAATGTCATAAGTTAAGCTACATTAATATTTCCTTGTCAAACTTCTGTTTAGGATTTGATTCTTAATGTCTGATCATCCTTAAGTTTGCTAATCTAAATCTCTTATAACTTTAGGATTGAAACATTAAAATATAGATTCTTCCCAATTAAAAACAAATACCAAAATAGAGTCAGTTTTGTTAAAACCTTAACTAGACAGGAAGAATGCTAGATTATCCTTTGGTTTTTAGGTGTTTTTTAGGATTGATGTATTACTAAAATGAAGTATCAAAGCTAAAAAGTACCTTAGGGTACTCTGACAACTTTAGGGTTGTGTCCCACATTCAGACAATATAGAACAAATTATTTATTAGTCTATATTAAGGGGTATTTCACTATTATGTTATTGGTAATGGTTCAGAGAACAATTAAATTGCAAAATTTGTATGGCAGCGAATAGAATCATTTTTGTGGAACAAGGAAAAATTAAGGGTATATGCCTACCATGACTTAAAGATGCCCAATTAGAGCGAGTTCGTCTCTAAATAAATTCCTATTTCCAGGCGGGAATCGAACTCGCCACTGTAGATTTACCATGTGAGATTAAGATAAACGCCTTAACTCACATATCTAACCGAAGACTCCTCAGTTCATTTTATTTGTGTTTTTTACAATGAAATATGTTAGTACTCAGCATATACTTTTTATTTTCTTATTTAGTAAATAATTTGTTTTATTATTAACCTTAAGAGTCAAGAAATTTCGTTTCCTATATTTATAGCCTCTCGACACCACCATTATATAGAGCAGGTAATAGGCCCAGAAGGTAAGCCCTCACCAAAGCCGTGCGACAGGCCTTGGTGTTTCCTTTCGTAGGCATAATTTGGTTATCTCCAACTTCTTCATAAATCTACTCCAATGCCTCTAATCTTCCATAGCCTCTGAGTAGTATTCTCCTCCATCTGAGAAGAGTTTTGGGAAACATATGGTCGAACTTATGATCGGGAAGAGCCCATGCTTCAGCAATGGCTGTTGTATCTTTGGATTAAACGAGCTGTGGTTTTCCTTGTTGAGGTAATGTTGACTCCGGAAGAATTAGAGATCAAAGGGAGGACTTCAGCCGAGAAGATCTTTCGCTTAGTAAAAATATTTTGGGAGGACACTCTTAGACCGAAGGTTTATAAAGTCAGGAGACCTTCTGTCACTTTAGAACAAAGTTGTCAACTTCGTACAGTTGAACTGTTACTGTCGACAAAATGTCGCTAGTTATTTATTAGATGGGTATTTGAATGTTTCTGCAAGAATCTCAACGAAATGCGCAATTCTTGGCGTACTCCATTATTCTAATCATTTGACCCTTGGTTAGGAGGTCTCGTTTTCCATGTTTAGCGTAAATTCCTCTATGAGAGGGACAATTTTCTTCAAGAGAGCCCTTGTTGTAATGGGAGGGGAGCAGCGGTGTAGGTTAAGCCCTCTGGACCATTAGTGAACCCTAATGGCTGCCAACTGCCCGCAGCTCTAATTCCCTACCCACGAATTATATCCCACTCTTATATTATTCTCTTGCAAACATTCTATCTTACGTTATGCTCCAAGTACCACATTGCATGTTTTTGTAGTATATCTTTATGCATGCTTAAATACGTCCACAGTTAAACTCGGTCCACAAAGTTGAGATAATTTAGTCATTATTATCTGCATACCTAGGTCAAAAGTTTGAACTCTGTATGTATAATCCGGATAAATTATTATTCTAAAGCAGAATCATTTTATTCACAAACTAGGAAAAATTCAATGAAAAAAGTGGCTCACAAAGTATTAGTACAAAAGAAAGTGTGAAGCTGTACCGTCTGATCGAGGGGAGATTAACAAAATAATGACGTCTCACATGTGAAATAAAATATATTTGAAGCCGTTCAGATCGGAAGTTACACCAAACTAATGTAATTTTATCTGGAACTTAAGATCATCTGGGCTTTGAACTGAAAACCCGCTGTTGCTGTGATGTATTCTAAAAATGGAAACCGTCCCTTAGAAGACTATATGTATGGTATGATATACATCATGAGAAAGTTGGGAAAGCGTTATTGTCAAGTGTAGATGGCTTACTGGTCTGGAGGAGAATTTGAGTTTTGGCATTAGAGAAGTGAAGAAAGGTCCAAAATAGTGGTGTTCACTTTTAACGGTCAACCAACGGACACTCAAAAATAACGAAGCTCATTATTTTTGAGTGTCCGTTCTTCTCCAGCACAAGACCTCTGCCAGGCGGGGGAATACTCGTTGCTCGATTGGCCTCCGGATTCACTTAAAAAGCTGATCCAGACCGAAGACATTTTGAAGGCGTTCGTGAAATTCGCAAGAAAAGTGCTGAATGCCAAAAGAACTTGTAATAAATAGATATGATAGGTTATATGTAAATAGGTAAGATAGGATATAAGTATAATATATAGCAAATATAGTTTAATTAGGGTATTAGGCAATTATTGAACTTTCACTGAACAGAGGCAGTGAGGCTCCAATTGCAGGCGCCCATTTGAAAATTTCGGCCCGCGATATAAATATGCAGCAAATGGCTGCGAGGAGGTCCAAGGTGCTCACAAGGACTCACTTTGTGGGTGTTTGTGGATCACGGACTAGCTTGTGGATCGAATTCAAAATTTAAAGATTAGAAATTGTATGAACCGCTGGTATGGGGCTGCCCTCAGGTACAGCGGGAGGGGGGGGGGGTAGAGAAGGATTAAAAAAAAATGTAACGGTCAACCGGAACTCAACAGGTGATACGCGCTATCAGCGACTCCTGACACCCCGTCCGCGTCTCGAGCAGGGAATAGACAGGACTGAATTTGTATTCGCCTTTAACAGTGGCCCTCAGTTGGCTGAAATTTGTTCGTCTCCTGAACATTTGACTTGCCACATGGTGGAGTAAATCGAGTGTCTCCCAACTCGAAGAGCAGAGAGGGAGAGGCCAATCACTGGAGGAATCAACGATAATTTCGAAGAAAATACCACACACATTGCAACAACCAGCATCTTCATGACAACAAATCTTCATGTATTTATTCTATTAATTATAATTTCATTAACAATCACACAGTCCATCCAATGCTACCAGTGATCAGTCTTTCCCATGACCAAAAAATGACATTCAGATCACGCAAGTCGTTTGAGAGGTTCCGTTCTTTCTAGAACTGTAGGTCCCAGTATGTAAATATATACATACGCCTATGCTGTACGGCCATCCGTTGTTAATTATATTAAAAAGGGCACTCTTTTGAGTTTCTCGAGGGGGTTTCTGAGTACTTTGGTTAGTGAGTGGAAGTCAAATCCCACTTTGTAGCGAGTAAATTATGTTTGGGCAATAAAGGCTGTGGTTTGGATTAGAATCCGGGGCCTGACATTGGGTTTTGTCTTGAGTAACAATGTGATGATAAATAGGGTCATGATGATTAAGTAGGGTGCACCCTGGTTATAATAATTAAGGGTCACTTATAGTCACCATCTTTGGTGTTGCCTTTAGGTTGACTGCCTAGTAATGATGTTAAGTACCATGAGATGGTGATTTTCAATTAGAGAGATTTTCAGTTGTATTAAGTTTTGACTACAAATTGACTGTTTATTGACGACCTTATGTACATTGTGGCGTTTCAGGTATCACAATTTTCTGGAGAAAATTCATTACGATAGTCCGCTGTGATGTTGTCTTGAATTATCTGTGGTAATGTATGAAGTGGTGATCCATGGTTATATTTATATATAGTTAGGAAATTATATCATGTTCTTTTGAACTACTTCAGATTGATCCTGCAGCAACATGAACATTCATTAGGCATTGCCAAGTGTTTCACAGAGTTCACATATAATCATGGCACTTGTATCATTGGTAGATTTAACCAGTGCTGGAAGAAGGGGTTTTTTTTTTTTTCTTTTCATTTTACTTCTTAGCATTTCCTTGTATGGCATTGAGAAATTGTTCAGACGTACTCAAGACATTACGGGACGTACAAATTATTCTTGGGTACGTGTAGCCAATATTTTGAATACCATAGTGCTTGGAGTTTCTGAGTGTGATGCTGCTACTACTATAAGGATTATTTGGCACTGAAGGATTATGAGGAACTGAATATAGTATATAGTAAGCAGCGGAACATGGAGAGCATTCAATATGTTTCATGATTGCGTGCCAGAAGAAAGAATGGAGCTTTGTCATTGTCAATTTTAATAATCCACTTACATTGTAACAGTGATAACAGTTTACCAAGGCGATAGCACTCTTGGTTTGATCCGTAACAAACAACCCAATAGTACAAAAAATACATAATCAAATACAAATGCTCACTTGACTATCTACCTCATATTAATGGAATGTCATAAGTATACAGATATTCGAAACGAATGCAATATTTCCAATGATATAGAAGTGGCCCTTGGAGATGACCCCAAAGAGCTAGATAAATTGTTTAATTTTGTGAAAATTACGAATTTATACAAAGAAATTTAAATTACAAGTTTTTTGTATCCTCGTTTATATTGTTAAAATGGCGATATGGATGAGGATACCAAAATGTGAGTTATAGATATTACAGGGCGAAGATAACTTGTTAGTTTTTCGCCCTAAAACCTTACGAAACAACAACAGATCCCTAACATCGTTAGTTGACATGTCTATGAGTGACTATGTCATGTACTTGTTAGGTTGTTCCAATTACCAAGTTAGGGTGACTGCAAATGTGTTGTAGTGGTACATGCATTGCCTTACTGCCAGTTGGTTGGATGCAACATGCCAGTGCAAGGAGAACGCTCGAGCGGCTAGCTACTTCCTCTTGAAAGGCCGTTATGAGACAAACCACACATTTGACACCAATGTCATGATAGTGGTATTTGAAACACAACTGATGTAATATACTATTCTTTTTCCGTTCAGTTTTACACTTAAAAAACAACGACATATACAGCAATTTTCTCGTATATGTCGTTGGCTTTTCTAAATGGTAATAGACGAGAGAAGTGCTAATGGAAGTGGGATAAAAAACAGCAAGATAAAAGCTGTCTTATCCCCGTTATTGCTGTAGAGGATTCCCGAGATGGAGCTGATAACAATAAGCAATAGTTCCAAGTCTTGTTTTCCTCTTCCATGTTGATATTCCTTTACCATAATCTCTCTTTATTTATTTCTGCCCTTTCTACTCCAATTATTTTTTATATCTCTATTCTTTCGCCCGGATCTGTTATTTATGTAAACTTTCTTTTTCTTTCTCCAAGATTTATCCTTTTGGGTGTTAGAGATTTAATATCAAGATTTATCCTTAGGGCTCTTTGATTTTTTAAGAGTTGTTTATTTGTTTAGATTTGTTCTTTAACCGAAGACAAAGTCCTAATGATAGAGATTCCGAATTTATCTTAGTATTATTATTTATTAACGTCCACTTTATACTACTACGGCTAACTGGGACTGGTTATTTACAGGTTACCACTCTTTTCTAGCCAGGGTGGGACTAAGTATTTTATTTAATGAGTTCGTCGCTAAATAAATTCCCATTGCCCAAGCAGAATCGAACTCGCCACACTAGGTTAACCATGTGAGATTAAGGCCAACTCTTTGACTCACATGACTAACCTGAGCCCCTTATCTTCCTATAGTTTAGATTACGTGTAGATAATTAGGTTTGATAATACGTACTAATAATTAATAAGTTTCAGGCATTAACTAATATGACCTTTAGTGTCTAATGCAAAAGTTGAATATCCACTATTGTGTAGATGCAATATACATTTTTGAATCAAGAACATGGAATCTTAATTGACGATACACGTCATAACATATAGATTTCACATAGTAATGACCTTTAAAAAGGATATTTGGAATTTATGCCTGGAATACGACGTTTCACGGTATATTGGCTTATTGTTAACGAATGATTCCAACAATTGCGGGTTTACTGAAAGCTAAAATTTAATAAAATGCAAATATTTCGGTTGATATTCAAGGTAAAAAAAAAATTATATTTTTAGGATAGTAAATTTTCAATAAGATTGTATCCTACTCATTATAACGGGGATTTTTAAAATTTTCGAAATCCCTCTCCCTTCTAAACTTATATATATATATTTTTATATATATATACACATACATATACATAAAATATATATATATATATATATATATATATATATATATATATATATATATATATATACATACATATATATATATATATATATATATATATATATATATATTTTTTTTTTTTTGAGCGGACCACACATTAACTGATTTCCCATAGGGGAAATCAGCTATTACGGTTGTACTCATGCTACGATTTTCAAAATTTCATCAAATGTCCATCGATCCAACCTAGCAGATGATTAAAAATGAGCACTGAGAAGCTGTATATATGTATATATATATATATATATATATATATATATATATATATATATATATATATATACATATGTATATATAAGACGATCAAGTTCGTTAACGGCTTAAATCGGACCAGTGCCCCCTCCACTTTAGGTTTTGAGTTGTGAATCTCGAAAATTCTTAATATCTCTGTGATTATACGTCGGATCGAAAATTTGTATAGAATTAATCTTATTAAAATGCAATGTTCTATAAATGTTGTTATGTACGTTGTTTCATTATCTTGATTATTAACCGAGTTTTTTGCATTTTTTAGTTTTCGGCCTTCAGTAAACTAAGACTCATGCTCATGTTATATTAACAATAAGCTGTTATATAATGAAGCACATTATTTGAAGCCTAAATGACAAATATTCTACTCATGGTACTTTTACATATTGAGGTGAATGCAAATTATGCACGAATTGAGGTGACGCATTTGGGGATTCTGCTTTCTTAACGCAGCCCCTGCGAGACGAACTTTTTTCGTCATTTCCTGGTGTAGGACCAATGAAAATTTGATGAAATCGTCGAATATGTTGCCTTGAGTGCAATCCTCATTCGCTGTTTCCTTTCTGGCTAGATAATAATGGCTCCTTGCTTGCTTGTTCCGATTCGCTTGCTGAGCAAAGAGACTTATGATTGTGCTTGCTTGGGTTGGAGTTTGCTAGCCAAGCCAAGACACCCGAGTGACGGGAGTAGGTCGTACGTCTTCATTTGTGCCCCGGAAATACGAGCCGGTTGTCCCCGTTTGTCGTGTCTGCAAGGAGCTGCCTCCCCTGAATATATCACCTCTGTTCCTGACATCTCTCCTTCCCAGGCAACTCCTTCCCTTTCGCAATATAGGCCACAACTAGTAATTACCTTTCTCCTCCGCCTTCTGTATAATGAATGTGCGAAGGAAGGACTTGCCTTTATCATATAACCATATTCATAATTTCATGTTAGGCCTATGATGAATCGGTTTATTTATTATATTCAATACATAAAATAACCTTACTTGAGAGAGATAAAATAAAAGTCCGTCACGCAGGGGCTGCGTAAACTAAGCAGATTTCCCACGTGAAGTTTAGTAATAGATAAATATACATACTGCTAACACAACAACACCGTGAATAAATACAAACGGAAATAAGAAATGTGTCCTCCAATTTCAATAACCTGCCGACAGGAAGCGTTAGGTTAGAAATGTAAACAAACGGGTCGGCTCGCCTCACACCGGAAAGAAAAACATTTACTGAAATATATCAGAATATAACACATTAATTTTATTGAGAACTATTTACTATATCTAGTACTGTAATTAATAATGAGTCAGAATAATTGTTATCTCAATCAATAAAATTTTAGTAGTCCAAAACTTTAAGATGGGGGGAGGAGTCACCAGGACATATTTGCATGTATCTCGTATAATAAAGGTCTCTTGAATACAATTTTTGGAATTTAAACTTCCAATAATGTGATTTATTATGTAGCAGAGTATTGTTTACGTAACATAAGTAGAAGTGGCGGTTTGCTGAAAACTGAAAAATGCAAATATCTCGGTTAATATTCAAGATAAAGAATAAATGTATATAACATTATTTGTGGTAAATGTAATTTGCAATAAGACTGATTCTATATAATTTTTCGATCCGACTTATAGTAACGGAGATATTTTGAGTTTTCGAAAATCCTCCCCTCTAAACTTCCCCTCCCTTTGGTCCGATTTCAGCCATTAACGAACGTGATCTGTCTTTTTACATAAAACAGTTAAATATCGAGTTTCGTTACGATCAAACAAAAATTGCGACCGCTAGAGCGTTACCAGACAAATATATATATATATATATATATATATATATATATATATATATATATATATATATATATATATATATATATATATATAATTTTGAACGGACCTCATTTTCGTCATCTCCTGGTTAGGATCGATGGACATTTGAAGAAATTTTTCGAAAATCGCGTCATGAGTACGACCTCAATAGCTGATTTCCCTTAAGGGAAATCTGCTAAAATGGCGGACTTTTATGCTACAAAGGCTTGTTCTAGCATCTAATTGTGCGATTCTGATCAAACCGATTGAAAGTAAGAGGAGGGGGGGGATGCAGGATGAAAATAAAAATAAATAAAATGTCTCCTTGCCTTCAAGAGATATAAAAAAGTCCGTCACGCAGGGGCTGCGTAAACTAACCAGATTTCCCGCGTGAAGTTTAAAAATAGATAAACCTACATACTAACACCACCCTGAATATTAAGTGAAAATACCAACTATAATAAGAAATCTCCCGACGGAATGCTTCTGAAATGTAAACAAGCAGTTCTGCCAACGTCTTACCGGAAAGAAAAACAATTACTGTAACATATCTGAATATAATGTATTAATTTTATTGAAAACTATTTACTATTTCACGTACTGTAATTTATAATGAATAAAATTAATTTTTATCTCAATCAATCAAATTTGAGTAGTTTAGTAACTTAAGAAGGGGGGGTCACCAGATCATATTTCCATGTATCTCGTATAATAATTGTCTTTTGAATACAATATTTGGTATTTAAGCGTCGAATGATACGGTTTATTGCATAACCGACTATTGTTTATGTAACATGAGTAGAAGTGGGGCTTTGCTTAAGGATGAAAACTGAAAAATGCAAATAACTCGTTTAATATTCCCGATAGGGGATACATGTATATAACAATATTTATAGTACATTTAATTAGCTATAAGATGGATTGTATACATTTTTTTCCGACGTATAGTAACGGAGATATTTCGAAATTTCAAAATTCTCCCCCTCTAAACCCCCACCCGTCTCCCTGGTCCGATTTTAGCCATTAACGAAGTTGATTTTTCTTTTTACATAAAACAACTAAATACTACTACCGAGTTTGTTAACGATCAAACAATAATTGCGACCGCGAGAGCGGTAACAGACATATATATGCAATTTTGAAAGGACCTCATTTTCGTCATCTCTCAGGTAGGTTCAATGGACATTTGAATACATTTTTTCGATAATCCCATCATGAGTACAACCTCAGCTGATGTCCAGTAAGAAAAATCTGCTAAAACTGGACGCTAATACGCATAATGTTTTTACTCTAAAAATGCAGAACTCTCTTATTTAGGTTCGTTAATAAGAATCCTATTTGAATGAATGCAAATTTTTCTACCATTCAAAATAACACTGTCGGAAAAGTGTACAGCTTGGTATTTTTAAACTAACCTGTACCACTATGCAACTAATGAGTTACTTATTAAGACCTCAGCTAATATATTTTATTTAGTATTATCCAAAGAAAATTCCAATTGATCAAGTTTTTCTTTCCCTTTAATGCGAAACATTCAGTCTTTCAAGAATAGAGATCCTTAATTGAGTTAATTAAATGGTGTGGATCTTTCTTTAGTTGTATATTCTGCCTCTGCAAGTTCCTGCTTAGCTCCTTCATTATCCTCTGTTGATTTAGTTTTGAAATACTTTTCTAGTCTCTTAGTGCGACTTCCTCTCCACAGTGCCTTTTCTGTCGATTTCTTGTCCCTTCTGCGCAAATAATAGCGTTCTTGTGTAATGATTCAATATTTATCAGGGTTCAAATATATTTGTGAGAATTATATTTGGTGTGGACCACTGTAGTTGAGAAAAAATCGTAGAACTCATGTTTATATTACATACTGTAATTTCATATTAACTATGATTACTCAAATTGTTAGAATTACATTAAAATGGGAAATATGACAGTTATAATGTTATGAAAAGAAGTAATAATGAAAATAGATTTCGCTTCAGTAATACAGTTATTGTAGGCGCAGGTTAATAGAAAGGCAAAATGGTAGGTAGGTTTTAGTAGATGAAGTCGAAGATAAAGTCTGATTTACTTCTCTATGAAAATTAGTTATTGATATTGATCTCTACAAGATTTTTTTTATTTTAAAGATGGCCTTCAAATGTCCAATGATCTTACCTTGCAAATGTACAAATGTCCGTCACGCAGCTACTGAGTAAACTAAGCAGATTTCCTACGTGCGTCACCTATTTATATCTATTTCAAAACTTAAAAGTTCAATAAGAACAATATTTGGTAATTAGGCTTCAAATAAAGTACTTCATAATAACAGCTTGTTGTTAATATGACATGAGTAGGAGTGGGGGTTTGCTGGAATCCGGAAACTAAAAAAAATGTAAATATCTCGGTTAATTATGGAGATGGTGAAAAAACGGGCATCAAAACATTTATGGAAAATTATATTTGCAATAAAATTGGTCCTATACAATGTTTCGATCCGAAGCAAAATAACGGACATAATACGAATTTTCGGAATACCCCTCTAAACCCCCCCCCTCCCACTGATCGGATTTTAGCCGTTATCGAACTTGATCTTTAGTTTTACATAAAACGTTTAAATATCTAGTAACGTAACGATCAAACAAAAATTGCGGTCGTTAGAGCAGTAACAGACAAATATATATATATATATATATATATATATATATATATATATATATATATATATATAATTTTTATGCCGAAAATACCATCTCCGAGGTAGGATCGATGGACATTTGTTGAATTTTTTCCAAAATCACGTCATAAGTACAAGCTCTATAGCTCCCTCGCCCAATAGGAGGAAAATTTCTAAAAGCTCATTTTAGCATATCATTCGAGGTCTTCGGGTATTGACCCTGTCTTTATGTTTTCGGCCGGTGTTTTGCTAGACATACTTCTATCTCCCTCAGGGCGTTCATTGAACTGAAGAGTTGTTTTCTGATTCAGGTATGTATATGTATCTTCCTTGCCTGGTGCCATTGGGAGAGCATCCCCTTCGACGTCACAATACTTCGTGTACATTCTCTGGCATCTGTTCCCTTGTGATTTCGTGTTTGTTTACAGACTTCTGTCTAGGTGGAATGATGGGCTTCCGAAGTTTGCTTAATCTATTAGCCATCTTCTCTGTTGGTGTTGTTTGGCCATTTCATTATCTTTATTGCTTCTTGTGCGATTCTGGTATCGATCAACTTTTGCCAGTACCTTGACTTCGTCTAATTTGATGTGATGGTTGTTTTGCCAAAAACGTTCTGCTATTACTGAGTCTCTGTTCGAGCCTTTTTCACACCCTTGTTGTGTTTTCAGACCTTGGTGTTAATCAACCTGTCTTCTGACTTATATATCCCGAGCCACAGGAACAATGTGTACCGCATACTTCAGGTATCTGGGTTTGGAGTTTATTATAACATATGACGCCAAGTATCAAGGATGAGCTCTTTTCCCCTTCATTTCGAGATTGTCTTTGATTTGTTTAACATATCAAGTTCGCAAGTCGTTCAAATTCACCCTACTTTTTTTAGTCACCCCTGGTTTTTTTTAAAGTACTTTCAAGATACAGAAAGACCTTCACCCTCCATCTTCCTGTAGGGCACAAGATCGTCTCTGTGGGGTCGATGAGGCTTCCCATAAAAATGAGTATAGGGAGAGGCCCATTCGCCCCATTTGTGATTTGAGAGATTGGACTGTATAGGTTGATAGATTAGATGTAAATTAATAGGCGGAATCCAATATATATTTAAGTACCGTACAAGGGTTTGGGGAGAGCCTATTTCAGAGAGGTTAGTTTGTTAGTTGTAGTGATACTTGAGGAAGATGATAATGCTGAATTTCATGATGGGACTCATCTGCATCTGATGAATGTCAGTTGCGCCTTCCTTATATGTGGGGCAAATGTTGGGTCTTTTGTACAATAAGCATACACTTTTCAAGAACTAGTAACATTTAACCTTTTTATTATTATTTGGAACATGTGATTCACCTCTAACCTAATTTTGTATTTAAACGCATTCATTTATCAGATTTACATGAAAAACACTAACAATGAATTTGCTTAAGTTAAGCCAGTTAATATCTAATGTGAAAGTTTCAGTCCGGTTTCTTCAGAAGAAGGGATTAATCCATTCTGAGAAAAAGTTCTCCAGACTTCATGAAATGAAAATTTATTATAGAAGGAACAGAGGGCCAATTTGGAAGTGTAATGGGACAGGATGTAAGAAGGAAATTAGCATTTATAAAGGTACGTAGTTTGAAAACAGCAAAATACCACTCAAAACAGCATTGCTGTTCATATAGTCATGGTCAATGGGATATACCACAACCAAATTTTGCAAAAAAGAATTAAACATGTCTAGTCACACAACTACAGACTGGAAAATTGTTGGAAGTCATACCATAGTCTGAGGAAGGTTCCAGGAATGCGATATAAGTACTATCCAGTAAATCATAGTGAAAATTTTGTAGATCCCATTACTGGAGCCCACACACAGAGAATTGAGTCTTTGAAGGCTAGTTTGAAGCGAAGGAACAAGATTGAATGCGGAACAAGTAGGACATTATTGGATTCATATTTGTGTGAATTTGCGTGGAGAAGAAGATATGAGAAGGAAGACCTATTTCATAAAATATTGCATTCAATGTTTGAATATTGGTCACCTTCAGCATGATTTATTTTTTTCAGTATTAAATAAAGTTATTTTCTTTTTTATAAACAAGCATTTATCTTGTTTTGTAAACATAACCTAGAGTTTATTGAAGTAACACATGAGTAACTGTTACTAGTTCTTGAAAAGTGTATGCTTATTGTACAAAAGACGCGAAATGTTTATAGTTGCCTTGCACATGTGGGGTTTGAAGTTGTGATTTTGAATGTGAGTACTCACGTAATTTATTATATTCATAGTTTTCCTCCTCCTTCCCCGTTTCTCAGCTAGTTCGCCCGACGGGCCCTTTTTGCGCCTACTCGCACATTTTGGGAGGTTTTTCACCTGCGATGAGAAGCTGTCTTTTTACTGTCTGCCACACTCGGCTTCCATGTTGTTCTGTGAACTAGATCTCCATGTTGTTCTCTGTCTTCTTGCCCTTTCCTGTCGGCCCCCCTCGGGGATGGATGCACTGGCAGCGAGATTCCCAGTCCAGGTGATCCTCGTAAAGATGAATGGCCGGCTGGTGACGTCATCAACTATCGCGCGCTGTCTTCACTTTTCGCGGACTTCATTCTTCCGCGAACAGTCTCCGTGAAACGACTAATGACAGCCTTGCTTCCTTGGCGGCTGGAGAAGACACCACCAAGAGGAATCCACGCAGAGACCCTTCTAATGTCATCTGGCAGAACATAACATGCGGTTTTGTGACAATGTCATGGGGAAATAATGTATCGGCACATAATCAAATTAATAAACACATCAATGTTAATAAATTGGTTATTTTTGATATTTCTAATAAAAAGAAATAGCTTAGACCTACTAAAATTATTATTTCATCAAGTATATTTTAGTTGACAAATAATAAACAAATGTTACAGTTAGACGTTCTTTTTCATTGTTTAAAGAAGAACGCTAAAATCACTCATTCTGGTTTTAAAATAATATTTTACGAAAAGTATTTTATTCAACAATATGACTAGATTTTGATGTTCTGACGTTTAAAAATAATTTTCCTTCGTTATTTTTTTTCCGTTGTCATTTAGGAACCCGACTGGAGTCTTCTGAGAAATGAATTCCATTATGTAATAATTTTCTCTCTGTGGCAATTTAAATAATAGAAAAAACAATGTTGGTAATCTCATCATCTGAGGAATAGGTCGAGGAAGCCCTGTGTAATTTAGTGTTTGGAAAATGAGTTATTTTACCTCGCTCCCCAGAAAATCCACTTTCGGTTCCTCCGACTTTGTAATTACTTGAAAAAATTGCGGTCGCCCCCCCCCCCTTCACTGACGGATTCCAGTTGTTTTTCGGGTTTTTTTTTGTTCATTTTAATCCACGTCCTTTTACGTGGCTGCGGGTTTATAAACTTTATGTGTAAATCTGTTAAATCCCCGTTTTGTTGGACAACCTCTATATCCACTTTTTAATGTTTTACCAGTGAATTTTAATACTTTTTTTGTTTTACTTTCTCTCTTAATATTCGCCGTTGGATATTGTTTTAACCCGAAAAATTGTTAGTGGATTATCTGGATTTTATCTCTCTTTCTGTGAGATATATGTATTTGTAGGTGTAAAGCTGGAGCTGGATCAATTAATTCGTTTAGATGCTAAACGATAAATATTTGTAAACGTGGATTATTATAATGAGAAGAAAATAAACTGAAAACAACGTTGTTATTTTAAATAAAAGCTATGATGTCTTGCTTAGTGTAGTGGACTCGCTCTGGCTTCTTCACCGGGTTTCAATCCTGGTAGTAGCGAACGAAATTTTGTCCTGTTGTGTTGTGGGTTCTTTGTTTGCGATCTGTTCGTTCTCTAGAGTCTGCTCAGCATCCTAGGGCTGTCAAAAAGCTGCTTAAATAAAGGCCAAGTGAACTTTGGTTGAGTTTCATAATAGTTATTTATTATACACGTGACGAAAGTAGATCATTTTACAACTCGAGTGAAACGTTTACCCACACGAGCGAAGCGAGTGGGGTAATTTCACGAGAGTTTTAAATTCTACTTTCGTCACGAGTGTAATATTAAATTTTTTCTGTAATCGTGTAGTACACGATCAGATCTAACCAGAATATGAACAAAACTAGGATGTTATGAAGATTATGTTGTTGGTAGGTTATAAGCATGGTTGTGAAAGGTTATAAGCATAGTTATAAAACACCTAGTGATGATTGTGAAGTAGTGCAGTTATAAACAAGTGCAGGTTATAAACAAGGAAGATAATTATTATTATATTTAAATTTTAAAATATATTGATTATTTCCACCAATAATTCATTCACATTTCAATTTATTTTGTTAAAATAAATTCTTACAATGTTTAAAGAAACATTTAAAAGCATTTAATTTCCAACTTCAAATTATTTTTTAATTTATACTTATTACTAATTAAGAAGGGAATTCACTTTCTTCACTCTATTGCAAAATGCTTCACTTTCTTCACTCATTTCAGTTTAGTAATGCTACCATTATTCAACGATTACAGAAAAAAATAATTAATGAAGGGACTTATGACGTCTCTTTATATTTGAATGGCGTTGGCCGTCCTTGTGCAGTAATGTCATTATTATTATTCGTACTATGTAAATAAAATATTTAAAATTTTTGAATTTATTATATTGGATCTTTTAATGTAAACCATAATGTGTATTAAATTAACAGTGTGTCTGAACTAATATATTGAAATTAAATTATCTCCTTCCCCAAGTACACAAAAAAATCGATGTGATCACCACTTCCTTTCAGTTGAAATAAACGAAATGTTTCGCTGCACTACATTTACACTTGTTTGCCATACTAGTATACGTCAGAAGTTAATTTGCAATTTCATGGAATAGTTATTAATAAAAGTAAAAAACAAAAAATTATTTGAATAATACATGACTTCCTGGTTTCATTGTTGTCTTATTAATTTAAACAAACAAAGTGTATTGCAAAACTTCATTTAAAATTTTTGCATTTTAAAGGGGTATTAGATTCCTCCGTTCCAATACATGGGATCGAAAATGCCATATTTACACGATTAATTTCATGATAAACAAAGAAAAGTCCTATATAAATGTTTTATATTCCCAATACGTAGGGATAAATTCGTAATTTTTTATTTTTGTCGTCCTCAAACCCCCTCCCTCCCCTTAGTCGGTTATGATCAAACGGGGAGGTGCTCAGTTAAGACGTTACAACCTTCCGAATTGTTAAGTACCAGCATTCTAAGTCAAACCGTTTTTGAGTTATGCTATGTAAAGAATAACCGTCAAAATGGGTTCAACGAGGGCCAAAACGAATAATTTTCTTGAAAGATGAATATCGAAAATTTTTGTAATTATAATAATACAAGGAAGTAAAACAAAGACTTTAATATTTGTTCTCAAGATGAATAGTAACTAAGTATAGGATATAAAAGTTAGTGTACGTTAACTTAAGCTTTCAAAGGTACTATTCAAAAATTGTCTCTATTCAACTTAAAATAGTTACCAACAAACTATGTACATATGACGTTTAAATCTACATATATAAATTAAAAAATGTTGAGAACAGAAATTCTTTTTTAATTAAGAATTTTCATTACATAGTGATGGGAGCGTAGTAATATTCACTTTCAGAAATTCAAGTATAACTTTCGAAAACATAAAAATTGTTGTAGTTAAGTAGTAAAATTTTAAATCAACAAGATAACTAAACAAGTAACACAATGGAAAAGCTATTTCTAATTTTAATTATTTTATCCAGCGAAGTAAGGACAATGGAATATTTTATTTATTAAAATCCGCGTAATACTACTCTAGGTAATTGGGAAACAAAGGAATATAAACTTCCTAACTTTATAATAAATGAACAACTGGGCTATTCATTAGTTTTCTAATAATAAAATAGAGCTGAATAATAAATTTTCCGAACTTATCCATCCAGGATTTATTCTGATTTTGTGAAATGTTCTTCGTTTATCAACATCCGGCGGACTCCAATAGCTGATTTCCATCCAAAACAAAAACTCTAAAATACTAAGTCGTTAAATTGAATCTTTTATAAATCTCGTTTTACTGCGCATCAAATTTTCATACCAAATCAATGAAAACGTGTGCTCTACACAAGATCGAACTATGTTCCGACTTGTATATTTACAACCTCACAAAATATTTTATTCCCCTTTTCTTTTTTTTCTTCCAGAAAGGTTTTGCCGACATAAAAATAAAGTATGCACAGGTGAGGAACTCTGGAGTGCTTTCGCTCATTTAGTTTAATATGGAAAGGATTTGGACCGTAAAGCTGTGAACCAGGCTTAGAATTTTCTCGAGTTACCTTCTTCATTAGGGGGCCCAATATATTTTTCCTTCATCTTGCTCATCTCGCGTCTTAAAGTTTACCTAATTTCCTCTTTAATTTCGGTAGAAGTTACAACAGTTATTCCATTAACCTCATTATTACCTTCAAAGGAGAAATAATTGTGTTGTTTTCGACTTTTCCCTATTATAAGCTTTTACATCAAAGAAATAAGCTCCACTTTCTAGCGTACAAAAATAAACGGCTGCCTTCAACCATCAGTTTTATATATCCTTCTTTGGTTCTTCGAATATTTTCTTTGAATGTTATGTTAGTCACCTTGGGGCAAAAACAAATTTGTATGTCTTCATTCAGTACATATTATTTATTTTCATCTCCAAAGGGTTCCGAAATGTGCAGTTTCTTATCTAGGGGTTCTTTTTTCTTTTATGTATTCATCTTCTCTCTGATGTATTTACATTGTCGCATGTTTTCCTTATAAACTTTAATATATAATTGAATATATCTATTATTGGCTGTATTATAGCAGGTCAATAATTAAGAGAGTTTGTCTAGCCAAAGGTATACTGATTGAAGAAAAACATTTTATTTCTTACCATGTATGCCTGAACTTTCAAACTATATGCATTTGATTTTTCACCAGTATATGGTACTTTTAGTAAATTGTTGTTGAATGGTAAAATGGCTAGAGAAATCATGAGTTGGGAGAACATATAATTACCCTACTCACTAATTGAATTATTCACATGATTTTAACAAGCCCTTGAAATTACTTTCACTCGCTGTATTGGATTTCTACAATTAAGTGTGTACCGGTGCTTCGAAGTAGATTACCACAACACTGTCTCTGCAGTACAGTATAATGAAATGAAATTAATTTTTAAAATAACATAATAGTATATGTTAAAAATATTATTGGTTTCCTTTTAAAAGTTACTAGTATAAAGTCATTTATAATTAATTTCATTATATATCCTTACTTACCAAACTTGGCTGTAATGTTATTGTACTTAGCAGATAAACTAAATAATCAAAGTAACCATTTTTCCAATTCCAGTAACCATTATTCCATTTTCCAAAATTAATTGAGTTCAGATATTTTTTAAAGGAAAAAAATAAGATATTTTCAGGTCTCGTCAAGACTATTTACTTTATTTAGAGCCAACATTTCGCGTTCTGCTGGAGTTATTCCCATTTCTGAAAATCAGATCATAGCTTCATTTTTTATTTATTGTTCATGAAAATAGTGTAAGACGAAAAGCATAACTTCTTCAATTCTGAACATATTAAAATGATTGAAAATAATCAATTATTTTTAGCTAATGAGCAAATTTTGATTGCTGAAATTTATATCACGTTGCATAAAATAATTTATTTTTTTAGAGAACATGGTATAATTAGTAACGAAATTTCAATTGAATTGTTTAATTACAGTAATTAAGTTAGCGTTTGTTGGTGAGGTTATATCTCTTTCCTCCCTTTTATGGTTATATTGTGACTTCCATGTGTATAAGGGAGTTTTGTTTATTCCTCTCCATTGTTCTTTTATTTAATAGCCAATAGTTATGTTGCAGTACTATTCTCAGGAAAAAAAAATATAGAAGTCCGCTTTTTCTGTATTATTAGTTTTTTTTTTCTTGTCAAAATGCAATATTAATGTTCAGTTGGTCTGAATAATAAAAAGTCCGTCACGCAGGGGCGCTAGAGCGTTAACAGACAAATATATATATATATATATATATATAAATTGTGAACGGACCTCATTTTTGTCATCTCCTGGGTAGGATCGATGGACATTTGAAGAAATTTTTCGAAACTCGCGTCATGAGTACGACCTCAATAGCTGATTTCCCTTCAGGGAAATCTGCTAAAAACAAAAAAAAAACTTAGCTATGTATAGCAGAGTGATTTTGTAGATATGAAGATCCACATTTGGTTTATACAGTGCTCAATGACTTTTTTATTTTAAGCTATTGGGAATAAATGGGAAGGGGAATGGCGTCAGACACACACTAAACTACGAGAAAAAAAAGTCGTTATTCGTAAATGGCTTTCAAGTAATTGGGACACTAGAAGAGAAGAAGTAGTCCTTGCTCGTTCGATACACTGCCATTCACGGATACCTCATGACTAGGACTGAACCACCTTTATGTACACTGTGCAATACACAACTAAATATCAAACACTTACTAACTTAAAATATTGTTGTTTGGTCTCAGTAAGGGTAAGGTTCTACTTCACTACTACCCTGGCTGGTACATTCACTTACACTTAGTACTCATGCATAACATAAATATGTTTCGATTCGAACATGCAAATATCTTTAAGTGAACTCACTTCGTTTCTTGAAAATTGATTTGCGATCATCAAATTCAGGCTTGAGGTATCATTGTACGGGATTTGAACCAGTCTTTTTAGACTCATGCAGTTCATTTAAAAGTATGGATTTTCGTAATTTGTGTTCAACTTTTTTCGTCTATTCTCCAAGACACAGAACTGTTGTTTTTCTGTCTCCTGGTCATATTTAATCAGCTATTCACTTTCTTATAATATTTGAAACTTTTGCACATCCGTGTCACTAGCTCAGTATCTTTGTAGTATTAATTTTAAGTGTTGTCTCCCCGTTTTTTTTTGTATCAATTATAAATATGCCTTTTAATAATCATCATTTTCACGGGATTATAAGACTTTTTTTTTTATGAGTAATGTATTTCATTGGAATCAATTCGTTTATATTTTTAGGGTTTTTATTAATTTTAAAAGAAAAGAAAACCCTTTTACAAAATAAATACTATTGGGGCTTTAAGTTAATGAAATTCAATTAATTAAGATGTTCGGTTTTAAATCCTGGAAAACCCATTCATTACATTGTTCCTGTTATCATTAATGGAATCGTATTTATAAAATTAATTTTTTTATTTGAAAATGGAAGAGATTTCCAGTTTAAATAATACAACTTTTTTTAAGTACCATTATATTTTGGTGAAATGAAATTCCTTAAAATACAGAATGTTTTGGCCGTATCATGTAATATATTAAATTCTGCAATACGAAGTTAATAAAAAATAAAAGACTTGATTCATAAAATTCATACATAAATTGCGGGTTGGGAATGTGATCGTAAGAATGGTTGAATGTTTTACCAAAAATATCCACACGGTGTAATACTGAGCCCACCTTTATTTTTATCCGCCTACTCAAAGAGAAATATATTTTATGATCTAAAAAAACTTACTGCCTCTGCAACTGCTACAGTTTATTTATAACTGAAATGCCTACCTAATTCTTATGAAGGGTCGGATAACTTCAATTAAATGTATATAGTATTCCCAAAAGATAAATGTTATCAGCATTAACATAATGTCGCAGTGATATATATAATGTTTACCAAAATCAGGAATCTTAATTTTTTAGGGATATGATTTATATCTTATACATTTTAGTGAGCGTAAATTCACTAAATTCCATAATTTATTGAATAATAACCTGTTTCATTTATTTTTACACATGCAGGGAAAAGACCATGTATTAATGTTCTTAAGTAGGTACAAAAAAGGTTTAGCATGTTTTTCTTCATGTCTGATTTTATTCTTCATCTCATAACAAGAAAACAAAAACCTATAGCCTGTGAATTTACAAAACATATGTTTACACCTAACCTATATCTTAGAATTAGCCAACGAGATATAAATATAATGATCATTATAATATTTACTCCCACTCAAGAAATATTAACTTTAAGAAAACCTGTCCTCCAGTGCTTGAAACTATCGATCTAAAAAGTCGGTACTACTACTTAGTATAACTGACTTATTGTTTGTTCGACTTGACAATAATTCGTTATTGTTTGCATTGTCGTATCGTGACCTCATTCCTATCATCCATGAAGTAAAATGGTGGAAAGTGGTCATACTTAAAACATTTATACCGCCGTTTTGCTATCAACGATTATTGCTTGTGTGATTTTTACATTTGTCAGTACAGTAAATAAAATAATGAAAAACTTGCATTTAATTGGCCAGAAACAATACTTTTTATCACAAGAATTATAAAGGATAATGGTCAATTATTAAATTATTTAAAGGAGAAAAGATAAAAGAACAATGATAATTTAGTGCGTTTCTGCTCCTTGTAGATGAGGTCTTGAAACACCCTTCGTTTTAATCTGTTTTTATCTCATGACTAGGATAGAATATGTAATACAATCAAACACATACTTACTGACTGCAGAAGACCAACAGCAAACAAACGTCACGACCTAAAAGAATTATTTCAAGACAAAAGCCCTCACATAAGGAAAGTCTTTAAATATTTAAAAAATAATTAACTTATTCAATGAAATATATGTGATCCATTAATATTCTACTAGAGAATAATCATTTGTAGCAGTATTATATTTAACCTTATTACCCTTCGTTGACGGGTACAGATAGAAATGGTTTCCCGTGTAAATATAAAGGTTGAATTAATTTATGGTGATGAAGAAATCCTGTTATTTTTATCTCGTAACAGAAATGTCCTGTAACATGTAAAAAATTGTACAGTATTTCAGTTTTAAAACCCGTGAAGTAAAATGTGACAATTGGACGAATTGAACTCATAATGGTGTCCCGTCAAAATATAAATATTTGGTTAACTAAGCTCTAACTAACCTGTTTTGTTTTCGTAAAATTGCTGTGATATGGTTTTTTCAGGTGAGCCATGGAATTGGACGATTATTGACGAACTTATTATCGTTCGTGAGGTCACAAAAATTTAGTTTCCCGTCAAAAAATAACGATTGCATCATCCTAGAATTCGATTTGATCTCATTTCCAGTATGATCGTATGTAAATTAGGACCTCAGTCCTCAACCTCAACAATTTGAAATATGCCTGGTTACAATTTTAGGCTTGTCTTAATCTTTTGCCCAACTTTAGACCCAATTAGGTCTGTTTCTTTGTCCATTTATAAGCAATACATCCAGTGATGATGATAATTTTCACTGTAGTCATATCTATCGATGCATACCGTCGTCACTGGCTGATGGTCGAGTACAGTTGGCATTGTGCTTTCGGTGCAAAGGCACCATCTTCAAGCCGTCTAGGATTGTTAGTTTAGTACAATTCTAGACGGCTTGTAGATGGTGCTTTGCATCTATAGCACAATGCCAGCTGTACTCGACCATCAGCCAGTGACGACGGTATGCACCGACAGATATGACTACAGTATCATCTATACTGGCGGTTCCAAACCTTTACGTAATTTATAATTTTCATTCTTTACATATCATTAACAGGAACTATCCTATCAATAAATATTTATATTTTTATCAATGAATCTTTAGAAGCTTTCTTCTTAATGACTAAGCTCATTTTTATTAGAATACTTCTGCATACTTTTTGAGTTATAGGAATAGGGCAAAAGTATATCACACTGTGTTTTTATGATTTCCATAATACAGTAAACAATATGTAATGTGTACAATAATTTGTTATAGTCATTAGCAACACTAATTTACGAATATTTGTGAACCATAAAATTATATATTCAATTTTTAGTATATACATTGTTGACTGTTTTAAGTGATTTATAATTATTTTTATATTGGCTTTGAACAAAAAGTGCGTTTATTAAGTGCTAAGTCGCAAATAAAAGCAGGCATTTTTTATTATAACTATACTTATTATATTATTTAATATTAATTATCTTATTATTGTATTTAAATCAAAGGTCGAACTCCTTGTAATAAAGTGTAACTACTCTCAGAGGATAAGATAATATCATTTCATACTTTATTTGTTTGCAATTCGTACTGTCTTAGATTTATCCTAAACTGATATTGTCGTCGACTATTAGCTGTATTTTCTAGTGGACTATTCTGGTGTTCTTAATTTTAAGCAACGCAGTGGCTGCTTTCTTCACACATTTTGAGTCATTAAAATGTTATCGAGAAATATACTTATATTTATACTTACTTACGTATGCTCCATACTATTTCTTTATATAGGCTTTTCTTGCATTGTGTTATTAGTAATTCAACATCTATTTGGTCCGGGTTGTGAATTGGATGTGTGTGTGAAGCGGGAAATATTATTCACTTAGTCGGTTAGATTTAACTTGATTGATCCGAGTTAAGCCAGCGTGACGGTCTCCAACCTTTGCGGATCAGTTTGTCTTTGATTCACATTGACACGGAATGATTCGGATTATCTCGGAGTGAAAGGGGTGAGAGGCTTGTGATTCCAAATTTCGTCCACTGTCGAAAGTTGTATTCTTGGGCTCTGCCGATGAAGTTGTAGTATTTAGGCCAATATCAGCTGTTGGTCAATAAATATGGGTAATATTACACATTTTTTACTGGTTGATTGAGTATAATTCGTGTTAAACCAGATAATAAATATTTATTTATTTTGGAGCGTTCGCAGCGAGGCGGATAATAAATAAATGTTAATTTAAATATATTTACTTTTTGGCGGAGGCACAGTACAAAAAAAATCTTTTTAGCTACGGGTGTGAATTATAATTCTGTTTAATCGAACAATATAGGGTCTCCTGAGACAACAGCTTTATGAGCTTCTTTTATATAGTATACTCCTGACAAACGTTTTTTCATCATTATTCCTGTTATTGTTTTTTTTTTCTAAATACATAAACAAAACTACGTCAGTTATATTTTTTATACTTGTGAATATCATGTATATATTTGATTCCTTCTTAATTTCTATAAGTGTCAAAGTGATGTAGTCTCTTCAAAAATAACCAACTTATTCTACATTTTACGTTGCATACCCTAGTCTTTGAATTTCTTGGCTACCAACCAAACCTGGTAATACCATGTAAATTACATTTCTCTGTTCTATATGAACAATGTCGCAACTGCTAAAACTGCTGTTTTACATAAAACCCAAACGAAGACAAAAAGAATATTTGAAATTTGAACTATATCACCTATACTTTACTTTTTATTAACAGGCTTGGAATAAATCATTCTTAATTTTCAATTACGCCATTTCAATCCAAAAGTTTTCCTTTTTTAAGAATACGGAACTGTTAACATTTTATTTCTCGTTTGTTATATACGAAATACAATCAACACAAGCTTTAAGGGTTTGTGATATCATTAAAACTCAGTGGCTAAAATTCAGTAACGTCATTGATCTTCTGGAATAGCGGTATATTGTCATACAGTAATAAGAAAAGTTCTCTCTCGCTTGACATTTTAATTAATTAATCCCCCCCCCCATTTTAATCCAATTCATTCCTTCTTAAGAGTTTAAATAAAATACTGCGTAATATTAAGCCTTGTTTTCTTTGTTGGTAGCTCTTTTTCCGTTGCGTCGTCAGACATTTTTCCGGTTCTTGAAAACGGCCTTCTGTGTCATTCCAGCGGTGTCTGTTCAGTGAAATCCGCTATATTTATCGACCGGAAGAAGCCGATTGCATAACTGGAGAAATATAGTGGATTGCGAAAAACTGAGTTTTCTAGAAGCAAAAATTAGTTCCCAGCGAAGAAATTTAACTCAATATACAGTCAAAATACTTTGAGTGAAAATATTGCTGACCGAAAATAATGGAACTTCTTCAATTCTGAACATACTGAACTGATTGTGAAAAAACAATTATTTTAAACATAATTCTGCTCACTGAAACATTTATTTTTATTTATTATTACAGTATACTGCATCTACTATTGTCATTAGCGGTAGGTGGTTCTATATTTCTTGGAACAAACAAGTTACAGTGAAAAATACAAAAAGCTTTTTTATGTCGTCTTCATCGTCTCTGTTCGGTTTAAGGTTCAAAGCTTTTCTTGGAAGATCATATTTCTTACAATTGAGGAGAAGATGTGAGCCGGTAAGATAGACATAAATGAAGAAGCTTATATCTAAATGTATTATATTATTTAGTTTGTATTATTATTATATTATTTATGTATATTATTATATTATTTATTATGTATTATTATATAAATGTAATATTATTTATTTATATCTAAATGTATTATATTATTTAGTTTGTATTATTATTATTATATTATTTATTATGTTTTATTATCTAAATGTATTATATTATTTACAATAGATGAAACTTATATCTAAATATATTATATTATTTAGTTTTCAGAGAGCATGATATTTATGATAATATAATGAAATTTTAATTAAATAACCATTTTTCAGTTATTTTACACTACTATTCTAATATACAACAACTAGAACAATTATGCGTTCGTTTTTTTCTGTATTATTAGTTTTGTTTGCAAAATGCAATATTTAAGGTTCATGTACTGAAATGTGGCTGGATGAAAGTAAATAAATATGTAGTCATCATTTAGCTAGGTATTACAACGTGCTTTTATTATCCTGCGTTCGGATTATAAAAGTTATTAATGTTGAAATTGTGTCATTTTTAAGCACACCTGATGTCCAATAATTCTGAAAGCACTTCGAGTTGAAAACTTTCATAATTTTTCACTTAGTCCTTTTTTTTTTGTTTTTTGTATTGTGCCTTAATAATTGAATTTTACTTACAGAGCTCCAGTTGGGACTCATCAATCAGGAAAACCGAGCGCGTCTATAAGTTTGGGACTTGCTCGGAGAATTTCGCTAGGTCTGATTAGGTTTCAGTAAAATAATCTTTTCACGAAAAATGGTCAGTTAAAATACGGGAAAAACTGCCAGATAAATTAAAGGAATGTTGAAAATTTGTTTGCTCTGCTTTCTTTATCGCATGGCGTATATTCCAAATATGCTTTACAATATTACAATGCCATGTAAAGTTCGTACTTTGCTGTGGAAGAGAATAATGTTAAATGAAATTCCGGAATTTTCAACTGGTCCATGCAATTTTACATTTCTTGGATAAATCTACTTTTATTTTCGTAGACCATGCTCCTTCTAATTATTGAAGCTAACATATATGAATATGAGGTAGATAATTAAGAGTATTCCTGGAAATGTAATACTTGTTTCTTAGAATTCTTGATAAATTAGTTCTGGACTAGGAATGAGAAGTAAGAGCTATGCGCCTGGCAACTTATTAATTCTGAAGACTTAAGTTATTAATTAAGTTTTAAAATAGCGTCTAATTACTTCTCGATAATTATTTACTGTATGCTCAGAGGTCAGAGGTCAGACTGGATTCTTTCGGTGTTTCAATTTTTTAAATAAATATAAGTGCACTTTGTACTTTCTCCTAGATTGTTAAGGGAGTGTAATTCAGAATCCATATTTACTTTGACGATAAGGCTGATGTTCAATTACTTAAACTCATATGATATTCCATGTTTTTATTTTAGCGGATCTAAATTATCCACAATTCTTCCGGTGGCTCTCCGAGAGAATATATTTCACTTCTCAATTAATATTCGAACTGAAAAAAAAGTCCATAAATATATTCTGATTTTAGCATATAAGAATATTAACTTTGGAGTTCAACACATAAACCCTTGAGATTATTTTAGGGATAATCATAAACAAATAATATCATAATAGACATAAATTTACCCTTCCATTCGTCAAAAATAATGCACAACTTAATAAATTAGAACAATATTTTAATATGCTCTGAGTAAACAATACCCAATAATCCGTTCAGCCAAGTATTTTTATATTTTAGTCAATGTGAATTACTCAGGAATAAAGTTTTACCTATGAGAATTAATTACAGGGAAGTTATTAAGGTCATTTTAGGTCACTTAACTGACTCAATCCAACCACGCTTATCTGTGTTAACTCCTTTTTACAATTTGCTCTGTATATAATTGATCGATAGAAGAGATAGAGCCCCATAATACATCATTGTATGTTTTTACCAATAAATATCTATTATTTCAGCTCAGATTTAATGTCTTTTTTAGTATTTTATCAATAAATGTTTATTTGATATAAACATAATATAAATAAATACATGCGATATATTATAATTTTTCCATTGATTGTAATTTTATGTTATTTAGTATTCAGGTTAGATTAATGACTCTCAAAAAGTAGCAAAATAACTTTTAAAAAGTAGAATACTAATATTATCGACGGAATATATTGTTCTGGGTATCTAGGAGGAAATATCTATATAAGTATAAAGGCAAGATTTAACGCATTCATCTAAAGTACCGAGAAAAGCTGAATGCTGGATGGATGTACTTCAATACACTTTCTATGATTTAAAAAATTCAGTAATGATGTGTTTTTTTTAAAGCTAAGCAGCGTTCCTAGACCACTGTATTTTTTATGAGTGCTAAACAATAAAGGAATTCAAAACTGAGATTATTGGTGTTCTTTGTTAGAAACTGACTGAATTGATGCCCAATTTCATAGAATTATAGTGGTAATGGAGCTTGATAAGTAAGCTGATAAGACGGGCGAATAAAGGTCGAGAGTGGGTGGTAGTTGAAAAGAGGATAACTAACCTGAGTGATATAAACCTCCCCTTCCAGTGAATTCTAGTGGGGGTGGTTGTCCCCTGGGACTCAAGTCATCCTCCTAAATGTATTAAAACCCGTTTTGGGAATTCTCCGTTTGATTCTCCTTAAATAACTTCTTTGTGGTCCATTTTTCTTCTTTAATCATGAACTTTTCTTTACAGCTGAACGACAATCTTTTTTTTTTTTATAACTTACAACGTACTATTTTCCTATTGTGACCATTATTGTTATCTTGATTTTTTAGACTGTTGCACCTTCGTAAGGTAATTAGTAAAACTCCAGTCAAGAAGATAGGCTACGAAAATCACGTCATGAGTACGACCTCTATAAATAATTTTCCTGAAGGGAAATCTGCTAAAATGTAAAAGTTACTTTTATTTATATTTTTATTATTATATCTCAGAAATAATAAAGACAATACACCCACACACACACACCTGCAGGCCCATGTATATATCATTGAAAATGAAAACAGTCACACACATTTGTAAATATATATATATATATATATATATATATATATATATATATATATATATATATATATGTAACACAAAAATGTAAAGTTAATATAAAAAAATAATACATTGACTCTCTCATACAATTTATCAAACACCAACGTGATGATTGGGTCACTTCGAACGATTATGTGGACATCATTTTTTTTTTTATTTTGGAAGGCTGCCTTGAAGAAAAGAATTATTCAGCAATTTTCCTCCTATACTTTACCTCGTTGGTAGAGTAGCTAGCCTAGGAGTCTTTAGTTGTGTCACCGTACTTCCGAAACATGTTTTATCTCTCTCTATATATATATATAATGTCTTCAGTTTATTTCCAATCTTCTGACACACAGAGCCCAGATACGGAATAGAAAGAGGGAAACGGAGACACAGAGTTCTTTGCCCACATCAAGAAGGAGGGTCATGAGAAATCTGCTATAAAGTATGAGATGCTCTACGAAGGAACCACTATTTTAGACTTTTTAACTGTAAATTTTCATTTTTTATTCTTTTATCTATTTTAACTATTTATTGAAATTGTGTATATATTCTACTGACAAGTTTTTAATTTTGGGGGACACCAATTGTTTGTTTTGTTTTTTTTTTTGCTTCGTAGAGCAGCTCATACATACCTCAACGTTTTTATGGTATTTGTTTGCCAGCAGGGCACTGATGATGGAGCGTATGCTCTGAAAGCGCTCTGTCACACCGAATAAAGAATAGTGAAGGAACGAGGCGTTTTTTCTTACCTGAGTGCATAAATATGGTTAAACTTTAATCAACGCGAAGTGACTAAACTCTGAAAATTTGATAAGAGTATAGATTGCACTAGAATAATTCTAAACAAAGTCTATTATATATTATTTCATAACAAATGGCTGAAGGTGTGTGCTGTACGTAGGATTTGATATCTGAATTTAGTAATAATGTTTTTCTTGTTAAAATAGTGTCTAGGACATTTAAATTATTTTACTACTTACGTACTTCACTTTTCAGTTGTATTAAAAATATTGCCCCATCCCGATTAGCCCAAGTTGCAAAAAGTGGACGTTAATAAATAAAAATATTGCAAACCTGAATTTGTTTTTAACGCGTTTTCTACACTATTTACGGAAATAAAAATACTAGCATTTATAAAAATGTTGTCAGTTTACAAAAAAAAAACAACACATGTTGCCATATTTTTAAAACGAAAAGGTAGTACTTCAATTTTATCAAAAAAGGCTTAGCTTTAAAAAAAAAAAATAAAATAAAATAAATTGAAATGTTTACAAATTATCAATGGCTTCGTACATTATCTCTTTTTGGCAGACATTTTGTCATATTACACATGAAATATGCCAAATGAAAAAGAATTTAATGAATGAAAAGTTTTTTTAGTTTTTATGAGTACAAGAATTATGAATTCATTTGGCATGTTTTATCACACATAAAACATCCCAAATGAAAAAGAATTTAACGAATGAGTGTTTTTTATGAGTAAATCAATTAACACTAGTAGTATAATAATTTATTTACCTTCAACGAGAAAATTAATCATTCAATTCTCTAATAGCAGCCGTCCATTACGTTTTGTGCATTATTCATGCTCAGTCTCCTTTGAAACTTCTACAATTTCTTGTTATCTATTCGATAAAAAATCACTACTATTAATGACTTAGATGTAGATACTTAGTGTCTCTGTAAGTTATAAATTAGTTTTCAAACTAGTGTTAGTGGGGGAAAAGTCAGATCAACTCCTTTTCTCCTGTTGCTTAGTGAGTTTTTTCAGTACTGGTAACTTAACAAACACTTAATGTAACTTAATTCACAGGGAATATTCCTGTTGCGAGTTCACATGATGTTGAAGGGTATTTCCTAATCAGTTCCTAGAAAGTAAATAAACTTGTATTCCCCGTATAAAACGTAATCGAGAATTGGAAAAGGGTTTTCAGGGGCTTCAATAATCTAAAGTGGTGTTGTCACAAAATTCAACGTTCTGAATGATATAGTTTGTAAATTTATCATTTAATCATTAGGGCCACTTCTGTACATTATGATATATAATTTAAAATATATATTATTCATATTGTTAAAATATCAATCCTGTGATGAGAAATGAAGTGAAACCTGACATATATTTTGTAATCGAAAATCCATTTATGATGAAGGAAGGTATAGGCCATAAGGTAATTATTAACGTTGTGCTGTTACGAATGCTTCGGGTTGGGTTCGTTGGTGTTTTAATAACTTATTGGGAATAATGAACCATTGTGCTACATTATATTGCGCCTCTAGAGTACGCTGGACCTGGGTACAAACCTGTTCTATAACACACGACAATGTTTTACTTTCTAATTAGCCCTCGTCGTTATGAGTCTAGGTTTTCCTGTATAGAATTAAGTTATTAAAGATTAATTTTTGTTCGATAATCATCTCAAGATCAACTTAATTTAGTATATTTTTATGCTCATCAGCACACAATTATTATTTTTACTATTATTTATTTGAACACTTTAAAGGTTAATTACTCGTGTGAATTATGTGTAACCATCTTTATGTCTCATTGTCATAGCGTTTTCTAGGTTTTCTTGTCAAAGGTATTCTATTTAATTATTAGTTAAGTTGTGTTATATGTTTGTTAAGTGTTCTATAATTCTTATATATTCAAAGGTTTGCATATTCTACTAAGGTTTATTTTACCCTTCCTGAAAAATTTCTATTCATCGTCTTCATTAAGTTGCATATGTCTCCCCAGCGAGCATTGGATAATTATGCACAAGTATCATTTTATTCCAACTTTAGATTGATGTTGTGTTTACATTGAACGTAAATGTACATAAAATGTAGAATAGATAGACCCGTAATCAAAAAAGGGACTAATATCCTATGCCATTACACATTATTCAATTTCTTTGGTATAATGATCGCGAATTAATATGATTGATTGTTTTAAAAGAAATAATGTTCTAGCATAAATACCTCAAATAAGTAGTATTTTGTGTTTGTTTATTTTCATTTGAGTTTTGAGCTTCCAATTTCAAATATTTATTAGGGAAACATAAAACGAAGCTGGTGTGTTGATTACTTAGGAAAAAATTCGTCACGCAGGGGCTGCGAAACTAAGCAGATTTCCCACGTTAAGAGGTAAAAGTCGCGCTTAAGTTCTATACTTTGTGCTGTCTGAATATTTCAGCTTGCGTTTTTATCTCCTTAGTTGATCCTGAGAATAAAGTTCTTTATTACACACATATGTATAAATTTGGAACGAACCTCATTTTCGTAATCTCCTGGTTAGGATCAATGAACATTCGAGTCATGTGTACAACCTCTTAAGAGCAGATCTTCCTTATGGGAAGTCTTCTAAAATGGTAAAAACTGGTCTGAAAGTTGTTTTTATACGATATAACTAATAACTCATAAAATAGAACTGGTTAAAGAAAAATGTTAATATTACGAATCCATATTAAAGAAGATATATTCTTTTATACACTCATTGTAACTAAATATGAATTCATAGTTTTTTTGAAAACTGCTGTATTATACTACTTATTTACATTATCACCAGGTCTATAAAAAAAAAAAAAAAAAAAGGCGTGCTCAAGTTCTATACTTTGTGCTGTCAGAATTATAAGGCTTAGATACTCATAGATGCTACAAGTCGATAGAGTTCGTCCTTGAACTTCAAAAGGCTGGTAAAGTTATGCAACTTTGGTGTACATATAGACAGCGGCGTGGGAGTAGCCAAAGTTTTTTTTAATGTAATGTTTGTCAATCCTTCATATGTATTTTATTGTGTTTTTGAGATTCATGAATGTGTTTATGGAGATACTCTTCCCTAGGACTCAGGACGACATGGCGGTATTGCGGGTATAGTGTACTTCTAACGCCGTATAGACATACACTAGTAAGCAAGGTGCTTTTGCTGTAATTACTCAAGTTGAAATAGTTTTCATTAAGTACATCCAGGAAAAAAGAAATAAGAATAAAAATAATATAAATCTAATTGTGGCACGGAGAAATGACTGTGTACTATAAGGTAGGTTCTCGAATTCATGGTAGAATCTCACCTGAGACATAGTTTAACCCTTTTGGGTAAACATTGCCATTTTCAATTAACAATACGGAGACCATGCGCCCTCAACATTGAACTCATTATCCATCTATACCTATGCCATCATTTTTGTGAAGTATTTTTGGTGCAAGAATTTGTGACTCATAATCATTATACATTTTAAACTTCACTTGAAAGGAAAAACCTGCTATTACCCATTTCAGAAAGACCTAACTAAACAACACGACTGTCATATTCCTCTCAGATAATTCTATAATGATTATATGCAACAATTTATGAAATGGAAATGCTTATGGAGAGTTACGCAAATTAAATATTTATTTATACAGCTTCTGTTCCCAAGAGGAAGTGGTATTGGTACTTACGTGTACTCTTATAATAACTAATGTATAATAGTAATTTCTTTAGTCATTATAAATGACTTTCCGCTTTTTTTAATATAAAATATTTATTTTATACTACAGGTAACCTGTAGATAACCCGTCCCAATTAGCCTTTGTTTCCCAATTAGTCAAAAGTAGACGTTAATAAATAATTTAATTTATTTTATTTATTCGTTATTATTTTTTAGTCTCAGGTGAATATTACTGTTAGTATATATTTATTAAATGAATTGTATATACTACCTTGTACTCGTTTCATATCATATTCCAGGGTGATGCTTACCTATCAATTTCTTCCTTAAAATTTAATTTATTGTCCGTAGGTATTTTTGTTTTAGCAGAATTCCCTTGAGGGAAATCAGCTGTTGAGGTCGTACTCATGACGCGATTTTTGAAATTTTTCTTGAAATGTCCGTCGGCCCTACTTAGGAGATAACGAAAATGAGGTTCCTTCTAAGTTATATATATATATATATATATATATATATATATATATATATATATATATATATGTGTGTGTGTGTGTGTGTGTGTGTGTGTGTGTGTGTATATGTTACCACTCTCTAGCAGCCGTAGTTAATGTTCGATCCTTACTAAACTCGATATTTAGTCGGTTTATGTAAAAAGAAAGGTCAAGTTCATTAACGGCTGAAATCGGAGCAAGGGGAGGGGGGGTTTAGAGGTGGAGAATTACATTTGAGATGCTTCTCGTCGGAAGGTTTCTTATTATCGTTTGTATTTATTTACTTAGTATTGACGGTGCTGTTGTGTTACCAGTATGTAGATTTATCTATTGTTAAACTTCAGGAGTGGAATCTGCTTAGTTTACGCAGCCTCTGCGTGACGGACTTTTTTTTTGGGCGAAGGGGTATTTTCCACTAAATTAAATAGTATGAGTTTATGTTTTCTTCTTTATGTGAGATTGAGCTAATTCTTGAGTGGTAAAATAATAGACTCAGAAATATAGGACACCCATTAATATTCAAAATTCGTGATTTTTGCCGTTGTTCGTTCTTCCTATTACGCAAATTATACCTACTCCATTTCTCTGGTCATTTCTCTGGAATTTTATTTCACAGTGACACTAGTAGTAATAAAAGTGGGGTAAATGACACTATATTTCTCATGAAACTATGAACATAAAGCATGAGACTGAATGTAAACAATGGTGGAGAATCGATATGTAAAATTAGAGCGCACGTATATCGAGTAGTTGACGAGGATAGAATAGCGAGTAAAAAGCCTTTGACGTTGAGAGAGAGGAGAGAGAGAGAGAGAGAGAGAGAGAGAGAGAGAGAGAGAGAGAGAGAGAGAGAGAGAGAGAGAGAGAGAGAGAGAGAGAGAGAGAGAGAGAGAGAGAGAGAGAGAGAGCCTAGTAGCCGGTGTGAAAAGGTTGTAACCGAATTGATGACTGCTCTCATCTGCAATTCCAATAGAGAGGCCATGTTGAAGGTACTTGCCATGGAATGTCATGATCAATGGACTGTGTAAATCATCAAACATTCACACCCCTCCAACACCCCCCACCCCCAACCCCCTCCACTTCCTCTTGTTAGCAATTTACGATTAAACCGGAAATCCTTTTCCCTTTCTGCTCTTCCGCTCGTCACGATCTGCTCTGCACTTACACCAGTGTTGATGTTCAGTCATAACTTGTTGAACAGGGGGATTATGGTTCTGAAGGAAACAATACCCCGTGCTATTTATTAAAATATATTAATTATTATTTTTTACATTGCAGAAACGGATTTTTCCTTCTTTAGACAAGGAACTTTCGTTTCCTATACCTATACATTTTACTCGAATAAAAACATTTTTAAAAATGTTAAAATCTTATGTTCTTGTATAGGAACAATATTTCTCTCTCTCTCTCTCTCTCTCTCTCTCTCTCTCTCTCTCTCTCTCTCTCTCTCTCTTTTTAGGAGATTTCCCTTAAGGGAATCGGCTTTTGTGCTCTTACTCTTGACGTGACTTTTGAAAAATTTCCTCAAATGTCCATCGATCCCACCCAGATGACGAAAATAAGGTTCGTCCAACATTATATCTTTATATATGAAATTCTACTGTGCGTGCGTGCGTGTGTGTGTGTGTGTGTGTGTGTGTGTGTGTGTGTGTGTGTGTGTGTGTGGCTGGACCGATTTGAATGAATTTTTTTGTATGGGTTTAGGTGACGACCTTGATGGTTTGGAATCATAAATCAGCCCGATGGATGGAGCAGGAGTGGGGGTTGAAAGGGAGGCCTAAACTGAAAAATGTATTTTTTATTTTACACGATATTTCGTTTCCTATTGGTTTTTTGGCAAATATGCACGGAATAAAAGTTGTTTATTTTGTTATTTACAGTAACTTTTGTTATATTTATTTTTGTCGTATAACAAAGTATAAACGAGATATATACTAAAAAATTAAAGTGGGAGCCAACAATTTAATTGGTCACTAACGATTGAACCGAACTTAACAAAACTCTGTATGTAAATTAGCATTAATTCTTCCTTGATTATAAGCTATATTAAATTTTTTAGGTTCGAACGGGGGGTTATAAGGGAGGTCCGAATAAAACTTTTGCGATTTTTCATTTTCTATTTGTTTTTAGGCAAATGTGCACATAACAAAAGTTGTTTTTTTTGTGTTATTAAAAGTAGGTTTTCCTTTAAACATAATATTATTAAATTTCGCTAGTATATATATATATATATATATATATATATATATATATATATAATAATTCTGAAAGGACCTTATTTTCGTCATCTCCTAGGTAGGATCGATGGACATTTGAGGAAATTTTTCAAAAGTCGCGTCATGAGTACGAACACTAATTTTTAGTACAATGCTTTATGTTAAAAGGAAGATTAAGTAAGTTAATGGCTGAAATCGGACCAGTGGGAGGGGGGGGTTTAGAGGGGAGGAATTTTGAAATTTCGAAATTTCTCCGCTACTATAAGTCGGATCGAAAAATTATATAGAACTAATCTTATTGAAAATTAAATGATCTATAAATATTGTTCTGTATATATTTTGTGTGTCATGAATATTAACCAAGATATTTGGATTTTATAGTTTTCAGCCCTCAGCTAACCCCCACTTCTATTCATGTTAAACTAATACTTCGTTGTGTAATAAACCACATTATAGTATCATAGTTTATTTAATTTTGGTGAACACGCTTTTCCTTGTAATTTGGTTCAAATCGGTCTGGGGATCTTTTCTCGCAAAACATCAGGGCCAAAGGCTGAGTTAAACGTTTTTATATGTTTAAAATGAATTAAAATTGCCTGTATTCGTGGTATCAGCTATTGGTATATTTCTTTATTTTGTGATAATTATTTATGGCTTAATTTGCAAATGTTATTAGCTTAATTCATAATTTAAACAGAACTCTGGTATTTGCTAAGCATTGTAGTTTTAATTATTAAGGGTCATTTACATGTTTTGTACGCATGTGTTATTAATATAATTTCATTGGTGATTGTATTGTACATTTCTTTATTTAAGTATTTCAGAACTCTGTGCTTTTGAGGTAATGGTTTATCAAATATTTGAACATTTTGTCTCCCTGCAAAGCTAATAATAATTAATTTCATTCATATTTAAAGGCTTTGTTTTTATTAAAGCAGTGAATATTCATTAGATTCACTGTGCCAGCCTTTACAAAATCTGCGTTTGAATTAGATATTTTAATGTAATTATTTTCATTTCCTAAATCATTAATAGTTCCCATTGTGTTTGTTTTTCATACTGTTAAAAAATAAATTGCCTCGGTATTATAATAAAGTGAACAATAAAAGTTCAAAACTAGATATATAAATATTTTTATTTTATATTAATAATTATTTGGTGATACTGTTTTCTGACAATGACTGAAAGTATGAATGAATTAATGAATATAGCTTTTATTATGGAAAAGAATGTTTATATTGTAATACAGCCTATTTACAGATTTACTTTTACTATTTTTCTTGACAATTTAAACTATACCATATAAGCAATGCATGTAATTACATACATACTCATTTAGTAACAATTAAATACCTTAGTAAATTCATTAATTCTCTTGATCTAAATGTTTTGCACTAGCATTCCTTCCACTTCCCAAGGCGACCAACCCTACTGGAAGGATGTGTTCTCTATCTGATTCCACATGTCTCGCCATGAGTTTTTATTATTTGCTAGTCTCCACCATGCTGGGACAGCCTCTTTTTTGAAAGACTCCTCCGCTTCACTTCCTCGGTTCCTGCTACTGCCATATGCGGTTATACTCAGTTACAGTATATGACCCATCCGTCATCAATAAATTTGTGAATGAATCTCAACAGATATCCAGCCCATTTCCATTTTGATTTTTTTATCATTATGGAAGATTCTTTGAGCCGGGTTTTCTTCTTAACATCAATGAATATGACAGCACTGAAAAGATACACACTTCAAAATTTTTTTTTTAACACAATATCTACTGACTATCATAATATTTCTTTCAGATTACAGTATTTCTTCTAGCTCTGTGATATTCTTTTTTGTAGTTTTCTAAAGTTACTGAAAATAAAATAGTAATATAATATAAGTGACTGGAATATGAAGTCTTTTATTATATAATATCAGTGAACAGGGTGTGGAAAATGTTTGGACATCGCATATGGTGGTGGTTTCAATACATCAGCTACCAAATTGCCTTGTTATTTGATTGGTAAATTGGTAGCTGAATGTATTGAAAATGCCTCCAAGTAAACATTGGGAAGCAGCTGCTGTCTTTCATCTTGCTCTTTGAGGACTTATCTTTGGATGTCTGATGCAGTTGGTGAATAAATTGTCGGTGGTGGTTTCAATACATCAGCTACCAAATTGCCGTGTTATCTGATCGGTAAATTGGTAGCTGAATGTATTGGAAATGCCTCCAAGTATCAGCGAGGAGCAGCTGCTGTGTTTCATCTTACTCTCTTTTTACTCTAACGTCGTGGGAAATGTCAGACAGAACTGAATGTGCATTCTCCTTTAACCCTCTGGACGCTTTTGATTTACTACATGGAGGAGTAGATCGAGATTCCAAATCGAGGAAGAGCAGAGGGACAATGGACTAAAATTCGGAAGAAAACAACATACACATCGCTGCATCTCCATGACGACTAGGTCATCATGTATTTATTTTATTAATTGAAATTTCATAACCCAGAATAAGTCAGGTTTCTTCCCACTCTTAAGTTCATAAAAGCCACCTAATTCCTAGCAACCTAGACCAAACAAGTAATGGCCCACCGGGCTTAGATCACACACATTAAATTGCCCACCTGGCCTAGATCACATTAAGTAATCGTCCACCAGGCCTAGATCACATTAAGGAGTCGTCCACGGGACCTAGATCACATTAAGCAATGGTCCACCGGGCCTCGATCACATTAAGTAATGGTCCACCGGGCCTCGATCACATTAAGTAATGGTCCACCGGGCCTAGATCACATTAAGTAATAGTCCACAGGACCTAGATCACATTAAGCAATGGTCCACCGGGCCTCGATCACATTGAGTAATGGTCCACCGGGCCTAGATCACATTAAGTAATAGTCCACAGGACCTAGATCACATTAAGCAAGGGTCCACCGGGCCTCGATCACATTAAGTAACTCGATCACATTAAGTAATCGTCCACCGGTCCTAGATCACATTAAGTAATTGTCCACAGGACCTAGATCACATTAAGCAATGGTCCACCGGGCCTCGATCACATTGAGTAATGGTCCACCTGGGCTAGATCACATTAAGTAATAGTCCACAGGACCTAGATCACATTAAGCAATGGTCCACCGGGCCTCGATCACATTGAGTAATGGTCCACCGGGCCTAGATCACATTAAGTAATAGTCCACAGGACCTAGATCACATTAAGCAATGGTCCACCGGGCCTCGATCACATTAAGTAATGGTCCACCGGGCATAGATCACATTAAGTAATCGTCCACCAGGCCTAGATCACATTAAGGAGTCGTCCACGGGACCTAGATCACATTAAGCAATGGTCCACCGGGCCTCGATCACATTAAGTAATGGTCCACCGGGCTTAGGTCACATTAAGTAATGGTCCACCGGTCCTAGATCACATTATGTAATGTTCCACCGGGCTTAGATCACATTAAGCAATTGTCCACCGGGCCTCGATCACATTAAGTAATGGTCCACCGGGCTTAGGTCACATTAAGTAATGGTCCACCTGCCTTAGATCACATTAAGTAATGGTCCACCGGGCTTAGATCACATTAAGTAATGGTCCACCGAGCCTAGATCACATTAAGCAATGGTCCACCGGGCTTAGATCACATTAAGTAATGGTCCACCGGGCTTAGATCACATTAAGTAATGGTCCACCGGGCCTCGATCACATTAAGCAATGGTCCACCGGGCTCAAATCACAATAAGTATTCGTTCACCGGGCTCAGATCACATTAAGCAATGGTCCACAGGGCCTAGACCAAACAAGTAATGGTCTACCGGGACTAGATCACATACATGTAAATGGTCCAGCTGGTCTAGATTACATGAAATAATGGTCCTACAAGGCTGGATGAGAAGAAACTTAAGTAATATATGAAATTTAATTAATTATCAGCCATTTAATTTCAGAAGCCATGATTTCTAATGAATTAATTTTGAAAACATATCAGTGATTTTAAAAGCTATGTGTTTTGATGCTTATATAGACTCCTTAGGAATAACAAAAGTTCGTCACGCAGGGGCTCTGTAAACTAAGCAGATTTCCCACGTGAAGTTTTTCATAGATAAATCTACATACTGGTAACAACCATACTACCGTGAATATTAGGTGAATAAATACAGACGGCAATGAGAAATGTTTCAGTTGATTTTAATAATCTCCCAACGAAAAGCGTCTGAATTGTAAACCAACAGGCAATCTCTGAGAGCTAAACAGATAGAAATATTGTAGACCGGAAATTAAAACAATTACTGAAATATATCTGAATGTAACATATTAATTTTATTAAAAACTATTTACAATAAATAGCGTTGCAATTTACAATCTATCAGAATCATTTTTATCTCAATCACTCAAATTTTATTGATTAAGAACAATAGAAGTGGGGGAGGGGGTCATCTGAACGTATTTGTAATTATCTCACAAAGTAAAAGTTCAATGGAAACAATATTTGGTATTTAAGCTTCGAATAATTTGGTTTATTATATACCAGAGTATTGTTTATGCAACATGAATAGAAGTGGGGGTTTGCTGAAAACTGAATAATCGAAATATTTCGGTTAATATACATGATACAGAAAATATGTATAGAACAATATTTATAGATCATTCAATTTGCAATAAGATTGGCTTTAAACAATTTTTCGACCTGACGTGTAGTAACGAAGATATTTCGATTTTTTGAAAATCCTCCCCTCTAAACCCTCCATCGCACTTGTCCGATTTCAGCCATTAACGAACTTGATCTCCCTTTTTACATAATAAAGTTTAAATATAGATTTTACTAACGATCAAGCAAAAATTGCGACCGCTAGAGCGTTATCAGACAAATATATATATATATATATATATATATATATATATATATATATATATATATATATATTATACACCGTATATACACTGACAGTAAAGTAACGATACGAAAACTACAGAACCTTACAAACTATGACCAGTTAACAACACAAATCAGAGACCTTATAGCAGAATTAAATCATATTAACATATATTTTTCATGGGTTAAAGCTCATTCTGATAATTTTGGAAATGAATTGGCCGATAGTTGCTATGTCTGCTTCAAAGGATTCCCGATTACAAGAATGATACAATAAAATCTCCAAAGCCCATGCAAAATGTATGTTAAAAACTCATCTAACTGAAAAGTAGCAACAACAATGGACTGGAACTAATAAAAGAAAACATTTAAAACTTTTCATTCCGAACACATATTTCAACAGCAAATACATACAGACAGACTTCTACATTAAACAATTAGTAACAGGAAATTCTTACTACTAACGATTGAACATAAAAGGCAATACTTGCCCCTGTGATTACACAACTCCACAAACAAGTACAACACTTAATATACGATTGTGGACTACTGACTAACGAACGACAAAAACTGAAAAAAGACATTGCACAAAAAAAAAGGCAAATTTCCAATGGAAGAAGACAAGTTATTTTTAAAATATAATAATGCTTTTACAGCTGATACAATACTTAAAATATTTATGGATATTCAATAATTCATTTTTTTTTTCCTTTTTTAAGACTAATAATTTTCTCTTTATAGGTTTTTTTTATTTAACGTTCTTATTGCTAATTCTTTTTATATAACTCATACTTTTGAAATAATTTTTATATAAATTAATTGTAATACACTACAAATGCATGTGATATGCTAACTTGAATGGAACATGCAGAAAAAATTAACGGCCTTCTTATAGGGTTTATATAGAAAGTAATATATATATATATATATATATATATATATATATATATATATATATATATAATTTTGAACAGACCTCATTTTCGTCATCCCTTGAGTAGAAATAATGGACATTTGAAGAAACTTTTCGAAATTGCTTCATGAGTACGTCCTCAATAGCTGACTTCCCTTAAGGGAAATCTTCTAGAACAGTTATATTTTTATACAACACATTTTATGTACTAATTTTCTGGCTGTTAAATTGAGACAAATTAACTGAATTTGTTTGATATGACCACCTTGCTTCAGGCTCATAGCATTTTTTTTTTACTTAATCATAATAATTGTTTATTGATTAGTGAAAATTTTATTGCTACACATTTATTAATAAATTCTAAAGTTTGAAATGCAAGATACTACTGTTCACCTATAATTTTACAAAATCTATGATTAAAGTAATTACAAAGGCTTTGGTAATGGACTCTATTTTATTTTGGAAAATTCATGTTGAACTTAAGAATTTTTTCCGGTCCCCATAAATTTGTCTCAATTACCTATTCTTTAAAAATCCATAATTAGAGAAACTTATGCTTCTACATCTCGGTGTTATTGACTCTATTTGGAAAATAAATGTTGAACTTAAGTAATGTTATCCACTTCACATAAATCTTTCTCAATTACGCATTCTTTAAAAATTCATTACTAGGGAAACTATTGCTTGTACACATCTTTGTGTGATTGACTCCTATTTTATTTTGATAAAAACTAAGTTGAACTCAACTATTTATATCCACTTCATATAAATCTCTCTCAGTTACCTATTTATTCTTTAAAAATCTATAATTAGATAAACTGTTGCTTGCTCTCTTCTGTGTAATTGACTTTATGTTATTTGAACATTAATGTTGAAGTTAAACAATATTATACACTTCATATAAATCTCTCTCAATTACCTGTACTTTGAATATCTATAAATAAATTAGTTTAATATTAGTTAATAGCTTTATTTATTATTAAAGATTCTTGATGAACTCAAGCATTTTACTCTCTTCAAATAAATAACTCTCATTATCTATCTTTCTTTATTTATTAAGATCAGGTAATTAATTCATTACTGTATCTAGTGTGTAGAGTTGTTGGACAAATTAAATATTTTTAAATATAATTTTACTTTATTCTGGAATATAAATTCACTACAGGTATGAAGTACGTCTCTTAAAGTCAATTGGTGATAGTGTATTTTAGTCCCCCCCCCTTGGTGGTGCACGATGACGACGGCGGCCATTTTGTTTTTCTAACTTTATCTTTTTAACACTTTAAAATTTCCAAAATACGCCATCGGTGGTTTTAAGCGAGGGTGGGGATTATAACGAAACAAGATGGCGTCGTACGGGGGGGGGACTAAACTGCACTTTAGCCAGTCAATTAATTAATACATCATCATATTATATTACACATTTCACACAGTACTGTAAACACTTCCTTTGTTTTCATTTGACTAGGCCAATCACTCCCTGTTATCAAATGTGGGAGGTTTATGTTAGGCTTTATTTGCCATCTCCATCGAGGTAGTTGTCTATGATAAGTTCAGGTCCTCTTCTCGTTACGCCACCTTCTTTGTTTCACCTGCTGACAGTCATCTTACGTCTGTTGCGTTTTCAGTACTTTCTATTAGTTTTGCGATTTATTTAACTTTAACTTTGCCTGTACTTATTTTTTCTCTTCATAATCTTCCATTTTAGTCTCCATGAGTCTTGATTTTTTATTCTTCCATTTAATTAATTAAATTGCCTTTTCAATTGTCGATTTGTTGTTTCTGCTGATTAGTTATAGTTGTCATGATGCTTGCTTCTCCACCTTCCGTCGATTTTGCCACTCTCCTGTCCTCACTTGCTCTCTCGACTATTAGTTTGATTGTATTTTGAAAATGCCCATTGACAACCCTAACGGCGCCACTACTAAGACGATGGACAATTCCAGCTAAGTGATCACGCTCCAGCGCAGAATGGGCCTCCTTATGCTCTTTAGCATAAGCTTGTTTAAAGAAGACAAGGAGCAAGATGCCCATAGTTTTGAGGCGAATTACTTCATTGCCAAAGAAGAATGGTAAGAATTTTGTTCCACTTAGCAACAACGCGAATCACTAAGTGCCCTGAAAGGAGACAGTGACAATTTCTCGAACAAGTAATGGGAAGCAAATTACGATAAACTCCATCCTGAAATTATTGCAGCCAACGATGTTCTGTCCATCAAATAGCGCATTGCTTGATTATTTGCTTGCTGCTTTTCACGGCAGCAACCACCTGAACCTGCTACTCTTTTTTCAAATTTCTCTATCTCTGAAGGCTCGTTTAACCAAGCTTGGGAAAAGTTATCAAAGTCATACGACAACCCGCGGGTTTTGGCTCGCATGTTGTTGCATCGCATTGCCGACTGTAATGTTGCTTCACTCAGGACAGAGTACCAGCGTTATGACACCTTCTTCGCTGGCGCCGCCGACAGAATTGAAGCCTTCAACGCGCACATGATTGGCAACCCCTGCCCTGTCTGCCCTTGCTTTGCGAGCATTCAATTCTGAAACTAGAAAGCAATTAGAGCTATCCCGTGATTCCAGTACAGAGCTTCCAACGAATCGCGATGTGATTAACTTTGTTAGTCAGCTCAGACTTGCTCTTAAAATGTCCCAGGAAGTCCATGGTATTCTCGTTATTCGAACACTTGCCGTATACAACGCAAAACGAACTAATACAAGGCAGTATCCTTCCATACCTCCGTCGACCCTCAGTCGCTAGCGGATTCAGGTTATGGGAATCCAATCCTAAGCCTTCAACTGTCATCAGGTGCCTCTTTTGTGAGGGTTCCCACCACTTCTTTTGTTGTAAAGAATTTGCTAAATTACCACTGCGACAAAGAACCGCAAAGAGTCGACCTGGAACATATGCTTTAAGAAGGGACACCGATTGGGCGACTGCCGTACCAATTTTCGATATCGTAAATGCAGAAAGAAGCATCATTTCTCATGCTGTCGTCATGTAGATTCAGTTTCAATGTCGCTTTACTTTCCAGTCTTAAACTTCAAGAGGATATCAGCAATGTCTTGACCCAATTCAGACTTTACCTCCTGTCTTGTTCACCGCTGCTTCAAGAAGTCTGGAAGTCCAAAATCGGCTGGGATGAGGAACTTGCAAGTACTCTCCAAGCACCTTGCAGTGCGGCCACTGCAGACGAGCACATTTTGTCGACCATCCCAACCCCGAGGTACATGACTCAACCCCAGGTGACTCTCGACTTAGTTGGTTTCAGTGACGTCTCCACTAGATGTTATGGTGCTCCATTGTACCTACATTCCGAGATTGACTAATATGTCAAGGTTTCGCTTGTAAAAGCAAAAACGAAAGTAGCTCCTTTAAAGTCTGCTCCAACCCCTCCTCTTGTCCTCCTTTTTCTCCCTGATACAGAAGATCGTTCAGGCACATAAGCTTACTTTTAATGAATTCTACTTTTATTCATTTTAATTTAATAATTTTCACTTAATAAAGAATTCTTGAGTTCAAGATTCTTTTGTAACTTTATTGTATAAGATATTAAGTCATCACTGTTTAGACTACATTTTTTCTATACTGTTATTTTAAAGATATTTTTTTCATTATAATTTGTAAATTTAGTTGAGCGGTTTGTTCACTACTCATAATCAAAAAATGGCATTCAGATCACATACTCTCTGAGGACTTACCTTTGGATGTCTGATGCAGTAAATTAGCGGTGGTAGTTTCAATACATCAGCTACCAAATTGCCTTGTTACTGATTGGTAAATTGGTAGCTGAATGTATTGAAAATTCCTCCATGTAAACTTTCAGGAGCGGCAGCTGTATTTTATGTTAGTCTAGGGGAACTTATCTTTGGACTTCAGATTTAGTTGGTTTATAAATTGGTGGTGGTGGTTTCAATACATCAGCTACCAAGTTGCCGTGTTATTTGATTGGTAAATTGGTAGCTGAATGTATTGGAAATGCCTCCAAGTAAACATCGAGGAGCTGCTGCTGTGTTTCATCTTACTCTCTTTTCAGTCAAACGTTCAACATGAGCTCGACTGGTGCTGATTCCTATCGGCGAGTCATGGAACCCAGTACACGTCTTGAGAAAAGTCAGACGAATGAATGTGCATTCTCCTATGTGGCCCTCACGTGGGCGAAATTTTCTCAACCCTCTGGACTTTTTTGATTTACCACATGAAGGAGAGTCACCCAAATCGAGGAGGACCAGAGGGAGATAAATGAGCCGGCCAATCAATGGACAAGAATTCGGTAGAACCTCTGGATGTCTGATGCAGTTGGTGTATAAATTGTCGGTGGTGGTTTCAATACATCAGCTACCAAATTGCCTTGTTGCTTGATTGGTAAATTGGTAGCTGAATGTATTGGAAATGCTTCCATGTTAACATCGAGGAGCACCTGCTGTATTTCAGCTTTCTCTCTGAGGTCTTACCTTTGGATGTCTGATGCAGTTGGTGTATAAACTGTCGGTGGCGGTTTCAATACATCAGCTACCAAATTGCCGTGTTATCTGATCGGTAAATTGGTAGCTGAATGTATTGGAAATGCCTCCATGTGAGTATTCTGCATCGCAGGAAGTTCTAGAAAAATGTTTGTATGATGCATGCTAAGAATTGTCATTTCCATTGAATTGTGATAAAATAAAATGCACATAACAAAAGTAGTTAATTTTGGTATTTGGATTAACTTTTGTTATATACACTTTTGTCGTATACCTAAGTATAAATGAGTTATAGGTTAAAAACTACTGCGGAAGTGAACAATTTTATTTGGCACAAAAAATCAACCGAACTAAACCAAACTCGGTATAAGTTAGTAATAACGCCTTCCTTATAATAAACTATACTAACATTTCTAGGGACGGGCAGGATTGGGGGTTATGAGAGGCCTGAAATTAAAAATAGCGATATTTCGTTTCCTATTGGTTTTTCGGCAAATATCCACATAACAAAAGTAATTTATTTTATTATTTAGAGTAACGTATCTTATATACACATTCGTCGTATTCGGAACTTTAAATGCGTTATATGCTAAAAACTATAGCGGGAGTCAACAATTTTATTTGGCACAAAAGATTAAACCGAACTAAATAAAACTCGGTACGTGTGTTAGCACTAACGCCTTCATTATAACAAGCCATACCAACATTTCTAGGGACGGGCAGGAATGGGGGTTGTAAGAGAGGCCTGAAATTAAAAATAGCGATATTTCGTTTGCTATTGGTTTTTCGGAAAATGTGCATATGACAAAAGTTGTTTATTGTGTTATTTAGAGTATCTTTTGTTATATTCACTTTTGTCTTATAACAATGTATAAACGAGATATACACTAAAACTTTAGCGGAAGCCAACAATTTTATTGGGCACTAACGATTGAACCGAACTTAACATAACTCAGTATGTCAATTAGCATTAATTCTTCCATGATTATAAGCTATATTACAATTTTTAGGTTCAAACGGGAGTGGGGGTTATAAGGGAGGCCTGAAATAAAAATTCGCGATATTTCATTGTCTATTTGTTTTGCGACAAAAATGCACATAACAAAAGTTGTTTATTTGTTATTTAGAGTAACTTTTGTTTTATACATTTTTTCGGGAACAAAGTATGAAGCAAGTAATTTGCGTAGAAATATTGATATGCTCATAGACTCTTTCCAATATACACTACAAGGTACCTCACCTGGAAAAATTAATTCAAATCTATGTTAATATTTTCTTCTTAATAATTCAAATCTATGCATGATGCAGGAGACGGGAAATATGACAATGTGGGGGGCAGTGAAATCTTACATAAAAAATTAATTTTATTATTAAAAAATCCCCAGCAACGATTGGTATAACCCCTAAACACTGGGACGGGAAAATGTCAAAATATTGTGGAAAGTAAAGTCTTGCCAAAAAAATACCATCACCTCAAATGAATTCCCGGGCGAAGCCGGGTATCTGAGCTAGTGAACTATGTAATATAATATTCAATGTAAAAATCTAACGGCGGAAGTTCAAAATATAAAGAAATATGGATATTAAAATCATTTTAGCAGATTTACCTTTTGGGATTTTTCTCATGACGCGATTTTTGAAACGTTTCATTAAATGTCCATCAATCCTATCCAGGAGATGACGAAAGAGGAGGTCCGTTCAAAATTATTTATGTGTGTGTGGGTGTGTGTGTGTGTGTGTTTGTGTGTGTGTGTGTATATATATATATATATATATATATATATATATATATATATATATATATATATATATATATATATATATATTTGTCTGTGAACACTCCAGCGGTCGTTCTAAGGAAAAAAAGAAAAAAAGAATCATGTTTGTTAAAGGTTGAAATCGGACCAGTGGGAGTGTTTTTTTTTTTTTCGAAAATTCGAAATATCTCATTTACTATACGTTGGATCGAAAACTTGAATAGAACCAATCTTATTCTAAATATTGTTATATACATTTATTCTCTATTTTGAATATCTCTTGAGAAATAAAAATGATTTTAATACTAATTCCTCCTCGTTTTTTTTATGAGCTTATTCTTTACGATTGGTTGAGTAAAAATATACCAGTGTTCTACTTTTTAGAGAGAGGGAGAACATGAGTGGGTTCATCTCGTTAGGCATGCTTTAGTAAGTGCAGTAGATTTTTTTCAAATTCTAATTTTCATTGAGCGATGTAAATTCTCTTCATTTAATTAATTTGAAATTTTTTAGTGTAACTGTTCATTTTAATTATAGAATATACTTTAATAGTCCTTTGAATGATTATATTTTAGTAATCTGCTGTATTATGTTACTCATTAGTTGGTTATAAAGAAATAGGTGAAAATTAGTTGCTTTTTTCATTGCTGTATTTTGATAAAAAAAGAAATACTTTATTTATGTTTTTCTGTTTACATGGAAGCAAGTACAGTTTATTTAATAAAGTGAAACTCCATCATGGTCAAATATTAAAATTGACAAATAAAAAGTTAAAGTCTTAGTCTTAAAGCTCTTAAAAACTTGGGATAGTGGGTTAAGAGTGGGCTGAAGTGTTTTATTTAATGTTGGACCAATAAAACTACCCCTAAATAGGTCGAGACTGAGTAGATAAGGGTAGTAACCTGTAAATAAGCCGTCCTGATTATCCTTAGTGAACGTTATTTTAATAAAAAAGGATAACGACACAATCTGGTTGAGATTTCGGGAGTTTCATAATTTTGTTAATAAACACTATTTTTAACAATTTAATCTAAAATAATTTTAACTTATCAGAGAAATCAGCTAGTGAGGTTGTACTGACTTATCTTTTTTCGTATCGAATATAGTTTAGGACTGTTTTTTACACCTTAAACTCTCGTGGTTTTAGGGGAAGCCAAAAACCTGCTCACTCCTCAAAACGATTTTTATTTTATTTATTTATTAACGTCCACTTTTTGCAACTTAGGCTAATCGGGACGGGTTATATACAGGTTACCACCCTTTTTTAGCCAGGGTGGGATTTTAGGACGTTATTTAATGAATTTCGTCACTAAATAATTTCCTTTGCCCAGGCGAGAATCGAACTCGCCACTCTAGGTTAACCATGTGAGATAAAGTTCAACGCTTTAACTCGCATGGCTAACCTGAGAAAACGATTTTTTAAGTCCATCATAACGAAAAAATAAATGAAAAGTCAACCAAGATGCCAATAACAATAAATCCACTTATAACATTTTGGCCTTGAAAAAAAAGTTTTCAAGTTGTTACTTTCCTAATAATTGCCTCTTTTTTCATAAATTAATGAAAGATTACTGCATTGGAAATAAGAATTTATTTAGGGGGGATCCATATAAATAACATCCTTTGTCCCATACAGGTTAAAAAAAAATGGAAACCTTCCATTACATAAAAAAATACCTTAAAAAATAGTATTAGAAAGTATATATTTTTTTTATATTATAGTTTATAGAGTTCAGATGTGTTGGGTTTGGAGAACTATCACGAATATTTAGTTACAACGAACATTTACTGTTGAAAATCTCATTATAAGCATGGACTACATGAATATTATCTAGATAACTCTAGACTAAGTTTTGAGCTTACTCTTGAAACTCTTTGAAAAATATGAGTACACTACTCAAGTAACTTCGTCGTTTTAGGGCAGTTGAACATGCGATAGAATGGCTGTATCTCTCCTAAGAATTAAGGTAGTTTGTTTACAAAACTCGCTAGTAATTCACAAACATCTGGTTGAGGTAGACTTATAGCACCGATGATGCGACGTCGGGCTTCTAAGTACTAAGTATGTCAATTAAAAACTATCAAGTGGACGTACTGATGATTACTTTAACCCTGATCATCAATAGGCCTAACCATTTTAATTATTTAGAACCACTATTTTTAATAAATCTTTTTCTTAGAACATTCAAGGTCCAACACTGACATGGCATCTCTTCTTACCTGATCACACTTGGAAAAAAAAACACCTGGATTTATTATACATCATAATTACGAATGTGCTGAAGTCTTATTGACATCGAAAATCTGTGTCTTGCTATAATACTAGTCTAAAGAAGTAATGGACAGTGTTGATCAGCAATCTCGTGTGTCAATTAGTTTTACAGGAGACATAAAACACAGATGAAATCATTTATTAAATGAAAATATAGATATATTACTTCCAATTATTTCAAAGTACAGGTGACTAACATAAAATAATTTTGAATATAGCCTTGAAACAGAACCTCAAGAACAGTACAATTAATATAAAAAGTCCGTCACGCAGGGGCTGCGTAAACTATGCAGATTTCCCATGTGAAGTTTTACAATAGAGAAATCTCCATACGAGTGTCGAACTAGCTTTTGGCGAGAAACTCACTCGTCCGTTATTTAATAAAAATGCAAATATCTAGGTTAATATTCAAGATAGAGAATCGCGTCATGAGTACGACCTCAATATGCAAAAATCAGGATTTATCATTTTTTTGACATACGAGGTTACTGATCAACACTATCTATATCAAACTTTTGAACAATGGATTATTAATTTCCTTCACATTTTATTTTTGTTAATGTTGGCCTGAACTTATGAAAAAAATAAATCTAGTGAACTATTTGTTAATTATTGACGCTCACTTAATGCCACTAAGGCAAATTAGGCGGGTTATCTATAGATTACCGCCCATTTCCTGCTTGGGTGGGGCTAAAGATTTTATTTAATGAGTTTGTCAGTAAATAAATTCTTATTGCCCAAATGAGACTTGAATCTTAAGTTTACCAAGTGAGATTAAGACGAACGCCTTAATTCACTTGATTTTCCTGAGCCCCAATGATTTATTTAATTTACCACATTTATTGAGAACATAAGAGTATTAATTGGTTTGGCCTATGAGTTTTTCATTGAAATTTGATAATTCTCCCATTATTAAATTTACGTGCAAAATAAGTTATCTGGTGTGGCTAATAATTGTATAAGAGAGGTGATTCCAACAAGGGTTCCATTTGGCATATAAATGAATATGAAGTTCCTACAACATTTCACTTCATTCTTCGACAAGAAGTCGATGTATCAAAACTATATTACAAGCTTTGAGTGATTAATGGTGTTCCTCCCAGAACGGATTTCTGTGTTCAGAATCTATTTTCACCTTATATACTTATATAGGAAGGCAAACTAAAAATCAATAAACTTCCGTAATTATTTCAATTTAGTACTGTTAACAGTAACTCATAACAACGAATCTCTTTAAGTTGGAGATTTTTTTTAATTTCGATCCAGCGCCAGTTATGTTTGTGCTCCAAAGCCCTCGTAGCTATGCGTGTTGTAGCAGATTTCCCTTAAGGAATATGAGCTATTGAGGTCGTACTCATGACACGATTTTCGAATTTTTTCTTCAAGTGTTCATCGATCCTACCTAGATAGATAGATAGATAGTTAGATAGATAGATATGTATATATTGTCTGTTACCGCTCTAGCGGTTGCAATATTTGTCGTATCGTTGCCAAACTTGACATATAATCGTTTTATCTAAAAAGAAAGATCAAGTTCGTTTACGGCTGAAGTCTGGCCAGTGGGAGGGGGGTTTTAGACGGGGAGAATTTCGAAAATTCTTAATATCTCCGTTATTATGAGTCGGATCAAAACATTGTATAGAACCAATCATATTGAAAATGCAATGTTCTATAAATGTTATGTAAATTTGTTCACTATCTTGATTACTAACTGAGATATTTGCATTTTTTAGTTTTCGGCCTTCTGTAAACCCACAGGGGCTCAGTTAGCCATGCGAGTCAAAGCGTTGACCTTTATCTCACATGGTAAACATAGAGTGGCGAGTTCGATTCTTTCCTGGGCAAAGGAAATTATTTAGTGACCAAATTCATTAAATAACGTCCTAAAATCCCACCCTGGCTAGAAAAGGGTGGTAACCTGTAGATAACCCGTCCCGATTAGCCTAAGTAGCAAAAAGTGGACGTTAATAAATAATGAAAACCCCCATTCCTACTCATCTCGTACTAACAATATGCTATTATGTTATGAAGCACTTTATTTGAATCCTAAATACGTAACGCAAGTGGGAAATCAGCTTAGTTAACGTAGCCCCTGCGTGACGGACTTTTTCTAATTAGTTCTGTGTATTTTTAGCATTATACGCTATTTCTTTAATTTCTCTGCGTTGTCTCTTTAGGGGGTTTGAACATTCAAATTCGTTTAATAGGACCAAAAACCCTTATTACTGATTAACAAATAATAATTTAGCTTCAGCTTAAGTCGTCAGAATAAGATGTAAGAGACTATGTCTGTCATTTATAAAATGTGTATAGACAAGGCTTAATCATAAGTTTATATGTATAGTATAATTTATTTATTTTTATTACAATTAATCTACGCTTCGATTCAACTTAAGGTCTTCAGAATTGCAGTTCTACCTCAAACATCGAGGATGCTACTTGTTGGGGTGGTTCCAATACATCAGCTACCAACTTGCCGTGATATTTGATAGGTAAATTGGTAGCTGAATGTATTGGAAATGCCTTCAAGAGATCAACTTACAGCAGCCACCTGTATGTCTTTAAGTGATATGAGAAACATGGCTGAGCTGAAAATATTCGAAGATTCAATTTTGGTTATTTGGTCGGCAGGGGTTCAGCATATCGGGGCGGTTTCAATACATTCGCTACCAAGTTGCCTTGTCATTTGATTGGTAAATTGGTAGCTGAATGTATTGAAAAGGCCTTAACGAGAACATCGAACATCAGCGTTCTTCTTGTCTTCTAGTTACTTGGAAATGGCCCGCTCTAGTGTTCTCTATACTTTTGGAAAATATAGCTGGAAAGTCTTCTTTGCAATTTGGCCGCAGCTGACTAAAGAATCACAATTCCCACGATTCGATGAGGTGGTTCGAATTCATTCGGAACCAAGTTGCCCTGATATTTGATTGATTGATCGATAAATTGTTAGCCGCATGTATGGGAAATGTTTCAAGGGGAGCATCGAAGAGAAGGCCTTCTGCATTTATTCAAGTAGCGGAAAAATGTGATTTTATTTGTCTCAATTCCCTTGGAAAATATGACAAAAAAATATTTTGGAATATGTCCAGCAACTGGAGTTAATATACAAGTTAGACGTGGGGATCCCTATACAAACTAAGTTATCAAGTTCCCTTTTACGACAGAACAAGAATGCCCCAGATAAATATGGCTGAGCTAGTCAAAATTTGGCTGTAGAAAATTAATCCAAAAATATTAACCGTGATAACAAGTTAAATGTAATATAAATAAAATCTATATACGACCAAAAATTTAATTTTACTTAAATTTTTTCCCTTTTCTTTCTTTTAGTGTTCTGGTCTTTATACAGGATAAAAAATAGTTCAACAGCCCCCTCCCCCCCACCATAAATCTAGCTGAAGATGATAGAGTAGCTAATGAATTATGTTTAAAATAAATATTTATGGCGCTTTCCCTTTCTCTTTTCCTTTGAGAAATTAGTCTAGTTAACTTTACTGTGTTAATAAATGAGTCGCAGTGACTTACATTAGAGTGCTACATCACATTTTAAACCACTTAATGTCAAAATTTATTACTTCTGATAGAATCATAAATTGTCTTGCTTGCTCAACCCTTTTATTATATCAACATTAGAAATTAAATAGAAGAGTATTTTAACACACAGACAGAATTAATATATGCAATGTTTGTCACAGTGATTCATTTTAACAGTCTGTATAAGAGAGTAGTGATATAAGATAAAACTAATTACAAATTTAATTATAAATAAATAATAAATCTCGTCCTGGAATATTAATAATATATACATTAGTAGTTTGACTTTGATGTAATGCATTTATGTTCAATTCTACAAAATATTTTATTTATTACCTTGACATATTTTAAACTTATATGAAACTTTTTATTTGATAATGTCTTATGTTATTTGACAATATAATGTTATTATTCTAAATATATTTGTGTTATCCAAATTATAGCATTGCAATACTTTGTTAACGTTGTTTGTAAAGCTATAAAATAGTATTCATATTATGAAGATAAATAAAACTTGTTCTACTTTATATAGGTGTAAAATCTCTGCTGGTTGAATAGTCTTATCATTTTATTCTGACAACTATTCTTTTCCGAACAAGCTCTCGTTTTAAATTTTTAATAGGTGAAGGCTTTAACATAGGCACCATCCAAAACTAATTTTAGGAAGTTTAGCAGAAGTGAAAGTATAATACAGGTGTTAGAGGTTAAATACCTATAATCTATCAAATAGTTTTTTCGATAGCAGAACCTCCATCATGAGGTTAACAGCAATCGTCGACCTTTTTAGCAGATTTTCCTTAAGCGATATTTAATGATTTAATCGTTTTATGTTAAAAGAAAGATCAAGTTCGTTAATGACTGAAATCGAACCAGTGGGAGGGGGGTTGGTTTAGAGGGGGATTTTCAAAAATTCGAAATATCTCCGTTATTATACGTCGGATTGAAAAATTGCGTAGAACCAATCTTATTGCAATTTAAATACTATCTATACTATAAATATCGTTATATACATTTATCTATCTCTATCTTGAATATTAACCGTGATATGGCCATTTTTCAGTTTCAGCCTTCAGCAAACTCCCACTTCTACTCATGTTACATAAACAATTCTTTGTTATATAATAAACCACATTATTCGAAGCTTAAATACCAAATTTTGTATTCAATAGACCTTTATTATACGAGATACATGCAAATATGTTCTGGTGACCCCTCCCCCTTCCGGTCTTGGACTACTAAAATTTGATTGATTAAGATAACAATTATTCTGACTCATTATAAATTACAGTACTAGATATTGTAAATAGTTTTCAATAAAATTAACATGTTACATTTTGACATTTGTCCGTAATTGTTTTTCTTTGCGCTGTGAGGCTGGCAGACTTGTTTGTTTACATTGTGTTACCAGCATGTAGATTTATCTATTACTAAACTTCATGAGGGAAATCTGCTTAGTTTACGCAGCCAATGAGTGACGGATTTTTTAAAAGTAGGGATATAGTGAAAGCTACATCCAAAAAACTATGAATAATGACTTTTAAAAATCTATAGACCTTTTAGTCCATGGAACAATTGTAGTGGACCAATAGTTTAACAAGATTGCTTCATTAACTTCTAAGAACGTAAAATTTTAATTAATGAAGCCATCACACAATGTATATGCACGTACCTCGCACAGTTGATACAATATTTGTTGTTCACGTAGGCTTCCACGGTCGTCAAATGTATGTACATAAACTTCTTCCGGGTAGTACCGTGTCTTAATTTTCAGCGTTCCTGAGCTTTCGCACATCGTGTGATGGCTTCTTCAGAGGTACCAAATTGTTGTCACGGCATCTCTTCAAAAAAGTCAGCTGTGCCAGGAGTCTCATCTTCCTCGATCGCAATTTGTCGATGCTTCACAATTGTTGCAATTTCTCTACTCAGCCCTGAAGAAGCCATCACACGATGTGCGAAAGCTCGGCAACAATGAAAATTAAGACACGGTCCAACCCGGAAGAAGTTTATGTACATACAATCTTTGTTGTTTAAGCTTCGAGTAAAGAGGTTTATGGTAGACTAGTTTATTGTTAGTGGGACATGAATAGGATGTGATGGATTGTGGGATGTTTGCTGAAGGCTGGAAACTAAAAAAAATGCATATATCTCGGTTAATATTCAAGATATAGAAAAAAATGTATATTACTGTAATTCATTTATTTATGGACCGATAAATTTGTAATGACATTGGTTTTATTCAACCTTTCGATTCGACGTTTAATAACGGCGATATTTTGAATGCTCCCTCTCCACCCCCCCCCCTTTTCCCACTCACTTGCCTGATATCATCCTTCAACGAACTTGATCTTTAGTTTTACTTAAAACGTTTAAATATAGAGTTAAGTAACGATCAAACAAAAATTGCGACCGCTTGAGTGTTGACACATAAACACGTATGAATTTATGTATATATACATACATATACGTATGCATATTTTTTTCGCAATGAATTGTTTGAAAATCGCATCTTGAGCACAACCCTTAAGGGGAATCTGCTAAAAAGATCTAATTTGTACTTATGGATCTTTGTCAGACCACTGCTTTTGCACAAGGAATTAATAAGTGCTATGATAAATACATATGTATGATCTGGTGTAGTGAATGTAATGGATGGGCCATACGATTCCGGTCATTTATTGGAGGTCGATACACATAATATGTGGCAATATTTTATTTTATGACCGGGCGATTAATTTCCATTAATTACAGAAGATTCATGTGAGATGGTCATGACGTGTTTTCGTCGCCGCTACTGGCCCTCCGCAGAAATCTGCTTCCTAAACAAAGACATTATGGTCCAAGTAACAAAGAAACCCTTGGTTTCAACCTGCGTGTGGGCGTTCTTTTTGAAAAAAATAAAAGAGCTCTAAGAACTAAGAAAACCTGTTGGATATTATTATTATATTAGTTGGACATTATCTTATAATTTTTGGGGAAATTATTGCAAGACACATTACATGATCGATTCAGTTTATCCATGAACAGCTAGTTGATTCGTGTTATTCAGTAACTACTATTCGATTCACGTTTTGATAACTTGTAGTGATTGGTGTTATTTTCGTAATAGTGACATTATTATTGATTAATTTATTTTGGAGCGTTCGCCGCGAGGCTATATTGCTCATAAAAAAAAAACAAAAAAAAAAACAATTTATATAAACAAAATACAAAAATGAAAATAGAAACAAGAAAAAATTAAATAATACAAACTAAGAACGCAAACAAATAACAAAACTCGACTAAATAACAGAACGCAACAATATAACAAAACACAACTAAATAACGGAACACAACTAAATAAAACTCAACTAAATAATAGAACGCAATCAAATAACAAAACAATGAAAAACAACAATAAACACAAAATAACAAAGAAAATAAATAAACAAAAACAAAACTTTAAGTTCAAAAAACAAAAAAAAATCTTACAAGGAAACAAGATAATTCAAAACTATAGACTAATAAAATTACGTAAAGAATTATATAATTTCAATGGATAAAAACTAAACTAAAATCAAATAAATATAAATTAGTATGAACAAAAAAAATGAAGATTTCTAACATCTAAAATATTTACAATCATATGCTCTCAGTTTCTTTATCACACATACAAACATGCACACACACACTCACGCGCGCACGCACACACACACACACACACACACACACACACACACACACACGCGCACATACACACAAACATACAGTAAAACAGTTTAGCTGGAATTTAAAATATTTAATTTAAGAAGGATTAAAAAGGATTTTAAAATGTAACAATTCTAAATTTGTGAGTATATGTTAATGTCATGTAAATGTTGGAGTATTATGGGTATTTGTGGGCTACCTTCCGTTAGTAAGTAGTGTAAGTCATGAGGAATCTTAAGTATGATAAATTTAATCTTTAAATAATAAATATAATCTTTAAATTCATGATTAATTTATTGCCAACTTTGTGCATGTTCTCATTGTTTTGGGAATCGGAAGTCGTGGGCGTCCCTTCTTAAGTCAAAGGCAGCGCCCTTTCAGGGATCCTAGTCCTACCATGCTATGATTATCCCAGAGATGATCAAATGAACTGAGGTCGCTACTGATCAATGAATGCCAATCATCTGTTTCACGTTTTCCTATAATGTTTGAAGTTCCTCCTCAGTCGCAATTATTTTTGCTTCACGAACGTATAAAAGCTAATGCAGCAAAAAGAACAACTGTAACCTTGGGAATGTGTTGATGTGTTCGCTCACCGCAGCTGGGACTCTTATCATCCCGAATTATATCTTTTTTTTTTTGTCAAACTTACTGGCTTTGACACAGATAAATCATCTCACGGAGATCAAAATCCTGTAGGATATATCTTCCGAAGACAGGGCCAAGCTTTTCTCTTCTTATAGCTGATGTAAAGGTCTTAAGGTCTTTCTTTTTCTCTTTCATTCATTCGGAACAACAATCCATTTACAGGCTTTGCCCAATTTAATAGGCTTTTCAAATGCTCTTTCTGCGGCAAAAGCTTGTAACTCATATTGTATTCAAAAGAGGCTTTGGTCTTTGGTTTCTAATCCCACTAATATTTGCTTTGTGCCAGAACGAACAATAGAGGCAATAGGCCCACACCTTCCCGGACTCCAATGGGAAAACTCTTGTTTCTGTTGTAGCGTTTTGAATTTCATTCCCCTCTGTTTGAAGACTATAAAATGTTTGTAAAATATTCTCAAGTGAAATTAAAGTAAATCTTGTTAAAATTATTGCCTTACAAAAACTCAAAGCAACCAGTAAATCTGTAAACGAATGGTACTGAGGGCATGTAAATTCTTACCTGCGATCTAATGTATATATTTATATATAGGGACCATTTATATTTATTGTAAGATATCAAACATGGCGTTTAGACGATAATAAAGAAATTATATATAACCAAAAGTAGCATACTAAATTCACATGGAAAGAAAACTCGTACAACTTAATTAACAAATTGAGAGAAATTATATATGCAGTTCAAGCATGGCCAAGTGAACGGATGACACGGCGAACTGATATTATATTAACACGATTACGTATTTGACACTGATTACTGCCACACTCATATAGCAAGAATAATATATCTCATTTATCTGACCTGTAATGCACACCTGACAGTTCTACTGCATGCATTCAACGTAATAAAATACAGATGGATGTAATCGGGCCAGTTATAGAGAAGAAGAAACTTTTACAGAACCAATCTTGTTAAATTATTGATATTCCGAAAATTGTATACATTTATTCTTTAACACAAATATTCAGTTATTTGTATTTTCTTTTTTTCCCACACGTATACTCATAGGAGTTTTTATCTGAGAGTATTTGCTGAGATTAAATGAGCATGTGGGAAATCTACATAGTTTCCGAAGCTCCTTCTTGACGGACTCTTCTTTTGTAATGAATATATATATAATTTGTATCGTAATCGTTTGGTCGTAAAATGTATCGTTTGTACTGTAACGTCGGCCTGCAAGAGATTTTCATTTGGCAGTTCTTCTGCTTGTATTTCCTAGCAGATTTTCCCAAAGAGAAATGGATATTACTGATGACGAGATTTACGAAAAATTGTCTCAAATGTCCATCGATTCTACTCAGGAAATGACGAAAATGAGGCCCGTTCAAAATTGGTATGCGTCGGATCGAACAATTGTATAGAACAAATATTATTGCGCATGTGATGGTCTAGAAATCTTCTTATATACTTGTTTTCTCTAAATTGAATATTAACCGAGATATTTCCATGTTTTAGTACTGTCCTTCAGTAAACCCCCACTCCTACTCATTTCATATTAACAAAAAGCTGTTACATTATGTAGCACTTCATTTGAAGCCTAAATACCAAATACTGTCCTCATTTAACTTTTACGTTTTGAGGTAAGTGCAAGTACGTAACGCTCGTGAGAAATTCGCTTAGTCAACGCAGCGCCTGCGTGACGGACGTTTTTTTCACAACACTCGTTCAAAGCAGCAACGTTTCTGTAAGCATAGTCCAATTGTGTTGCATTTCTCTTTGTTGGTTATATCCACACTATAAGAGCAAGTCTAATTTAGTACACTAAGCTGCGTCGTCCCTTCGGAACTGTTGTGATTCGAGATTGGTGGCTGTGACTGTAGGACAGTATATAACCATATCATCAGCATATTGACAGGGGTCGGGGAATGCCTTGGGGATACATACCGCCTGGGACATACTCTACAGCTGATCCATCTGTCAACCCCGAGTCCTACGCGGAATATTCTAGGTATTAGCATAAAATGAAAATTATTTATACCATTTAGAGCATTCCGAGGGCGAAGGGTCGTTTCGGTGGGCTCGTATAATAGGGCTAACTCTGGTGAGATATTTCAACCTCTTAGCCATATTCGAATCTCAGTCCATTCTATAAAGCCATTATTCCAGCGAACATAGTGACTTTAAAAAAAAATACTTCATAACAATAAATGGAACAAGAATAATCAGCTATGAACGGCAATTCCTCATTTTATGTGGATATTTCTCATCGTTGGTAGTAAATGGTAGACCTCTAAATAAAATTGATCAACTTTCTGCAAGATTTCCACTTCTAAGCGAAATCGGTCTTAAGAGAAATGAGGTTGTATTCATGACGAAATTTCCGAAAACTTTTTTCAATTGTCGATCAATCTCCAGAGATCAGTACTAACTAAATATATAGTTATATATGATATGATGTCTTATTATATTTAACAAATATAATAAAGAACTTATAAAGTTTATCAAAAGTATAGATATGGATGTAGCAAAAATACAATACATTAGAATGTAAAGTTCATCGTGAGGAATGGGAATTATAATTCAATATATTTACCATACATAGACTCGCGAATTAAACATCGGTTGAGTTTAACTTCAATTGATTTGTTTTGTTTTTTTGTTCTTTATTTATTTATTATTATTTTTGTTCTTTATTTATTATTAATTGTTTTTGTAATTATCTTACTTATTTTAATATTTTATTTTATTATTATTATTTTTTTACTATATTTGAGTTGATAGTTGATTAACGTGTATATATTGTAAAATAAAAATGTATTTAAACATAATCATACATGTAATATGACATGTGGCAATGGAACATGTGTTCAAATAGAGTTACTATGAGGAGAAATATATATATATATATATATATATATATATATATAGTTATGTAGACAGATATATAGATAGGTACATGATATCTTTGGCTGTTAACGTTCTAGCGCTCGAAGTTTTTGTTTTATTGTTACCAAACATGATATTTAAATGCTTTATTTAAAAGTAAAGACCAAGTTCATTTATGGTTCAGGGATCAATTTGAAAAATTGTATAGACCTAATCTTGTTGCTAATTTAAATTATGCATTTTTCTTTATCCCGAATATTGTATATTTTTTAGTTTTCATCCTAAAGTAAACCTTCATTCCTACTAATGACATTTCGTTCACCTGATCCGCTAAAAGTCTCCTTTCAATCTGATATTTCATGTACCGTTAACATTAGATCCTTGTTTCAAGAAAAATGGTGAATAAGTTGTGTCAGATCGATATCATGTCCAGGATGGGGAATTCTGCTTAATTAAGCCACCCCCTGCATGACGGGCGTTTGATACATTTTGTTGTCATTGGTTTTTGGTCAAAAATAATAATAAACTGCTCCGCACTGGAGAAAAACGGCATGCCTCCGAGCAGTAGTTCATTAAGTTAATAAAGGTACGAAATATTGATAATAATACGTGATGAAATGAACTTTTAAAAGTGCACTGACTTAATATCCCATTTTTAAGTGTTTTGAACGTTATTTTTGTCCATTTGTTAATAAACCATCTCTCAAAACGTTGGCTCTTAAATTGTTTATGTCGCAAAAATGGTCAGTTTAATTATTACTGTGGCAATTTTGGACTAGGTCCCGAAATTGGACAAATGTTTAGATCATAAATTAAAAATTAATTTTTAACATTTTTTTTAAAATTTAAAAGTAGAACTTAACCCCTCTTCTTGCGGCAGACCCTTCAATTCACTAAATAAAAATCTCATTCTCCCTCTGGGGCGAAAAGGGTGGTAGTTTTATGTAATCCGTCCTGATGAGATGAAGTATCATGAATGTTAACAGTTTGCTTCAATTTTTATGACCTCGATGCTCACTATTTAATCGAATCATATTAGCCTAAGAAAGCCCGCAGGGGCTGCGTTAACTGAGCAGATTTCCCACGTACGCCGTGTATTTGCATTTATCCCAAAACGTTTATGTTCAATGAGAACAATATTTGGTATTTGGCCTTCAAATAAAGTGCTTCATAATATAACAACTTATTTTTAATATGACAGGAGTAGGAGTGGGGTTTTACTAAAGTCTGAATAAGTAATAATGAAAATATCTCCGTTAATACTAAAGATAGAGAATAAATGTATAATACAATATTGATAGTACATTTTATTCGCAATAAAATTGGGTCTATACAATTTTTCAATCTGGCGCATAACAACAGAGATTCTTCGAATTTTCGAAATTCTCCCTCTGAACCCCCTTTCCCACCGATTCGATTTCAGCCATTAACGAACTCGACCTTTAGTATTGTATGAAACCCTTTTATATCGAGTTTGGGTACTATCAAATATGAATGTATGTATGTATGTATGTATGTCTGTATATATATATATATATATATATATATATATATATATATATATATATATATCTATATATAAATAATTTTGAACTGATGGATGGGCATTTGAGGAAATTTTTCGAAAATCGCGTCATGAGTACTATGAGTTCCCTTAAGTTAAATCTGCTAATAAAATGCATCCAATATGAGGGGGTGTGGTGTTTATAGAAATAAAATGAAAAAAATCGAAATGTCATGGCTAATTTTAGTTCACCGACAAATGTTATATAATCTATCTTGTTAATTATTTAATGTCCTACAATTGTTGATGTATGAATTATTTCACTAATCCTGATTTCTGTATTCCTGATAGATGTAGCACTTGCATGTTTTAACACGGATTTTCATGATTTATGTAATGCTTTATTTCGTATCCTATTTAATAATGCTACTTGCTTTGTGTTTTATTAGTACTCTACATGTATAATAGAGAGTATAGAATGTCTCTTAAATGTATTATTAAGTCCTGAAAAGTAAATTTATTAAAAAGGCATCGTGTGTCATGAATTTCTAATTTTAACAGCATGAATAAAGTATTGTTTTTCACATTGGCGAAATTTAGCCTATTCGATTTATTCTATAACTAGAAATGACTTTCACAGGATGATATGATTTAGATTTCAGATGACTTCTGTCGTTAAATGGGAGATAGGTTAACTCATATTTTATTAATGTGAGTAACTTTCAATTTATTAACAGCTCTGTGCCACTTATTTTTACCGTTCCAAGCATTTTAGCATGCCAAGCATTTTAGCAGATTTCCCTTAGGGGAAATCAGCTATTGAGGTCGTACTCATGACGCGAGTTTCGAAAAATTTCTTCAAATGTCCATCGATCCTACCCAGGAGATGACGAAAATGAGGTCCGTTCAAAATTATATATATATATATATATATATATATATATATATATATATATATATATATATATATATGTCTGTGTACGCTCAAGCGGTCGCAATTTTTGTTTGATCGTTAATATCTCCGTTATTATGCATCGGCTCGAAAAATTGTACAGAACCAGTCTTATTGCAAATTAAATTCCCTATCTTGAATATTAACCGAGATATTAGCATTTTTATGACGTCTGTGGTCGGGTATAGTTTCGATTACGTCGGCCATCTTTATTTCTCGGCTCAGGTGGAAGCTTCTTCTAACCTGTCGTTTTTAACCTTACCTTACCTTCATTACTTTGTGAGATTTATGCAAATACGTTGTGTTCACCCCCCCTCCTTCTTTAGTTCTTGGACTACTAAAATTTGAGTTATTAAAATATAAATTATTCTTACAATTCAGAAGCTGTTTCAGTTGGGAATTTATTTTAATTAACTGAAAATTCTCATTATCTAATCACGGTGGTATTGTGTTACCAGTATGCAGATTTCTCTATTGTAAAACTTCACGGGGGAAATCTGCTTAGTTTACGCAGCCCCTGCGTGACGGACTTTTTATCTACTGCCGATGGCGAATTGTTCATAAAAAGTAACCCTTGAGAAAATAATAATGTTTTATTTTTTAATATCACCAACAGGGAAAGATAAGTCTTCTAAAAATTTCTAAGTTTATAATCAAATCAAAAATCAAGTATTTAATGACTACCCATTTATGTACGTATTAGTTTATCATTTTATTTTATTAGTTTTTATTGTTCATTATTGAATATTAAGTTATACTCAACTTTAAGAAATGTGCCATTGGATTTCTCAAATGCATGTATTTTTGTCTACTAATTTTATGTGTGGTTCACTTCGAACCTTATTAACTATGATTTTGACTCTAATTGCTATTAACTTCGTAGAATTACATGAATCATATTTAGAAATTTTCAATATTAAAAGTACCTTCCTAATAAAGGTGCTTTTAACCTTCCTTGTATATATTATTATTAATCTTAACTAGTTTTTTTAACTCCCTAACGTCTCTTTACAATATTTTCTATTCAACTTATTTCATTATATATAAAGTTCGTATTTTAACTGTAGTACGTTTCATTATCAAGTTTATATTTTAATATCTTTAGTTCTTGACTAAATTCAATTGACGTATGCAATTTTTCAACACAGAGATACGACCATGACTGTAAGTAATGGATTCCTCTTAGATGTAATGTAGTCATTCTATGCATACATTAGTAACCTACTAGCTATAGATGACACCTGACATCCTGATCATTCAGCCAACTAAATTAAATTTTTCTTTAGAAACGTGTCAAAGATCCAGATAATGAGTCAAGAAAGATCTGAGGTGTCAAAGGATCCATTTATGTACCGGAAGGTTCTTTGATTAAATTATCTGATGAAGAAAATTTCATTTTCGTAGAAAATAAATTATACTTGAGAAGAGCCAAATTTTCTTTTTTATGGTGTAAAATACTTTTTACATTTTAAATGCCATAATTGGATTTTTCAGGGATACTCCGATTACAATAATTAATCAGCAAGCTTTTATTGAGTAATTAATCGCTTTAAAAAAATGACATTTTTTTACTCCGTTATTAAAAATATTTAATGAAAGTTCGAGTGTAGCAAATTTTTGTCTATATTTCTGTTAAATTCATGTGTTCTGCAAACAATTGTATTTATAATATTCTTTTTTGTTATATAGTTTTTTTGTGGTTTGGTTTTATTTACAACTTAAATATTTCTCTTTTGTCTGCCTTCTGCCATTTATTATTTCAAAGTCTGTTCGTAATTACATAAACAGATTTCTGGAATACTTCGTTAATAAAAAAATAGTCTTCCCACAACTTAGTTTTTGTTTTATTATAGCATCATATATTTTCATTTTTGCAAAGAGTTATTAACGACAACAGTAGCATGTGTTAAGTAATATATAAATTCTAATCTGATCTTCTATTTTTTTTTAAAACCAAAACAGTCTTAAAATTGAATAGATAATGTATTTAATCAAATTTGTATCCGTCATTTATTTTGAAACAGCTTTTTTGGTTTTTAAAGTACAAGTCATTCTGTCTCATGTTTGAGTGTAAAATTATATTTTTGTATACTGAAATATTTGACTTGCATACATCCATTTCTAAGGTAGTTAGTATTAATATTTTGTTTGTATTTCGTGGCAGTTTTTCAGTTGTTTTAAATTGTAATTTTATTCCGTAATAGACTAGAATTTATATTTTTTTGCATATAGTGCAATAAAATAAGCTTCATTACATGGTAATGTTTATTAATTTTAATCCATAAATTTCAACAGATTGGAAATCCATTATACTCAATAGATTGGGTTGTACAACAGTACTATAATCGCAAAACGTCTCTTAAAAAATTTGATGTCATTTTCAAGACCTTCAGACATCTTTGGCATTTTTAATTATTCGGGTTTACCTTTCTAATTACTAGTTTTAAAGAATTCTCGGGGTTTCTTATCTCACTCTCTCATTTCCAATATTAATTAAAGAAGAGCTCCTTGATATTTGAAGGCTAAGTTTCTATCAAGTGCGTCCGGAGGATATAAGAAAACTGGAGCCTAATGAAAACTCCTTTAATTTCAGAGTGTAATAAGGTTCAATGGAATCCTATTAGCCGAACGAATAACAACCAGACTCGAGCTCGGATTCCAATGTCATTTGCCTTTCTAATTAAACCGACTAACGAAGGGGGGACGGCGGCGGAAACCATTAAAGTTATGCGCCGGCTTGAGTCTCTATCAATTTGCAGCGTGACATCTCATGCCCGGAGTATGGCAAGCCCGGAACAGGTGGGCTTAAGTAGGCGGATTAAACAATCGCATCAAAAGTTTGGTGGAGCGAAATTTATTTGAGAAGTATTTAGGCTGCGACATAGGGAAATGTAATCCGAAGTTTCGAAAACATCAAATGATGTTACCTCCTCTTGGGGTTGATTTCCTTTAATAAAAAAAAATCTCCACGCAAGGGCTGCGTAAACTAAGCAGATTTCTCATGTCCTCGTATGACACACTAGTGATCTCATCGCACCATATATTCTCTTTTTCTAATTAAAACTCCAATTAGTAGAAGTGACGGTTTATTGAGAACTAATAAGTCTGAAGAACTCGATTAATATTTGAGTTACGAAACACTCTAATGAACAAAATTGTAGAGCATCTGTATTTTAGCAAAATTAGTTTCACAGTATTTTCCATCACAATAACTAAAATATTTTGAATTATCGAATTTCCCCCCTTCCGTCACTATAGCCCCCTATTCCTTGTCCGATTTTAACTATTTACGAATATGATCTTTAGAGTTGAATTAGATGGTTAAATAAACATTTTTTTTAGCCTCATAAACTCTTACTTGATGAAGTCACCAAATTACGTATTTGCATGCACCTAATACAGTAAAAGCTCTATGAATACCTAAATACCGTATTGATACAACACAAAATGTGCTACATAAATATTAGGCTATATTTAATTTTTAATTGTTACTTTCCTTTTCAAGTTCTTTATAGTTTCTGTAGATTCTCCAGAAAGGAAATCACCTATTGGAGGTTGTAATCATAACGTAATTTTCGAAAATTTCTTCAAATGCTCTTTGGTCTTGTCTAGGAGATGTTAAAAATAATATGCGTCACAGTTTACAAATATCAGTAGACAAAATATTGCTGTCAATAGTTTAGCTTTCAACATTTTTGTTTTGTTGTTACACAACTTGATATTCAAGCATTTCATGTGAAACTAAAGACTAAGATTGTTAATGTCTAAAATCGAAATAGGGCAAATGAGTCAAAGAGTGGGAGTCAAGATGAGAATTCACAAACATTTCATGTATTATGAGTAGTTTTGAATAATTTTAAATGACCTTTATTTTGAAGGGGCTCAGGTTGGCAAAACCTGGAGTCGGGAGATCAATTCTCATCTTGGCAATAGGAATTTATTTTGTGACGAACTCATTAAATATAATCCTTAGTCCCACCCTGGTTAGAAAAGCGTGGTAACCTGTATTAGGTAGCCCGTCACAATTAGTCAGTAGTGCAAAATGGACATTATTTATTTATTTAAATGAGTTCCGCAATGCCGGCGATTTACTCATTATTCAAGCGTACTCAAAAAAGTGAAATGCAAAAAATGGAAATGGAAAAAGAGTGAACTATGGCGTACGGTGATCTTTGGCGGCTTATTGGCATACTAGTCTTATGTGAAGCGAAGGGTATTTATTGTTTATGGAAACATCAGGGTGGTGAAAATAATATAAATGAAAATGTAAGTATAGAAGGAAATAAAAAAGAAAAAGAAATAAAATAAGGAAAAGACAAAAAAATAATAATAATTATTAAAAATAAGGAAAAATAAATAATATGATATTAACAAATAGTATTTGTCAGTAGCTGCAAAATTAACGTAATTATTTTGATTTTTCGTTTAAGCCCTTCCAATAAAGCCCCTCTCATTCATAGGTGATTTTTACCTTAAGTTATTATTTCAATAAACAACTCCAAGTTTAATTTAAATTCTTGCTTACATATGATTCTTCCAAACAGAGAATTATTATTATTTATTAACGTCGAGGTTTCCTTCTATGGCTAATTGGGACGGGTTATCAACAGGTTAACACCCTTTTCTAGCCAGGGTGGAATTTGGAATTTTATTTAATCAGTTCGTCACTAAATAAATTCCTTTTGCCAAGGCGGGAATTAAATTCACCACTCTAGGTTTACTATGTGAGTAGAAGCGTGAAAATATAAAATGCAAAATGATGTAACGCACATGTTTGTCTTGTCTTTCTACTTTGCTAATGCAGAAGCTGCCTAAAGAATTTTTTATTATAATTTTCTGACAGCATATCAGAGATAAAAATAGCTCTTCAAGAAATGTTCCTAATTGATAAAAGAAAACAATATATATTAATTATTATTATTTTGTTATTTTTTATCATAAATATATGTACATCAATTATGTTGATATGTGACGGATCAGGCAGTAAATCTCACCAAGTAAGTAAGTAGATTTTGAACCAAAGCCCTTTATCAGTGAGAAATGAGGCGGCTTTCGAGTTACATCTCGCCGAAATAAATTTGAATTTGGAGGAAGTAAAGTGGATGAGCTGAGTTTAAAGGCTTATCCTAAAAGGTGTTTGAATTCTTTATAAGAGTCCGATACATATTCCATGAAACTGACTACATTTAGGGGTTAAATATTCACGAGCCTGCCGCCTCTCCGCCCGATCCTCTCCCCGGCCCGGCTAAATCGAGTCCGGATCTTTAAAAAAGTCCGTCACGTCTGCTAAAGCAGGTTTCCCTCGTGCTGGAAATCAAAGATTTGGTAGAAGAAATGCGCTGCGATCTAATCACAAGAGGATTATCCTTTGGGAATAATTCAAAAGTAAATGAAATAAATTAGTTGCATTAGATACAATGAGGAAAGAATTTAACTGGATTTCCCAAAATGAAAAAGATTCACTAATTTATTAGCTTTTCAGTATAATTCAGTGATCGACGGTGTAATTAAGAAAATTTGCAAATATGCAGCAATGTAGCCTGGACCTACAGTGATAAAATAAGTAATAATTTTAGTTGCGCAACGGACAATCTTAAAATTAGGGAATCTAAATATAATATAACCAAATTAAACAATTGCGATAAGTTTACAACGGGCCTTTACGCAACTTTTGAAATAGACTGAAGAAACCATCTAAAAATATTGAGGATATGTAAAACAAAATATCACTTGCAGATATCACCCCTAACCTCCGACATTTCTGTTGTACTTGACGACGAAATATAAAAGAAAAAGAGAGCAATGCAACTAAAATAAAAATAAAAGAGAACCTACATACATTTTTACACAGGAAAATGGCTGTAAACAAAAAAACTATGGGGCACATAAGCACCAACTTTTTCCAATCTTCTTTTTATATAAAAAAATAAAGTTTTTTTCATTTTGAATTACAGTTAATTATTTTGAAAATGCTTCATCATCCAGAATTTTTATAATACTAACTTCGCTTTTAGAGGTATATTTAATCAATATCGATTGTAACCGTGTATTGATTTATTTTGGTGTCTTTTTCTCTGCTTAGACTAAGTTGGTCTAGTCCATGGACTGACTCCGTTTTTAATGGTAAGTATATTGTACTGATTGAGGCGTGAGTGAAGATCGGTAAGAAGTAGAGTTTTAATATAGTGATTGAAGGAGAAATAATGTTTCTATAAATTCCGATGTTTTACCTACAAGTGATGTAAAATCAGAATGGTAGCTGTTTTTAATTTTTTAACAGCAGTAATTTGATGGTTACTTTTACAAAATAATCTAAATATCCTTTTTTAGCCAAATAAAGAAATACGTCATTCTCTCTGTTGTCTAATTTGAAAAGCTGGGTAGTGTTAGGAAACAGATAACAGGTAAGAATACAGAAAAAGCCCTCGTTTCTTCAAAAACATTTAATCTTAGCGGGTGAGAGTTTCTTGAGCAGAGTGTCCCAATATAAACAATCAGAATGTCATGTAAATTGCCTTGAATCAATATGTATACAGCCAAGATAAATTTCTGTTAGCAATTTTTCTTTATAAAATGCGATGTACAAATATAATAAAAATAAATGAATATTTTCAAATGAAGTATAGGTATATGAAAACAAAAAATGAAAATTTAATGGGGGAACAATTTAATAAAGTGGTCATTAAAATCTAAAATCAACCAACAAAATTACACAGAAGTTATGATATAAAGTCGTAATAGAACACCTGAGGAATAATTTTGAGTATTGGAAATAAAAATAAAAAAGAAGTATATTCATAAATACTTAGAAATGATCGCCGTTCTATTTATTTATTTATACTCATGTAAATAATGACGTCTATTACTGGTCTGTCGCTATTCATCTTACTTATAAAACGTTAACCATTGGACTAAATAAATTTCGAATTTGAATTCGTTGAATCTGGAACTAGAGCAGGTCGTAGCCTTTTTGTCTAGTAACATTGAGAATAGATTTCGAGTACTGGGAAGGTCACAATCTCTTTCTAATGTAGAAATAAAAGTTAATTATTATTCTATGTTACATTTGTTGCCTTACTATCAAAATCTCTTCTACTTCCACAAGTTCTTATTAATGGAAAGAAAAAAAAAAATCATCCCCATCTACGAATTAGATATAAGACATTAAAGGTATTGGAGGCTTTAGAATGCTTGAGTTAATAGTGACATATACACAGATAGTTTTTCTACGAGATATAGAAATTAATAGACATTTAATCATAAGACATTTTTTTTCTAACTTATGGTTTTGATAGTAAGCTGGCTATATATAAGCCCTCTTGTTCTTCGGCAATCAGCTAATTGGCTTCCAACGGCTGATCCATCCTTGCCACAAATAAAATGAATGAAATTGGTCAATATCCTTGGCCGATGAATTACTAAAAGTAGCTTCTGTTTCATCAAGCATCTCAATTTCTAGTTCCAATAATCCAAAGAGCTCTCCAATTACTGGAATTTCGTCGAAAGGAGAAACCTCTTTGGAAATGGTTCTCTTCGATCCTGGAGGATCCGATTAATTAATCTCTTTTCCTTTTGTCTCCATTGATTTTACTTTTTTTGGGCATTGTGGTGTAATTATATTGCTCAGATTATCTTTTTGGACTGTATATTTTCAATTAAGATTCAGGGTAAATGAGTATTATAAGTATAAACCACTGCAGTATCTATTCATTGGCTGATAATTTTTCTAAAAATAATTAACGATCTTGTTAATATCATAATCGGTGTTCGTGAATAAACTAACTTACCCTAAGATAAGAGTATATGTGCGCACATGTACTCTTTTGTGTGCGAGTCTTATGGATTTCATAAAAAGATCTTTGAAAATCTCGTCATGAGAACAGCCTCAAAAGCAGATATCCCTTAAGGAAATTGTGCCTGAATATCGCCGGTATTGATGGATGATAGGTTGATTTCGTTTCCATAAATCTTGAATCATTCAATTATTTTTCCCTTTCTGGGGTACCCTTTTATTTCGTTTACTCAGATACGTTTCTAAGACTTCTGCGCCTTTACTGTGTATTGTATTTCTCTATGTAACCCTGTGGTTTTATGTTACAGCTGTAATCTCCTTAACCTCTCGCACGGCAAGGTGTTTGGTAGATCTGTCGTAATTAGATTTCCTTAAATTCTCCTAACATCTTTGTTCTCACTTTCCCAGTTGTCTACAATACTCCGTACTAATCGTGTTCTGTATATTTTCATCCTTTCCATATTTATTGTTTACTAGCTAATGTACCCGGCTTCGCCCGGGAAATTCATTTGAGGCTGAATGGTGATGGTATTTTGTTGGGGCTTTACTTTTTACAGTATTTTTACATTTTCCCGTCTCAATGCTTAGGATTTACACCCTAGTCCGGAGCGCTGGGGATATTTTAAGTATAAAAGTATTTGTTATGTGCTTAATTCTACAAAATACACAATATTTTTGTTACCCGTTTCCTCCGCATGTATCTTTTTTATATATAACATAATCATAGATTATCGTATTATCATTGTCAAAAATACGGAGTTTCGTTGATTTTGATTTAGTATTTCGAGTCCCATAACACTGTTGACCCGTTCTATAGTTTTTCGTGTATAACTCATTTAAACCTCGTTATATGGAAAAAGTCCAGTATATCAAAAGTTACTTTAAATAACAAAATAAACAACTTTTGTTATGTGCACGTTTGCCTAAAAACAAATAGAAAATGAAATATCTCGATTTTTTTATTCAGGCCTCCCTTATAACCCCTACTCCCGTTCGAACCTAAAAAAAATATATAGCTTATAATCATGGAAGAATTAATGCTAATTTGCATATAGAGTTTTGTTAAGTTCGGTTCAATCGTTAGTGCCCATTAAAATTGTTGGCTCCCACTTCAAGGTTTTAGTGTATATCTCGTTTATACTTATAGGACAAAAGTGAATTTAACAAAAGCAACTCTAAATAAACAACTTTTATCCTGTGCATATCTACCGTAAAACTGGTAGGAAACGAAATATCACCATTTTTAATTTCAGACCTCCCTTATAACCCCCACTCCTGTTCGTCTAAGAGAATATTATATAGCCAGAAACCTAACCAGTTGTAGTTGCAATATACATACATATAAGTTTCATAAAATTCGATTCAGCCGTTAACGAGCCGTTCTATAAAGGACATACAAACAAACATTCATTTATATATATATATATATATATATATATATATATATATATATATATATATAGATTAGGTTGCACTTGGTCTGATAACCTGTGCTGGACATCTAATCAATACTAATTTTTACAGTGCCAGCGGCATTTATCTTCCATTATTTATTTTGTTACAAATTTCATAAAGCTCTTCTCGAGCAGTTTGATGTTCAATGGAATTCAAGGAAATATTTTAGGAAAGAAAGTCATAATGGTATGAAATAGTTTCTTTTTGTCTTCAGCAATACGATGCTAACAAACAAGCTAGGCCTATAGTACTCTACAAGCCGGATCGAAGAATCCAATTGTGCCCAATGCCATGAACTAGCCATTTCCCGATAGCATAAACAAACAAAGCTATCATCTGGCATGAATAATTACAGTTTACTTAGTTTATCTGTAATTATGCTCTGCTGGAGTGGAATCATTGTGGAAAACTGGCCATTGCCTTTTGTAAAAGCCGACCTATGTTTTGTATTCATAACAATCTGAAGGTCGATTGATCCGAAAATAGACTTCTCCATATATATTGCAGGAAAAGTAATCAGTTCTTTCATCAATAATTTATATTCACCAAATGTTAATAATAGTCGATTGAGTGTCTTCCTCGCGTGCTTGATCGCCTATCACATTGACGCACGCCAATCCAAGCCTTAATTCACTTTCTATACATCTAAATAAGCTTGTGTGCAAAAAAATATTCGTTGTCGCATTCTGATTCCCATGTTTTCGATTGATTTAATCTTTGATTAACTGGGATGTTTTATCTCAGAGAATTTAAAATATAACACTTATGAACATCTTGTTGCACTAAACACTGTGTGTTTGAAGCAATTAACCTTGGAAATTCTGCTTAGATGATAATGTTTATCTAGGAGGTTCCCTTTTAAAGCAAAACAGTAATGATGCTATAAATGAGATAAGGATGAACGAGACCACATATTTGTTTTTGTATTAAATGAAGTTAGGAGGACAGCAGGAGTTCTGTTCCACTGGTCTACGTTCTCCAAATTTTGGAAGGTGAATATTTAAACAGATATAGTAGAAAATAAATGTTTACTAACAAAATACAATATAAAAAATGAGTATTTTCTTTGAATTTTTAGAAGGCAGGTTTATGTCATATCTGTAAGTTTTCTATGTAACTTACCATTTAACTGGATGCATGATTTCCAAAGTACTGTTTGTATCTAAGGAACTACACGACTCAATTAAACATATTTATAACTTCTTCCTCGAGAATATCCTAGCAATTTTCTCTAAACATTTTCTCACATGTTAAAAACCACAAGCACCCTTTAAGTAGTGCTTCCAATTACAAATCCTTTACACATTTCCATCATATCTCAAACTTAGACTTGTAAAATATGGATTAAACATCAATCACCTGAACTGAATATCTGATATTTATAAATATATATATATATATATATATATATATATATATATATATTGTTATAAAACAGAAGAATTAGAAATAAATGATTTATTTATTTATTATAAATTTATATTTATTCCTTTATCGTAATGTTTTTTATAGTGCCCTTGAGCTAGTAAATGTCATTATTGACACAAAATAAGATTCCAAACAAGGACTCCGCTTATGCTCATACTTCTAAAAATTCAAAATTGAATAAATTATTACTCATGTCATTTAAGATGTGAATACCACTTAAAATATTATTATCATTAGTCAAATTAAATAATTGATGAATGATCAAATTTATGCTTGGCAACTTCAATTACATGAGATTGTTAATTAATAAAGATTGATTTCATAAGGAAAATTTAGTCTCTTTGTGCAGGTACATTGGTATTTATTTTAAATAAACATTTGTCTATATAACATTATAATTTTCAAAATACCTCTTCAATCACGTCAGATTAATATTTGGGGGAAACAGATAATGATAAATACATGCATAAGTACTTACGTTATTAATAATTATCTAATATAGATTACCATACAACAACAAAAAAAAAATACCACTCTTAAGAATCGGATAAAGTACGCCAGATGTGGACTTTATATCGATAGCTCTTTTGGCAATATGGCAAACAGGATTCTTGTTGATGATGTAGGCTTTAGCTTTCCCTTCCTTTTGCAAAGGAGTCATGAAGGAGCTTTTCATGGTTACAAAAATATAAGGGGCGACAGCAAAGCGTGAAGCCAAGAGAGTTCTTTCCAGACATAGTTTGAGTTGAATCTTGTATAGTTTTTGGTTACTTTAATATTCTTATGGACGATCATAAATGAGTTGTAGGGGAGGCCTAATTGAAAAATATCGATGTTTGTTACATTTATTTATTCTATAGGCTACCTCGTTATTTTATAAGTTTTCTTCATAACCGATATCAATCGTAATTAGCTGACAATCCAGCAGACATTTGGGGGTAAATAGGGACCACCCTTTGGCTAGGAAGGTTGTTATATATATTCATGAGTTGCGAGCCCTCGGCCTACCATTCCATTGTACTGGGGTAATTAACAATCCATTCATAATTCTCTCTACTATGGAATTTAAAATGTTGTTTTTGTTGAGTCGTTACTAAGTAAGTGTATCTTTGTGAGAGTTTCCGAGGAGGCGGGCAATTCTTTTTGTTCCTATTAGTGTGCTTCTTGTCACCTTTCCTTAGGTTGGAGACTCCCTTGTATCCCCACAATGTGGTGATATGTTTACAACATTGACGGATTAATGTCATTTTAGTCCACGTAATCCCTTACAGACGTAAACTTTAGACTCCGAATTCGACAGATGACGTGACAATTACTATTGAAATTGTGGAAATCCAATCGGTAGTATTATGTGAGAATTGGGGATATTTAGACTGACATAACTTTTTTTGGTGAAAATTGTTTTCCTTTAATGTTACGAATGTATATCAAGGAATGGCAATTCACCGAAAGTTTTCAGTTGTTAATCTCACTCGTGTATTGGATTTTTCATACGATGGAAAACGGAACACGTTGGTTCCACGGATATACCTCATTATAGTTACTATGTACTGGGCTTTGTGATCTAGAGGTACATCTTAAGAATCCTGAATGAAGATGGACAATATAGCTAGTGAGAGTTCAATTTTGAGCTTTTTTGGGTCATGGCCTATTATTATTAAAATAAATCAAAATCACTATAAATTGAACGACCTTAATTTAGAGGCCGGCTGAGGTTGTTATTAAGAGTTAAGATGATGGTCTTAATCTCACTTGATAAACCTAGAGCGGTGAGTTCGATACCGGCGTGAGCAATAGGAATTTATTTAGTGGAATACTCATTAAATAAAATCCTTTGTCTCACCCTGGTTAGTAAAGGGCAGTAACCTTTATATAGCTCGCCCCAATTAGCCATAGTAGTAGCACAAAGTGGTCGTTAATAAATAACAACATTTAATTTAGAGCGAGGGAAGTGCATGAATTGAGACTAGGGGGAGTGGTTAAAGATAAAGAATGTTCTCTCTTCCTTGGTAGAGTTGGAACAAAATTGGCGCCTTTATAAAATAATAATAATAAACTTTATTCGCAGAATATATTATTCATCAAAAACGTAATGTACTTAAGTTAACATTAAAAAAAAATCATGGGTGCACACTACTTGGCTTCCTTGTACTTCTAATAAACTAAATAATTTCATATTTATTTTTAGCTGGTGGTGAGGGTGATGAATGGTTAAACACAAAACTTTTTTATGGGTCCTCACAATTTTATTTCTTATAAACGCTGAGCGCTTTCGGGGACTAAATCCCCATCCTCAGAGCTACAAAACAATGTAACACCATAATTAAGGAGTCGCAAAAAATCAGTTCTTAAAAATGTTTTACATAGTTGGTCATATAACAAACAGTCTATAACATTATAAAATTTTTTTTACAATAATAACACCTATATTCAAAAATACAATTACAATTAAAGCATAACAAATTAATAATTTCTATTTAAACATTAAAATGATATTATAAGCAAAATTATCCTATAGACTTGCTACAAGGCTAAACCCTGCCGATGCACTGAGGCCAAGGGAATCGTTCCAAGCCGCTAGGGAGGGGGCAGAGACAAGTCTGGACATGAGAGACGCGTTTGTGTCAGTCTGCACATTTACATTGCCTTTATTTATGGATTTTTCAAGTTTTATTTCAATAGCCTCCACCATGTCCAACAGATAACCCCTGACGTCACTATGAATTAATTTGATCTGGTGGTCTCCAGCATGGTGGTTGTGCTCCTTACAGTGTGCATAAAACTCTGAGCCTGCTCTCATGTGTTCCTTAGCCCTGATCCGTAACTTCCTCTCTGTCCTCCTAACGTAGCTGGCTTCACACATCCCACACTTCATCATGTACACCCCTGATCTGTCTCCTAGAGGAGTAGCATCCTTGATTTTGAAGACAAAATTCTGAAGTGACGGCCTCTTTCTGTAGGCTATTCTAATGCCCTGCCTGTTTAGTTTCCTTCCCAGGATTTCTGATAGCCGGCCCAAATATGGCAATATTCCCCAGGATTTAACCTCTTCCCCACCACCCCTAAAAGTCTCCCTCATCAATTTTTTAGAAACCCTCCTGTCATATATTTTTCTTATAAATTCCCGACTGTGGCCATTCCGTTCTCCTAAGTTGTAAATATGGCATAATTCTTTTTGGTAATTTTCATCGTCCATTGGAACAGACAGGAGCCTGTAATTTCAAATCTTTTGTAATAATTTCATTGCTAGATGCTTGATTTCATTTGACACTTATATAAGACGCCTCTCTGTCTATGCTCAAGTTCAAAAACGTCAAAGGAAATATATTTATGATTAAAAAAAAAAGGTCCTTCATAAATCTTGTGATTGGACGGAAGTAGTTGGCTATTTAATAGTTTCTCCTTCTATTATATTTTATATATTCTCCTCCTAAATGATTTCGATCAAAATGGGAGTTGCAGTTTCAGTCCCAATTAGGAAATTTCAATGACTAATGCTCGTGGAATTTTGATGCACAATGGATTCAGTGAGAATCAAAACCCATAATATCGGAAACATTGCACAATATCAAGTACTTACCATACTTCGTACAAGGTAGTTAACATTGATGAGTTTCTCATAAAATTATTAATATTAACTCTTATGGGGCTGGATATGAAAGTTCTGATCTGGGGGAAAAGTCTTGTACACAGGAAGTGTACCCACAAAGTTTGATCTAACTTGGGGAAGGGGCTTCATGTTTATAAGACCTGTTTCCCAAATAATATTAATAAAATAATAATACCCGCCTTAAGGCTGTTTGTGGTAAGGACTTAAGAACATATTATACCAATCCTGCCGTGTTATAGCCCCGAGGCATATTTTTGTTCTAATTTTTCTAAGTATTGTAATTTGCAAAGAAACTAGGTCTTCAAATTTTAACGAAATAATCCGCTTATGCGCTCCCTTAACCCATTATAACTAGTTTCAGCCTAGCATCCTTAAAACGTTGAAATTCAATATTTAGGATTGCTGCAATAGACGACTAACAACGAAGTCTAATTTTATTTATTTATATTATCGTCCACTTTTTGCAACTATGGCTAATTGGGACAGGTTTATCTACAGGTTGCCACCCTTTTCTAGGCAGGGTGGGACTAAGGATTTTATTTAGTGAGTACTTGTGATTGCGTAATGCTTCCATTTTCAAATTTTGACGACATTATCCGTTTTGACTCTCACTGAATCCATTGTGCATCACAAAAAAACACGAGCATTAGAATATTGAAATTTCCTATTTGAGACAGAAACTGCTACTCCTGTTTTGATTGAAATCATTTAGAAGAAGAATATATATAATGTAATAGAAGGAGAAAATATTTAATAGCCAACTACTTCGTCCGGTCACAAGATTAATAAAGGACCTTTTTTTGTTAATCATAAATATATGTCCTCTGACGTTTTTGAACTTGAGCATAGACATTGAGGCGTCTCATATAACTGTCAAATGAAATCATGCATGTAGCATTGAAATTATTTAGTTTATTAGCAGTACAAGAAAGCCAAGTAGTGCTCACCCATGATTTCCTTTTTAATGTTAATTTAAGTACGGTGCAGTTTGATGAATAAGATATTTTGCAAATAAAGATTAGCATTATTATTTTATAATGGCGGCAATTTCCTACCAACTCTACCAAGGAAGGGAGAACATCCTTTATTTTTAACCATTCCCCAGACTCTCAATTCTTCCTCGCTCTAAATTAAATGTTGTTATTTATTGTGCTGCTATGGCTAATTGGGGCGGATTATCTAAAGGTTACTGCCCTTTACTAACATGAATGGGACAAAGGATTTTATTTAATTAATTCCGTCACTAAATAAATTCCTGTTGTCCAGGCGGGAATCGAACTCGCCACCCTAGGTTTACCATTTGAGATTAAGGCCAACGCTTCAACTCCTATGGCTAGCCTGATCCCCCCAAAAAACTAATGAAGCCTAATCTATAGAAAATATAGAGTTCTAGTTAACAACGAGCTACCCCAGCTTGCTTCTCCCTGCCCACTCTTTGTCCCCCCTAAATCGCAGTTATTGGTATATATAAAAACTAGGATTTTATTTTGTCTATTAGGAGCGCCTAGATGTAAGTTCGCTAGATATTACTTTAAGTATATTAAGTGTTAACTCCTTCTCTTCAGCATTGACATTTGTGAAACGTTATATTTTTAAAACAAAGCGACTGTTTTGGTGGTAATATGAGGAATTTCATTAAAATATAACAACCTCTGTTCTCCTCTTAAAATTCGAATTACTGAATTTGTGATGAGGAATTAACGATTAATTTCTAACGATTTATCCTGGTAAAGGTTTACCTGTATACCAAATTTCTTTTAGTTATTAATGAACCAAATAGAATGCAAACAATGCAGATTTTCTGCCTGCTAGTAAGGCGCACCAGTAATCTCTTGTTACTATACATTTTCTATTTCTAAGTAAAAATTCGATGAGTAGAAGTGGGGGTTTACTGAAGGATGAAAACTACAAAATGAATGTATTTCGGCTAATAATCAATATAGTAAATTACTGAAGATACCAATATTTATAGTACATTTAAATTACAGACAAATATATATGTTTAATTTTGAGCTGACCTCATTTTCGCCATCTCCTCGTTCGTTTAGATGGATAATTGAAGAACGTTTTGGTATGATTACAACCTCAATAGTAGATTCCCCTTGAAGGGGGAAATCTCCTGAAAGGATTTGGAATTATGACCCTAATAAATCATTCATGTGTTAACCATACATATCACATCTTCATTTCCAAGTGGATACGTGGAGGTTGTATAAATGTATTGATCTTTCCTGGAAATAGGACAAGCTCCCAGACTAAACAAGATTAGGACCTGGAAAAAGCGTGGCGTCGAGGCGAGTCCTGCCTGGAGGCAGACTGGCTCCTTCCCCCGGACCAAGTATCCATTAGATTTGTTTTTATCTGGAACTCCTCCAGCCAGTCTACTGGAATAAAACCAGCGGAAAACAATTTGGCACCCATGTTGTTGTAGATAGAGCTCTTGTATTATTTCTCCCTCTTTCCAACCGCTCTTAACTACAGTCAATGATGAGATTGCTCGAAATTATATTATCTACTGCAATATTTAAGGGAATAGGGGAACTATATTAATTCACAGACTTCTTTCTAATAATAAGAACAAACGTGTGTGTGTGTGTGTGGTTAATTCATGAAATGTCCTATTTCTTGGTTAAAAGTGGGACGCTTGCATCGGAACTTTACCGTGTGTGATGTAATGATAAATGTTCCGTGACTTCATTAATGCACATTCTATACTCTTGGGCCTCATGTTAGCTTACTCGATAATTAACCGATTTCTGTAAAACTAGGAATCAAGTTTTTTAATGAAACAGGAGTGTGAGGTGATTAGAGAGGTATTACAAAATCATGTATAGCTTGTATTACTATTATATTAAAATTTTAGTATTCCGTTGTTATGTGTCGGATCTAAAAAGTGTATAGAATCAATCTTATTGCAAATGAGATGTTCTATAAATGTTGTTATTTATATGTAATCTCTAAATTGAATATTAACCGAGATATTACCATATTTTAGTTGTCGATCATCAGTAAACCCCCACTCCAAAGCTGTTATATTATGAAGCTCTTTATTTCTAAATACCAAATAATTTTACGTTTTGGGATATATATACAAATTCGTGACGCACGTGGGAAATCTGGTTAGTTAACTCTGCCCCTGAGTAACGGAATTTTTAATAACATAGTAAACCTGGTGTTTCCTTCTTCTTAGGGATGGATTCCCTTATGCCAAGAACATAAATAACAACAGTTATTCATTTATAAGGACCTCACTAAAATGCATCCTTACTCCTAGACTGAGTAGGAAAGTGTGGTAATCTGTAGAAAGTATGTCCAAAATAGCCTTAGGGTTTAATTGGACGTTTATAAATAATTTTATTTTATGGTTTATGATAATTTTAAATGTTTATTATTAGATACTTAGATGTGCCAGTTATATGCCACAGATACAACTGTTTCTTTTAATATTTAGTTTACCTACCTATTCCAGAACATTTCAGTTCATTGATTACAAGTTATATTTTATTTCATTCAGTTATTTTTGACACTCAAGTGCATCTTACTTCATAAAACCTTAATTGTTTGTTTAGCAAGTTGCCATTTTCTATATTTAATCTTATTAATTTTACAGTTTAAAATTTTCTAGTTTTTAAATAGGTTACTTTCTAGATTTAATTAGGTCAGTTTAAAGTTACAATTGAATTTTAACCGGTTCTCCTTGCATATTGAGTCATGAAAACTACGAACGTTTGATTTTTGGAGTTGACACGAAATCGGAAGTATTCTTCAATACAGATTCTGTTATATTCAATAACAGTCACTATCACCTTCCTTTTGCTCTGTAAATTATATTTCAAGCCTGCTAATTTAGCTTGAGGCCATATCATGAATAATAATGAGGTATATATTGTTCTTATTTAATCCAAACCACCGGTACACTTGGGTCGATAAGGGGGCTCTTGTGAGTGGTTTTTGGTCCAATTATCAGGAGTTATGGTGCTGAAGTATTATATTCTTATCTCTTCAAACCTTATGGCGTTTGATTTTTATTTTAGTTGTGAAATAATTACAAACAAATGGGCATGAACTAAGAGATGTATGTTTTTTTTTGGTTTAACATTCGAAGAAGTAGATCGAAATAACCCCAACCCTAGATTATATCATTTCCTCAAATTTGAAAACCAAGTAAATAATCTGTAATAATTTTTTCTGATAGATTTCTTTGGAAAGTAAATAATAACTAATGTTTATAGCATTTTTAAAGTTACTTTATTAATGCGAATCCAATCGAAATTGTCTTCTCCAAATTGTTCCTAGAGAACATACTCAAATACTAATAAATATTGCTTATTGAATTGATGGCACAATTAGGACGAAACTACTCATTTTTATTGACAAGCTGAAGGATTAAATATTTTCATTCGTTGTCCTAATAATAACAACTCGTCTTTCGTTTTTAATTTAAAAAAGGTGAATGATACTATTTTTGAACCAACCTTGAGTGTGATTTTCGAGTTGGCACTTCTGGTTCTTGGGATTATTTTAGCAGATTGCTTTTACTGAAAATGTAACATTGAAATTGTATCCATGGTGCAATTTTCGAAAATTGTCTTCAAATGTCCACGGATCCTATCTAGGAATTGACGAAAATATGGCTCTTCCATATTTATATACATATGTTTATATGTTGTCTAAAACCGCTCTGTACGGGGGGTAACCATTACCGAACTCCCTATTTTAGCGTTCACGGAAAACGAAATATCAAGCTTGTTGACTGCTGAAATCTGACAAGGGGGGTGGTTTGAATTCGAATTTCCTCTGTTATCATGTCTGATCGAAACAAGTTGTGCAATCAATCTTTTTGCTAAATTAATTTTCTGTAATTGTTGTTCTAAGCAGTTGGATCTATTATTAATCTGGGTATTTTATTTTTTTTTTATTTTTTGACCTTTAGTAAAACCTCAGTCCTACTCCTGAACCAGTTACGTCATGGATGGTCTTCTTTCAAGGCTTATTGTGGCGTATTGATTTCATTAGGTAAGTATTGGGGGGGGAGGTGTAGAAAAGGACCAAATTATTAAAAATCTGAAATATCTCTGTTATTGAGTCGGATCGAGCAATTCCACGTAAACAATTTGGTCGAACATATAATATTTTTCAAGTATAGTTATCAACGGAATATTAATAGAGTAATTTGTATTTTTCATTAGTTTTCAAACTTCAATTGAACAAATGAACCCCCTCCCCCAGTCCTCTTCTATTTGGCTTTTACATAAAGCTACTGCGTCATAAATAATCTCGTGTCTAAAGCTTAAATTCCCTTTTTCATATGATTATTTTTCTACGGGAGAAATAGAGAATAGGACGTCTGATGACGTTATCAGTGTGGCATTGCACCGGGTGGACTTGGTTAAAGAACGACCTGAGTGACGCTTTGGGACTTTTCTTTTTGGAACTATAAGGTTGTCTGGGTGTCTTTGGGAACCTGCCGACATATAGAAATATGTGTCGTCCCCTTGGAGGAAATCCTGGCTTAGCCTCCAGCTCCAAGGGCAGGTGTGAAGATTTATAGAATGGAAGAATAGCCTTTGTCCTTTAATCTTGCTTTCTTTCTATCGCTCCCTGCCAACTTTTCCCCCGAGTATTTTCCCAGACGATCCATCCCTTTTTCCCTTTTCTTACCTTTTCTTCTTTACACTTCTATTTAGTTTCTTTTATAACTAGAAATTTTTCCTCTTCTTCTAGCCTAGACTTTTTTTTTTTTTTGAGGGAAGGGGGAGCTTAATTGAAAAGCCGAGAGAAGCAGAGGATAGCAGTCCCAAAAAAATGCGACAGCACAATTTTGTTTCTCTTCACTGTCAACTATTGCATAATGCTAATTTGTGTGATATTAAATTGAAAAGTGATATGAATTTTTAGCTGATTCATTTAATTATTGGGGCTCAGGTTAGGCTTTTGAGTAAAAGCGTTTGCCTTAGTCTCACATGGGGAACAATTATTATTATTATAAATAATTAATGCCCACGTTTTGCTACTAAGGCCCATTGGGTCGGGTTATATACAAGATATACCACTTTTTTCTAGCCAGAGTGCGGCTAAGGATTTCATTTAATTAGTCCATTACTTCATAAATTCCTATTGCCCAGGTGGGAATTGAACTCATTTTCATAGAAAACTCTTTATAAAACCATGGAAAGTAAACAACTTGACGATTGACTTCAAATTAAAATTTAAAAAGAAAGAAACCTTAGCTAATTACTTATACAAAAGAAACATCAACTTAATCATTTCAACGATCATAACACAGACTCTAGCCGTAGAGAACCAAAAATGAGGAAGGTTCTAGTGCAGCATATCTTAAAACTTTTAATTAATCAACCATAATTGTCTATTCTCTAATTGTTACTGAACTGACTTTAGTTTACAATAAAACATATACTGACTGAATATAGCCGATAAGACCATTGGAAATACCTGAAATATTGATCAAAAGGAACTCACAATGAACCAATAATTCAATACAGAAAAACCTAAACATATACTCAAAAACTTGATATAAATAACTGAGTCGAAAAAATGTCTTGGAAATCGTAGACTAACACACACCCATAAATTCCTATTGCACGAGTAATACGAATTTATTTAGTGGCAAACCCGTTAAAAAAATAATTATTCCTAGCCTGGCTAGAAAAGACTGGTAACCTGCAGATTACCCGTCCCATTTACCTTCAGTACAAACAGGGCTTTAGTAAATAAGATACAATTTTTTTTCTTGGACTGTTTTAATTACTAATTTTTGATTTTCCTAGTTATCATTCTGTTTCTTATTTTTTTGTTTACTTTTGATTTATGACGTTTAATCCTTTTAAAGCTCAAATCACCTTAGCGTGGTGCCCATACATTAATAAATTTAATTGTTTGTACTTGTTCGTTATGTCTGAAGTATTAATAGAAAATGTATTTTTAAAGATATCTGCTATTGAGTTTATATTCATGGAAGGATTATTGAAAAAAAAGGTTTGTATGTATGGCTCTGTTAAATAGTATTTTTCCAAACTACTAGCGAACTAGCTAATTAATACATAATATTTTAACCATTTAAAAAATAGTAGAATATTTGATGAAATTTAAAAGCCACTAAATTTTTGTTTTGAGTTTATTTTTGTATGTTCATAATTTTGTTTTGTTTATAATATGAATCGTTGGTGTAGCAGTTTCTTCAATAAAGGAGTAATTAAAATTTAGCACTGAGGCAAATATTTATTCCTGTTGAAACAATTTGGCAGCTCTCATGTATCGTGTTTGTGTGTGTTTTATGTGTTTGTGAGTGTAAGCGGTCAATATATTGTTATTTGCCGCCGATTTAATATTAGTACAAGTATCGGAATGGGATATATAGGCTGTGTCAGGGTGTCCGGTTTGTGGGCGTCCCATATCAAATACTTGGAACATGTTGGGGACATTCTATCAGATATATTGCCAGCCGAATTGAACCCTTCGCTGCCTATTTCCTCCTACACACGACCTTGTTCCATCCGGCCCAAGGCTCAGTTTGTCCAATCAACACTTCATGCATCAGTTTGACTCTCATTCCGAAAGGATAGAAATATATTTGTATGTGTGTGTGTGTTTAATTTTTCTTTCGAATGTTCAGATAGACCCCAGGGTACATGCAATTAGTTGATAGGTATAATTCATTGGTATTTCCATCGTCATAATGCTGGTTTCTTCAGGGTTTTCCAAATCTAAATATGAAGTGGGATTTTATCCAAAATGGAGGCGCCAAAGAATATCCACGGAGTTGGCGAACTCGTTAAAATATGTTTCGCTGCTTTTCAACCTGACAACCGAGATAATTGGGAAGAAATAAAGAAAACTTTTTTTTTTTTATGGAAAAGAGAAAGACAAACCCAAATATAGAAAAGCTTCACACTTTGATACTTTACTTACACACTAAATCATTATATTATTGTGATCCGAAAAATATTAATACAATTATTTATTATGAAGCTTCCCCACTACGGCGATGTTACTCATAAAAATAAGATGAATTTTCATGGAAATATGAAACATGTAAAGAAATAGGGAACAAAGAGCACAATATGAATCCTAGTAGAATAAAATAAAATTATCAAGCAATCAAATCTCAATAATTTCATGAAACATCATAGTAGAAATACCAATAAAATTAATATATTTTTAAACCAATAGTTCTTGACCATTAAAAAAATGTTCAAAGTCCTGTTTACCATGTTTCTTCGTCGCTTATAGTTACATTCTTTGGACGTGGAAAAAATTAGGTCAACTTAATTTCTGAATTTCCATGAGGGAAGTCGGCTTAAATGCAATGAGCCTAATAAAAACCTATAACTGACAGTTCCGCTTTTTAGGAGATTTCCCTTGAGGGAAATCAGCTATTGAGGTTGTACTCATGACGGAATTTTCGAAGTTTTTCTTCAAATGTCCATCGATCCTACCTAGTAGATGACGAAAATGAGGTCCGTTCAAAACTGTATATATATATATATATATATATATATATATATATATATATATATATATATATATATATATAGAGAGAGAGAGAGAGAGAGAGAGAGAGAGAGAGAGAGAGAGAGAGGGAGATCTATATATTTGTCTGTTACCGCTCTAGCGGTCGCAATTTTTGTTTGATCGTTACCAAACTCGATATTTAGTCGTTTCATGTAAAAAGAAAGATCAAGTTCGTTAATGACTGAAATCGGACCAGTGGGAGGGGGTTTTAGAGGAGAGGATTTTCTAAAATTTGAAATATTTCCGTTACTATACGTCGGATCGAAAAATTATATAGAATCAATCTTATTGCAAATTAAATTTACTATAAATATTGTTATATACATTTATTCTCTATCTTGAATATTAACTAAGATATTTGGATTTTTATTAAATTTGGGCCGTTAACGAACGTTTCGAGATTCCCGCCAAAAAGTAGTTCGGCCCTTTGCCGTAACTGTTCGGCTCACGTATGGAGATTTCTCTATTGTATAACTTCACGCGGGAAATCTGCTTAGTTTACGCAGCCCCTGCGTGACGGACTTTTTGTTTTCGCAACTTCATTCTTCTCAAAGTTTAATTTTATCAGATTTTCCTTTAGGATAGTCGGCTACTAAGGTTGTGCCCATGAGCCGATTTTCGAGAATTGCCTTCAAATTTCCATTGATCTCACCTAAGAGTATAATGAGAGAGAGGGAGGGTGGAGAGGGAGTGAGATTTTTCTGTTACGGCTCTAGAGGTGGCAATTGTTATTTGGTTAAAAGTTCTATATAAAACTAAGATCAATTTGGTTGACGGCTGAAACTGGACAAGTTTTAGGGAGAGGGCTTAGAGAGGGAAAAATCGAATATTCCAATCGCACTCCTTTATTATGGATAAGATTAAAAAGTATTTTTTCTGTAATCGTTGAATAATGGTAACATTACTAAACTGAAATGAGTGAAGAAAGTGAAGCATTTTGCAATAGAGTGAAGAAAGTGAATTGCCTTCTTAATTAGTAATAAGTATAAATTAAAAAATAATTTGAAGTTGGAAATTAAATGCTTTTAAATGTTTCTTAACATTGTAAGAATTTATTTTAACAAAATAAATTGAAATGTGAATTATTGGTGGAAATAATCAATATATTTTAAAATTTAAATATAATAATAATTACCTTCCTTGTTTATAACCTGCACTTGTTTATAACTGCACTACTTCACAATCATCACTAGTTGTTTTATAACTATGCTTATAACCTTTCACAAGCATGCTTATAACCTACCAACAACATACCATAATCTTCACAACATCCTAATTTTGTTCATATTCTGGTTAGATCTGATCACGTATTACACGATTACAGAAAAAATTTAATATTACACTATTATGAATAATCTTGTTGCAGATTTAATTCTCTAAATTTGTTGCTTTCTAGATTTTTTTCGTACCTGGAATATTAACCTGTTTTTTTTTTTCTCCCAGTCGTCAGTAAACCGCCACTTTTAGACATCGCGCGTTAACAATAAGCCAATGTATCATGAAACGTACTATCCCTAGCGTAAATAACAAATATTGTTTTCAACTGTCCTTTACTATGTGTACGTGTTGTGTTATGGTGACGTTGGCAGTTTATATTTTACGTCCTAGATTCGAAAAGATTTATTTGAATAATTATACCTTTCATATCTTGGATTAAACGACTAGCTTTAGAATGATGAATTTTCATGTTCTGGGCTGTTGTTACTTCTAGATGTTCACAATACATGATTTATGTCGAATAAGGTGGAGAGGGCCGTGAGGTTTGAGGGCGGAGGAATTCGGAAATTCAAATAATCTCCGTTATTATGAGTGTAATAGGACCAATCTTGTTAAAGGTTAATCGCAAAACTTTTTTATGGCTCCTCACAATTTTATTTCTTATAAACGCTGAGCGCTTTCGGGGACTAAATCCCCATCCTCAGAGCGTCAGAGCGTAGGGCGATCTTATAGACTTGCTACCAGGCTAAACCCTCACGTGTAGCAAGTCTATAGGATCGCCCTACGCTCTGACGCTCTGAGGATGGGGATTTAGTCCCCTAAAGCGCTCAGCGTTTATAAGAAATAAAATTGTGAGGAGCCATAAAAAAGTTTTGTGATTTACCATTCATCACCGTCACCACCAGCTAAAAATAAATATGAATCTTGTTAAAATTGTAATGCTGATGATTTCAGTAGTATGACATACCAGCGCGTGGAAAATCTGCTTAGCTTACGATACCTCGCCGTGACGGATTTTTATTGATGTTTTTCCAATTAATATCTATCATATATACCGTCAAGTGCACTGAATTTATTCTCTATGCTTTTTAAGTTCACTTAATGACTACAAAATCCACGATTTCAGAAGAGCGTTTTACACAGAAACGAAGTAAGTAATTCATGGCTTTGCACGTTTTGTCAACGTGTCAAATACTGCATTTATTTAATTCGAAAATGAATATGCCTGAGCCATAAGAAAAATAATTCAATTTAAATTAATTCAAAAATAGCTTAAATTCCCCTTGCTTATTTGCTTAATAATGATATCTTGGGCTTAGAATAAATGTAATTAAGAATAAATTTGATGTGGGTATCATATGACATGTACCACTATTAAATTACTGAAAATGTTCTCGTGCACTTCGTTCGAAATTATTTCATTTGAATGTAATATAGGATTCTAATACATCAGATCAAATAATTTCTGTAACATAAATTACAGATTTTTTCATCAGAATTGGTTATATGCCAATTTTTTTAATATCTTTGAAAGAAAATGTTTCATTGTTGCCTCTATTTTAATTCTCCCCCTTAGTCAGCGAGGTGCACGACTATACGTTAAAAATAGCACTAAATATGAAAGTTCTATGTTCAATGGTTTTGGAATTCGCCACACTTATGAGTGCAGATGACGGGCCGGGCCGAAACTAGTCAATATGGGTTCAGGAAACTTCTAAGGGAATAATTCCGTTCAAATTTTAAAACCAAAGATTTTCTCGATTACATTTTTCCTTTCTTCGTACAATGAAGTAAAAAAGCAAAAAAAATATATTAGTCAATCATCGGAAACATATAGAAATGCCGATTCAGTTTTAAACATATATGTTAATATAATATTGGTATTTATCTTAGACTTCTTTTTGAAAACTTAACTGTTGTTTTTATTTTCTAACGTATCGGTCGTATCAGCTGTTATCATAAATAATTTTATCTAGTGGACTGTTGAGTGATACGTCATCCACAGAGAAGTTTTAAAATTTATTGAAGTTTTTCTCCTTGTTGTTCCTCCTCCTTATTATTAGGTAATTGAATTTATGAAGGGCATCGTCCGCTCGAGAGAATTTCTATATTATGAGGGCCCTTATTGGGGAAAATCCCCCCCTCCCTCGCAAAATATATTTAGTATGCATGTATTGTGGAATATATTCCCATCCCCCGGAGAGGTTTGGATTAATTAATATTTATCCCTGGCTGAATATGGGATTATTATGATTAGGGGAGTTAAGTTAACAAGTTTCGCGGAAGTTGAGAGTTGCTCCCGGAGGAGTTCTCCAGGGATCGCTTTGTTCCTTGTTCCCAGCACCCATTTATATCTCTTTCCTTCCTCTCTCCCCCTTTCTAGCTATAAATCTTATTGCTTCTTCAGATCTTTCTCTGCTCTAGTACTTCTAACTTAATCTCTCCTTCTTTTATTTTCTCTTTGTTAAGAATTTCAAGTAATCTATGTTGTACTAGGAGTTCCTTGAACTGTGGATGGAAGTCGAGCAATTCGTATGCTTCATGAACTATGCCGAAGGGAAGAAAAAAACTTTATTGAGAAATTATTTTGGCTGCCCACATTGTTGAACAGACGTCAATGATACTATTTTTTAAATAATTGAAATAAATTTTACATCCTTGTACGGTGTTCTGTATCCTAATTTCAACGGAATTATACGTTTTGACCCCCCTGAAACCATTCTGACTAGTTTCGGTGTGAACTCTAAAACATTTGGCTTTAGAATATTGAAATTTCCTATTTTGAATCGCTGTGGTTTCTACTTGAATACCTCCCCTTTTTATCAAAACTAATTAAGGGGGGATTTAGAGAAGGGTGAATATAAAAAAATGCAAATTTCTTCGTACGTATTAGAGACAATACAAATTTGGATTTTCTTTGTTTATCATAAAAATATCTATAAATTATGGTCTATGGCATGTGCCATGGAGATATTGTATATCACTTTCAAATGAAATTATTTTAAATTAAGTGCAACAAACGTTTTGTTTATTTCATTTAACAGGAGTACAAAGAAGCTAATTGGTTGTGCCCACATCAGATTTTGTTTTTTAAATAACGTATTAACAGTCGCCCGGCGGTTGTTGTCCAGGCTACACTGCTATATTCAGGCACTGACGATGGAGCGCTGACTCCGAATGTGCACTTTGCATAAAATTAAAAACAATAGTAGAGGACTTGGCCTTTTTATTGATCCTTATCAATTGGTTCCTCTACCATCCAGCATATTCCAGAGATAACGTGATATCTTTTTTAAATTATTATAAAGATATTACGTTATCAAAATTAATCAAATATCAAAATTTTAATGGTCTAAATTAAAAAAAACAAACTAATATAAGGAATAATAACAATGTGTAAATATATATATATATATATATATATATATATATATATATATTGGAAATAAACAAAATTAAAGGTAGGTCGTAATTGTTTCCAATTTATTATTTGAAGAGATCTTATTTACGAATTCTTTAGAAGGGGACTAATATGTTTTATTTGTTATTTATTTATTTACGTCCACTTTATGCTATTGTGGCTAATTGGAACGGGTTATCTACAGGTTACCATCCTTTTTTAGCTAAGGGTGGGACTAAGGAATTTATTTAATGAGTCCGTCATTATATATATATACCCGTATGATACGAAGTGAGTGTTGTATAACAGAATGAGCGAAAAGTGATAAACAGCTGGTGTCCATTCCCAGTTGTGAGGTAATCTTGAGTCTCTTTCGGAATGGTTCCTTTGGGCCGAAGAACATTCCACGTACTTCATAATCCCTTTTACGAATAGTCTCTGAATACCTCTGGATAGAAAAGTACCTTGGCGTGCGGTGTCTCAGACTGATAACTCCTTCAGATTTCTCTTGAGGTATGATCAAATAAGGTGTTACCAGGGGTAAGCCAAATATTTTTTGGATTTTCGGGAAACTTTTTCATGTGTCAATCGAACCTATCTAAGAGGTGGCAAAATGAGGTTCATCTACTCAATAAATAGATCTTTTGAAATTATTTTCTGAAGATGTCATTTAAACTGTTTTCGTAACCAACCAAAAATGAAGTACATTAGTTGTCGAAATAGTTCTCGGAGGAGTGGAGGTTTGGGTAGAGTAATATAATATAATCCACTACTAATTGTATAATATATCAAATTGATAAAAATATGGCCCATAATTGTTGTTCTAAACATTATTTGCTAACAAGAATATTATTCGAGTTATTTGTATTTCGGGGTTTTGAGCATTCACAAAACCCCACATTCCTACACTTGAAATTTCTACTGAAGGCTGTTTATAACTAATAATGTTATAATAATTTATATAAATTTAATAAATTGTTTACATTGTTTTTTGGCTGAAAGAAGTAACAGAGCGTTCTTGCGAGTTTGAACTCTGATTAGTTCATGTAGCCCTTGCGGGCATACTTTTTATTGCAGTAAATATTAACTGCACCAAAAGTGTATAAGTTTCTTTTTTGAGAAATCTTATTGTTATTTACTAATAAGTGGTTAAATTCCGACTGGAATTTTTATATGACAGACTGCCTCTCTTCATATGTACACTGTGTGCCTTTTCAACAACCAACATTGAAATTTTATTTAAATATAAAGTGTTTAGAGATTCATTATTTGGGTCATTTCTTTTTCGACAACTATCTTGTAACGTAATATATTTTGGCACTGCTAACAGTTCGTAACTTGTATACACAACACGCTACGTGTTAATTCATCTACGGAGAAATATTGAGACAGACATGAGCTGACTCAGGTTGACTTTGGTAAAGGTTTTACAAGAGTACAAGGAAGTAGTAATGGATCACACTCTTGAGATTTACTGTAAAGTTACATAACCCTAACACAAACGCGTGAGCACCAACACGCACACATACACACACACACACACACACACACACACACACACACACACACACACACAACACACACACACACAAACGCACACCATATTATATGATATACCATATTATTTGAGTACTATCATTAAAGATTCGTTGTGCTTACCTTAAACTTACGTTGCATTTTTGTTGCAGGGAGGAGATGTCCTTCAGGAGACTATCACTGCCAACACTAGTGAGGACACGGTGACCCTAGAGTTCCAGGGATCCGATGGGACCCTCATCACTCAACTAGTAGACTTTACCACGGTCAGTTCATATCTATATTGCTACTTGATTCAGTGAACTATATATATATTAGTTTATATAGTAAACATTATATTACTAGAAACTGAATTGTTTATAACCATTCAACAAATTTCAATTTGTTCTAATTTATATTCTTTGTCACTTTCATTATACTGCTCAACAAATACAAGATTTAACGTTAAGTGACAAAAGACCCTGATAAAAACTTATCTTGTGAGTGAACCCAACTGCTTTGAATCCACGTACTTTAAATTTTTAGATAATAATGTTTGAGGGAAGTGTCCATTATCTATGAAACTAGGAATATTGGCTCTTTTTATCATTTTAATTTCTAACTTAACCACAAAAATTGTTGAATGGTGAAGGCATTAAGTTTGAGAGGAGTCACCGTTACTTGCGACTTTTGTACCGTCTAGTTGTGATCAAAATTGACATTGGGGGAGATTGGAAGGGGGCGGAAATAAAAGATAGTAAATATTTTCAGAATCAATTCGAAATACAAAAAAAAAAAATTGGTAGAGCCTTTTTGTTGATCACTTAAAAACCTCTAAGTTATGTTCTTTGTAAGACAAGTTTTCATCCGATGGATTGGATGGGATAATCGTCGTATATCTCTTTCAAATGAAATAGTTTTAAATTAAGTTTATCAAAACAATTTGTTTATTTAATTTTATATGAGTACAAGGAAGTCATGTGGCGCTCACATAATATTTGCAGATTACCCTTAAGGGAAATCAGCTATTGAGGTCGTACTCATGACGCGATTTTCGAAAATTGTCTTCAAATGTCCATTCAAATCTCCTACCCAGGAGATGACGAAAATGAGGTCCGTTCAAAATTATATATATATATATATATATATATATATATATATATATATATATATAAATATATATTTGTCTGTTGTCGCTCTAGCGGTCGGAAAACTAAACTGACTGACTGTCGGTCGAGCGGAGGCCTTCATAGGCCAGCGATGGCTCTAGATGCTTTGAAGCACCATATAGCCCATTGATTGGTCGGCAACAGTTCTCCTCCCTGACACCAATTGTTTGCAGGGGTACCTTCATTTTCTTTACACTTCTTCAATACGTGGTTAAATGTACGAAAAGTTCGCAAGAATATATATAAATGGGCTGTTAATGTATCAGCATGTTATACCTTGTGTTTTAGCAGATTTCCCTTAAGTGCTATTGAGGTCGTACTCATGACGGAATTTTCGACATTTTTCTTCGAATGTCCATTGACCCTGCCTAGTAGATGACGAAAATGAGGTCCGTTCAAAACTGTATATATATTTGTCTGTTTTCGCTCTAGCGGTCGCAATTTTTGTTTGATCGTTACGAAACTCGATATTTAAACGTTTTGTGTAAAAAGACAGATCAAGTTCGTTAATGGCTGAAATCGGACCAGTGGGAGGGGGGATTTTCGATAATTCTAAATATCTCCGTTACTGTACGTCGGATCAAACAAATGTATAGAACCAATCGTATTAAAAATTAAAAGATCTATAAATATTGTTATGTACACGTTTTCATTATCTTTAATATTAACCGAGATATTTGCGGTTTTTTATTTTTCGGCCTTCAATAAACCCCCACTCCTGCTTATGTCATATCAACAATATGCTGTTATATTATGAAGCACTTTATTTAAAGCTTAAATACCAAATGTTGTTCTCATTGAACTTTTACGTCATGAGATAAATGCAAATAAGTGACGCAAGTGAGAAATCTGCTTAGTTAACGCAGCCCCTGCGTGACGGACTTTTTTTGTAATGCATACGTTTATAAAGTTTGATGAATGTCATTCCCAAATCTGAAATTTGATTGAAATAAGTGTAATATACACATATCATTCCTGAATAATTTCACTTCATAACATTTGCTTTTGCATTAAAACTAGTATTCATGAAACACGTTGCGGGACTGAGAATCCGATCAAGTAACTCCTCTGGATATGAGTCACTTCGTGCAGCTCACGTCTGCAGTCAGTTCAGTGCATCTCACCGCTAATGATGCAGCTCCGTTTCGCTCCAGCACAGTGACTCATTGTATATTTAGCTTTCATACATTTGCCCGAGATGTCTTGTAATTCAACTGGTAACCCAACGCGTCGCCTAGGTAGAATGGGCGTTTTCTAGGTGTATTGGTATAGATACAATGTTGGGCATTTTTACTGTACATAATGACCCGTAGTGTTGCCTCCCATGAAGTGAAGCAGCGGAATATGTTCATCCCATTTATCGACTTGACACGCATTCAACATACATAATTTTGTTATAGATGTTTTTTTTTTTTTTTTTTTTATAAATAGCTTAAATAAAATTATGTTTAATAACGCGCACTTTGTTGTAAGACCCATAAGCAAGACAATTGTAAGACCTCCAACAAACACATCAATGGATTTTTCTTGTCATAATAGTAAAACAAAAATATCAGCGGACATTGCCCCGCTGATTTTCGCCTCCCGTGATCAGAGAGAGAGAAAATCCTGTCAGTTTTACAGTTTTTTTGTAGTATCATAAAAAAATAAAATAGTAATAACTTTGTTCGACTTACGTTTTATATATATACTAGCTAAGGTACCTAGCTTCGCTCGGGAAATCATTAGAGGCTGAATATTGAGGGTATTTTTATAGCAACGCGTTAATGTTCAAAAATATACTTCCAGTCGGGGTCTATTATTTTTCCATAAGGGCCAGGTATCTGTAGGGGACTTATAGAATAGAAATTTGAATTAAAAAGAGTAATTGAAAATGAGTTCCCAATCAATCCCTCTCTACTGATTGATTCACCTTGAATAATTAAAATCATAAACACGGATGACATTTATTATAATTAGATAGTATCTGTAATGCACATATTTTCTGTGCTGCCCAAGTCTGTTACATTAATATAACAGACGTGGGTAGGTTACACTCAGTACTACTAATGTAACCAGAACTGCAACACGTTATGTACAATAGTTTTTAAGTAATGGTAAGTAGAATTAACCCAAACACTATCTGTTACACTCTAGTTTTATAACAATGTGCAATATATATAAAGTAGTTGTACTTTTTAGCCCTGAAGAAGAGAAAATAAATATTCTCGACATATTGGCATAAACTAAGATTTTTTCACCAATATTAACCAAAACTCCAAAAAACAACAACAACACCATATATATATAATTGTCCCCTAGCCCGCGGATTGTCTGGTACGAGGTCAATTTCAGTAATGGCTATAGTTGCCTACTAATGAGAGAGGCCTTCCTTCTGTTGGCAATCAAGTTAATGCAGAGAGTTAGAAGTAGGGCTGCTCTCAGAGTCCGTGGCTCATTGCGGCTTTCGAGTCCGACAGAAGGCTCAACTATTCCCAAGACGAACTTGCTGAGCCAACTGCAGTTAAGTTTCCTCATTTAAGGAGATCTCAGTCAAGGACGTTTCTACATATTAATTAGTTATAGACGTGAGCTCGCTCAAGCGTTTGTGAGTATTTGTGTTTTATAGGGTACGTACTGGTTACTAAGCACTTTTTCCACGTGAAGTTTTACAATAAAGAAATCTGCCCAATAACCAGTAGTAAGGGATCTCTAAACCTATTCACGAGGGACGACTGTTACGGGAACGGCCGCCAGAGCTCTCGGCGGAAAGTACCGAACATAGCCGACTCCTGCCGACCACACACAGAATTCAAATGCAAATATCTCGGTTAATATTCAAGATACAGAATAAAAGCATAAAAAAATATTTATAGTAAATTTAATTTGCAATAAGATTGGTTCTATACAATTTTTCGATCCGACGCATAACAACGGAGATATTTCGAATTTTCAGAAATCTCCCCATCTAATCCCCCCCCTCCCCTCCCGCTGGTCCGATTCCAGCCATTAACGAACTTGATCTTCCATTTTACATAAAACGATTAAATTCCGAGTTTGGTGACGATCAAACGAAAATTGCGACCGCTAGAGCGTTAACAGACATATATATATATATATATATATATATAGTTTTGATCGGACATTTTCGTCATCTACTAGGTAGGATCGATGGACATTTGAAGAAAAATTTCGAAAATTCCGTCATGAGTACAACCTCAATAGCTGATTTACCTTAAGGGAAATCTGCTAAAATGATGTTTTCTTAAACATTTAGCCCCAGAAATTCGTTGATAATAGATACCTAACATGTAGGGCGCTTTAAAGAATTTCTTAATCAGTAAATTCTTTTTCAGAGCAAGTTTTTTTTATTTTATTTTACTTTGCCCTTAAATGCACTTGAATAATTTTTCTATAAATATTTTATTCAGCTTTCTAAATGACGGACTAATTATTAATTTTCATTAAACAAAATCGCATTTATCCATTATACCTGCCTTTTTATAATTTATAATTGGCAGTAATTCATTTCGATTGTATAACATTTTTGCTCCGCCCCCCTTCCTATCCGATTACTAACATTAATAATTCTTCAGCTTTATATGAACCATTTAAATATTCAGTATGCTCGAGCAAATGTTGAGATCTCTAGAAACGATAATCTTTATTGATGGCGTCACATCGAACGTGTTTATATCTCTAATGGTAAAGGAAAAACGAAAACGGTGATATTTAAGCTTTGAATGAGATTTTTCACGCTTCGTTTGCTTATTGCTAACTTGACATTAGTAGACGAGAGAGTGGGGTTGGTTAACAAAGGCTGACAATTAAAAAAATGCAAATATCTCGGTTAATATTGAATATAGATATGAGGTATATAGAACAATACTCATAGACGATTACATTTGCAACAAGATTGGGTCTCTCCGACTCATAACAACGGAGATATTTCGAATTTTAGGTTTTTCCCCTTTCCTCTGATCCGCTTCAGCCATTAGCGAATATAATCTTTACTTCTGCATGAAATTCGTTAAATATAGAGTTTGGTAACGATCAATATAACATTGCGACCACGAATGCAGTATCAGGCAAATATACTTTCACTTATGCTAGTAATAGATATATTCTACGTGCGTAAGCCCTAAAAATAATGCACCACAAGTATACTATGTAAAATATTACCTCTAATTATCACCACCTTTCTCTTTTCCATAAAATAAGATAAACAGGTTCAAACAAATTAATGAACTTACGAAGCAATATAATATATAATTATTAAACATTGATCGACATCATCTTGCTTGCTTATGAACAGTAACTAAAAGTCAAATCAACTGAATCTCTTGTTGTATATTGCACTAGCTATAAATAAATGTCATCGTATCCCAGGACGGGGTATTTTCAATCATTTTTAATATATATTCCAAATCAGTCAACGCTCCACAAGACAGTCCACAATTTGTTTTCCTTATGTTTGTACGTGTTTTAAATATGTGTGTGTCACCAATCATCAATGATAAAATTTTTGCTGAAAATATAGAATTATAAGTAAGTAAAGTTTGAATAGTAAATATGTTGATGTCCTAATAACCTTACAAATACGTGGTACATGTGTTGCGTCATATGTTGGGCAGACTGGGTATGTTACTATGGATATCAGGCGTACAGATCTTTTGAAATTCTAGCAAATATCGACAAAAATGCCCGTAAAGTTTCTGAACATATTCCATAAGAAAGTTCCATATTTTTGATAATAATCTGGTATGTGAAATATAATACTTATATTATATAAAACAAAATTTATTGCACAACAACTAAAGGAATTAAATTGATGAAAAGTAATGACTACTTAATATTTTTCGATACGAAGAAGAATAAATTAGATATTTACTTTTGTAAATTTCACTTATTCTCCCTACCTCAACTACTAATGGCCTGACTTCAGCTATTAAAAATCCTAATAAATTTTAACAAGAATTGAATTTCACTAAAATCACGTCTACCCTAATATAATATATATATATATATATATATATATATATATATATATATATATATATATATATATATATATATATACTCCCCCATCTAGAGAACGTTACATAGCAGGATATTTGATTGATAACATAACATGTTTTGCCCTTAGTAAAAATCCGATGTGAACATAATTTTTATTTAAGGTCAGGATATTGCGTTTGGGTGTCTCCTATTATATTGTTGACATCAGAGTATGATTGGGGGTCATCTATTATGGTTATTATTATTATTGTTTATTAATGCAACTCAGGCTAATTGGGACGGGTTATCTACAGGTCACCATCCTTTTCTGGGGGGTCATTTAGTCCATACAAAAATATATGGTAAAACCGTTGAATTTAGGACCAATCTGGATTACGCAACATTTGTGGACCCGACCCATAATAACAGGTACTCACGATATTAAATTTCTCTCCTTATCTTAATCCTCACTCACATGACTACGTTTTCGGCCATTAACGAATTTCAGCTTCACTCGAAGATTTCAAATATATGGCAATAAAAATTGGGGCACGGTTACATATTTGTGAAAATATGGCCTATTTAACGTTACTTAACTAATCTATAGTGGAAGGTCAACAAAAGAATTATAATTTCAAATGATTATTTAATTCATTTTTATTTGTCTACTAGTTTCGCGTCCTCATCAGAAGAAACTCCCTGGACTTGACCCACCATACTTTGTAAGCCATTCTCCGACTGGTACGGCTAGTGGAAGCTCACAAAGAAAGATGTAGCCTTTAGTTTAGTTGCCTTTGTTTAGTAGAATTTCTCCTGATGAGACGTGATATGGACGCGAACGTAATAGGGTAATAAAAATGATTTTAATAATCATTTGAAGTTTTCATTCATTTGTTGACCTTCTGACATAGATTAGTTAAGCTCTACAAATTTGTTTACAAATACTAGGTTTGGTTGGGGGATATTTGTAATATCATTAGTTTGTTTCCTACATAATAACATATGTTTTTTTTTTCTTCTAAAATCCATATTCAGTCCTTCAAACAACATCGCTGCGAAAAGTCTATATCATCTGAATCCCAGTTATCTACACGCCCATCGAGGCAGCTTATCTTCATCGGTGTAATATTTTGTGTTTTTTATGAGCGCTGGTTGGAGAGCCAAAATATGGTTCTGCTGCGACCTGATTGGCTGAACTCGATCCCCCCCCCAGGCCAATTGCTCGACTGCCTCGCTTTACTTCTGGCATCCAATCCCTATGGGTCGTTAATGCCGTACACTCATTGGATTTTATTATTTAACTTTTTACCCCATATTCAGTATTCTTTAGTGTTATATCCATTTTTGTGTTGTGGTTCTTTGATGTCACTTGTTGTTTTTAGATTAAAATTTGACAATTTGGTATTTTGACTTTTCAATTTTTATACAAATTATCTGTAAACATTCAGTTTTTATTATTTATTTAATAATTCTATTTACTTCAATTTATATATATACTATCTTTCAATGCTAACCTCTAAAAAAATAGTTATCCATATTATTATCTTTAAATATTCTCTGGGTCACTAATTCGTATTTTTTCTTAAAGTTTTCTATTTTAAAATTAGCTTTTATGGTGTTTTAGCAGATTTCCCTTAAGGGAAATCAGCTATTGAGGTTGTACTCATGACGCGATTTTCGAAATTTTTCTTCAAATGTCCATCGATCCTACCAAGGAGATGACGAAAAATGAGGTCCGTTCAAAACTGTATATATATATATATATATATATATATATATATATATATATATATATATATATATAAATTTGTCTGTTACCACTCTAGCGGTCGCAATTATTATTTAATCGTTACCAAACTCGATATTTAGTCATTTTATGTAAAAAGAAAGATCAAGTTCGTTAACGGCTGAAATCGGACCAGTCGGAGGGGGGGTTTAGAGGGGAGGTTTTTTGAAAATTAGAAATATCTCCGTTACCATACGTCGGAGAAAAAAATTGTTTAGAACCAATCTTATTGCAAATTCAATTTACTATAAATATTGTTCTATACATTTATTCTCTATCTTCAATATTAACCGAAATATTTGCATTTTTATTAAATGTAGGCCGATCACGAACGTTCAGGCCAAAAGCTAGTTCGGCCCTAACTGTTCGGCTCTCGTATAGAGATTTCTCTATTGTATTGCTTCACGTGGGAAATCTGCTCAATTTACGCAGCCCCTGCGTGACGGATTTTTTAATGGTTGGAGTTTGACAGCAGAGCAATGATAATAAGATGATAAGAACGTATGCTCTGAAAGCGCTCTGTTGCATATAATATATTTCTGTGAAGGAAGGGGGGGAGACCTTTGTTTTCTTACTTGAGATATCAGTTTTTTATAGGGAAGGATCCGTACAGAATAAAGATTTGGGAGGAAAAGTGGTTTTATTTATTTTGTTTTATTTTATGGTTGCCGCCATGAAAAATGAAGAATTATTTTTAAGGCCTGGCAAGAGGATACTCGCCCGTGTATTTGATATACTGAAGTGTTGAGGGTCTTGACGTTGTCAGTGCTGGCCATTTCGGATATCTCTAGCTATAAGTGGGAATTTAGTTTCTCTAACCCTTATCCTGACATTAATTAATCTTCCCCAGTAATGTATATCCAATATATTAAGTTATTGGAGTTTTCCCTAACTGAACTTGAAGAGATGGATAGGGCAAGAGGTCCTCAGCTCGAGAACTTGGCAAAGTTCATTAATAGCAGTTGAGCTGAAGATGGTTATTCCCTTAGCAGTAAGTACTTACCTACGACTCTCCGATAAAACCTTGCAACACTGAGGTTTTCAACATTTCCTGTCCAATTTAGGTTGCTTGTTAATTTTGAACGTCTGTCGCGCAGGTCCTTCCTGAACTAAGTATAATTTAGATATAATCGGTAGCATTCAAAATTTGTATTTACAGCTTAGATATTTCAGTAACGCCAATTCGAACTGTAAGTTAAAAAAAAATTAGAATCATACTCACTCGTCTTACTTTCGCCTACAAATAAAAAGAAAAGCTATTAGCGTGTATAAAGTTTAATTTTCTTATAATATAATGAAATATAAACAATTGTAGTAATTGTCAGAATAAGTAATCGCATTTAAACAAAGAAATAATAAGAACACAAGCCATATCACGTTGATATAATAACAGTCAATTTATATAAATTCTTAGGAACATTTCTTACTTTTAACTACCTATTAAAGAAGTGTAAATAAAATGAAGGTTAGAACCATCGCCAACCAATCAGTGGTTGCGCCTCGAAGCTTCTAGACCGTCGCTGGCCTCCTCTCTTCCGACAGTCAGTCAGTTTAGTTTTCTTAATTGAACTGTAGGTTCAGTACAGTTCCATAAGTTCAGTGCAGTTACTAGTGGATATCAGTGCCGTGCAGTGTTTAGTGAAGATCAGTACAGTGCAATATTTAGTGAACATCACTGGTTTGGGTGATCGTGTGTTATTGTGCTGTGTTATAAGAACGGGAAGTTAACATTGAATTTTGTGATTAGTGGTGAAGAGTAATTTACCAAGTTTGTGCGTCGTCAAATAAATTGTGTAGTCATAAAAACGCTAAAGTTTGTGTATTTAATTTTGCAATCCAAAAGAACCCCAATAATCAAGTTTTATTATTTTTGGAATAAACGTAACTTTATATATTTCAACAGGTTTTATTTTTGTTGCCTATCAGGACATTTGAAGAAATGTTTCAACATAAGGGTACAATCTCATTCAACAACTGGTCTCCCCTTTAACGTAAAAAGAATTAAATTTAAGAATTGTATCATATTAAAAATATTAATTCACAGTTTAAAACTGAAGGGATTCCCATAGCTTATGGTACACTTACGTACCCTATTTTATAGCGATATTGGTAACCCTGTAAGGAAGTGAATTTTAAGTTGTGGATGCACCTTAACTATAATATAACATTAATGTGGCTTTAGATACATTTTAGCAGATTTCCCTTAAGGGAAATCAGCTATTTAGGTCGTACTTAGTGCGAATTTCGAAAAATCTCTTCAAATTTCCATCGATCCTACCCAGGAGATGACGAAAATGAGGTCCGTTCAAAATTATATATATATATATATATATATATATATATATATATATATATATATATATATATATATATATATATATATATTTATATTTGTCTGTTACCGCTCTAGCGGTCGCAATTTTTGTTTTATCGTTACCAAACTCGATATTTAAACGATTTATGCAAAAAGACAAATTCGTTAATGGCTGAAATCGGACGAGTGGGAGGGGGGTTTATAGGGGGGATTTTCTAAAATTTGAAATATATCCGTTACCATTCGTCGGATCAAAAAATTGTATAGAACCAATCTTATTGCAAATTAAATTTACTATAAATATTTTTCTATGCATTTATTCTCTATCTTGAATACTAACCGAGATATTTGCATTTTTATTAATTGTGGGCCGATAACGGACGAGAGTGTATCCCGCCAAAAGCTAGTTCGGTCATTTGCCGTAACTGTTCGGCTCTCGTATGGAGATTTCTCTATTGTATTACTTCACGTGGGAAATCTGCTTAGTTTACGCAGCCCCTGCGTGACGGGCTTTATTTAATTTTACTGTCTAATTTACGTAAGGAGTTATCTACATATTGCACTATACACGCTGGAACTCTCCTTCTCTGTCTACAATTTGAAAAATGTTATAGACCGTTTAGATAAAACTACAATATTATGTATTTGCTTTTAGCTAATTAATTCTATATATTCCTAGTAAAGACTCTTAAGTCTCGTTCGGAATTAAGGCTTTCGATATCTTGAGTTACGTCTTTGAATTAAAGCGGATTAAATGGGTCATCAGAAAGAAATAATAGTGTATGCGCTCATGCAAAATATGTGCACTGAGCATGATCCATTCCATAATGAAACAGTTGGTCACGCAATGATTATCTATGCTAAGTGGATTTCGTACGTGCTCCAATTACATAAAAATAACGTGATCTCACATTTCTCATCTATTTCAACTACTGCATAAAGAATTAAAATGTATGTTGGGCCTAAGATATTAGTATTGTAATTGTATATTATGAAGACCTCATGAATGGAACAGGTGGTTCTGCAAAAGTACAAATAAATATATGTATTCTTCTTATTTGGACCCAATATTTTTTTATATATTCTTCATATTCAATGGCAAGGGTCTCCAATAAACTTTATTGAAACTGCCCTACATGTTTCGTGGTTTACTTTCCACCTCTTCAGTGGCTATTCCTTTTCAAAAAATATATAAAAATTAATACAATTTATTACTAGTATTATTGTACTTATAATAAAATATTTCTCGAAATAAAAATCGAAAATGTTTTATATTTTTTTTACCCTTGAAATAAAATATGAAGAATATATAAAAAATATTTCTAAGTTTTTCGTGTATAATTGGATAACGAGACTCACGATAAATAAAATATTTACGATTTGGCACTTCACCTCTTCTCTAATACCCTGGACCATTTGGTATTTCGAGCAAATTTATCACAGTTTAACAATAAATACTCCAAGCAATTATCTAGCTCGGTAAGGATCAGTCCATATGTTCGTCATCTACTAGGTTGGAACGGCGGCATTTGAAGAAGGTTTGGAAAAAAATTAGACCAATTTCATTCCTGAATTTCCATAATGGAAATCGACTTAAATGGAATGAGCCTAATAAAAACCTAGAACTGACAGTTCCGCTTTTTAGGAGATATGTCTTCAGGGAAATCAGATATTGAGGTCGTACCCATGACGCGATTTTCGAAATTTTTTTTCAAGTGTCCATCGAACCAACCCAGGAGATGACGAAAATGAGGTCCGTTCAAAATTATATAAATATATATATTTGTATGTTAACGCTCTAGCGGTCGTAATTTTTGTTTGATCGTTACCACACTCGATATTTAAACGTTTTATGTAAAGAGACAGATCGAGTTAGTTAACGGCTGAAATCGAACAAGTGGGAGGGGGGGGCAGCGGGGAGGATTTTCGAAAAATCTCCGTCACTTATACGTCGGATCGAAACATTGTATTGAATCAATCTTATTGCAAAGTAAATTTACTATAAATATTGTTATATACATTTATTCTCTATCTTGAATATTAACCGAGATATTTGCATTTTTATTAAATGTGGGCGGATAACGGACGAGAGTGTTTCGGCCGTTTTAGTAACTGTTCGGCTCTCGTGAAATTTCTCTATTGTAAAACTTCACGTGGGAAATCTGCTTAGTTCACGCAGCCCCTGCATGACGAACTTTTATTTTATGCTTGAGGTTTTTCCTCCTGGGAAGAACAGCTGATTCATACATGCATACCAGACCCCGTTCATAGATTTTCTCTGTTTCCCAAACTTAGAGTGGTCAGCCGTGTTCAAGTGTCGTTAGTAACGACTAGATGATGAGCCCTACAAATGCGAGGATGAATACCTTCCAGTCATCAGCAATTCTGATTCCCAACAGTTTTCCTCTATCATTTTCCAATTTCCTTCTAGATGCCGTTTCTATACTTGTTTAACCACCTCCAAAATATAGTTGAAACACTGACATATACCTTCGCTTGGTAATGGTTGTTTGACCGGTGTAGACTCAACCTACATCTACAATTTGTTTACAAGGAATTTAGAGAATTTGTGTTTAATGATTATATTTTTAAATGCTTTCAAAATGCTTAAAACAAGAACCAGATCGGTTAAACGTTATATACGAAGTTCATCGACCAGTGACGATTATGGTTTCACATATTATTATGTTTCCCTTTAGTGATTTGTTTACATATTTTTATGTACTTATAAAAGAGGAAATACAAATTTCAGTGTGCAGGTAACATTATCTATGCGGTTATAGCTCTTTCTGATTTCATCAGGTGTGATTCTTTTATGTGGGAAATCGGTGTTGACGGATATTTTATGAGAACATGTCAGAACAACGGGAGAATTCGATTAAATAGACGTGATTGAAAAATGATGGTAAGATTTCTCAAATTTGATGATCTCTTAGCAGATTCCCCTTAAGACAAATCAGCAATTGGAGTTGCACTCATTTCATTATTCTTAAAAAAAGAGTTTGGAAATATTTCCCCTGCCGGCGGGAAGCGCCTCAAATGTAAACAAACAGGTCTGCCAATGGCTTATCGGAAAGAAAAACAATAACCGAAACATATCAGAATATAACATATTCATTTTATTGAAAAGTATGTACTATATTTATAATGTATAGAACTGTAATTTATAATGGATCAGAATAATTTTTATCTCAATCAATCAAATTTTAGTTACAAGAACATATTTGTATCTATCTCGTATAATAATGGTCTATGGAAAATAATTTATGGTATTTAAGTTCCGAATAATGAGGTTTATTACATAACAGAGTATTGTTTATATAAAACGAGAAGAAATGGGGGTTTACTGAAGGCTGAAAACTGAAAAATGCAAATAGCTCGGTTAATTAATATTCAAAATAGGGAATAAATGTGTAATAATAATATTTATAGTAAATTTAATTTGCATTAAGATTCATTCTATACACTTTTTCGATCCGACTTATAGTAACGGAGATATTTCGAATTTTCCAAATTCTCCCCCTCTAAACCACTACCTCCCCCTTGTCCGATTTCAGCCGTTAACGAATTTGCTCTTTCTTTTTACATAAAACAACTAAATATCCAGTTTATTAACGATCAAAAAAAATTGCGACCACTAGAGCAAATATATATATATATATACATATATATATATATATATATATATATATATATATATATATATATATATTTGAACGGACCTCATTAGTAGGATTGATGGACATTTGAAGAAAGTTTCGAAAATTGTATCATAAGTACGACCTCAATAGCTGATTCACCTTAAGGGAAATCCGTTAAAATCCGATGGCCTGAAGTGAATTCTGAATGCTGAAAGAGAAGGTACGAATAACGCATTTAATATTTGAGGTACGAAAAAATGTGTAAAACAAAAATTGAGCATAAATAGTATATCAGTGGTAAGCATAATAGTATATGCATATTATTTTAGCCATTATAACGAACTTGATATTTAGGTTTTCTATAACTTTCGACCAATAGTAATAGGTACACACGAGATTGTATTTCTTACCTACTCTAACCCCTCACTCCAGTGAGTCTTTATTCTACCATTAACGAACTTTAACTTCAGTTCTACTTTTAACCCTCCGTCGGGCGCGTGATCTCTCAGATACAGCAGAGAGTGGTGGATTAGTGCTTCGGGTTGTGTGTTTATATGTCTCCCCTCAAGGTCAGTTGTGTCACTTTGTTCGATGGAGTCGTGTGTTTCAACTGTCATTCAGTTTAATCTCCTAGATACCACGCGCCCGATCTCGGAAGTTTTTTTTAAGTCGGTATTTCATAAATATATACATCAATTAAGTTTCTCTTTATTAAATGGAATCATATAAACCTATTTTTCTATTATTTTGCTCATACATGAGCTTTCAAAAAGACTTGTACAAGAAAATATTGTACGACGCAGTGACAACAACAGACGTTTACCAACCGAACTAAGAACGAAATTTGAAGAGTACAGAGACTCTTTGGACCACACATTGAACTCAAGTACAAAACAGCAAAATCATTCCGCTACAATGAACAAAAGAAAATGATGTGAAACATGAAAAACTAAAAAGAAATGTAGGTTTACTAAATACTCTTGTGAGAATTGCAAAACCAAAACTTGTTTACAACATAGTTCCATGCTTTGTACTAATTGTAATACAGCTCTGCAAAATAAATAATAAATAAACTGCTATTTTAAAAAGGATTCGTACATTAAAATTTAGATGATTTTTAATAAGTCTTATCTAAAAGTGATTTCGTGCTACTTATTTTTAATGAAGTTATATTTCCTGTTATGGTTTCTAATCACACACCGAACATTTTAGTGCAAAATATATATTAAAAAAACTGTATTTCCGTAAAAACGGTTGAGGATGATCTCTGAGATCCGAAGAGGTAATATTCTTGACGCGCCCGACCGAGGGTTAAATAAATAGTAATGAAAATTGGAGCGCGTGTTATAGGGTTAAGCCCCTATACAAATTTGTATTTATGTGTGTGTTTATGGGTGGGTGCGCGCGCACGTGTGTGTGTTTTAGCAGATTTCCCTTAAGGGAAATCAGCTATTGAAGTCGTACTCATGACGCGAGTTTCGAAAATTTTCTTCAAATGTCCATCGATCCTACCCAGGAGATGACGAAAATGAGGTCCGTTCAAAATTTTATATATATATATATATATATATATATATATATATATATATATATATATATATATATATATATTTGTCTGTTAACGCTCTAGCGGTCGCAATTTTTGTTTGATCGTTACCAAACTCGGAATTTAAGCGTTTTATGTAAAAAGGAAGATCAAGTTCGTTAATGGCTGAAACCGGTCCAGTGGGAGGGGGGGTTTAGAGGGGGGATATTCGGAAAATTCGAAATATCTCTGTTATTATGCGTCGGATCGAAAAATTCTATAGAATAAGTCTTATTACAAATGAAATTTACTACAAATATTGTTCTATACATTTATTCCTTATCTTGAATATTAACCGAGATATTTGCATTTTTATTAAATTTGGGCCGGTAACGGATTTTTGAGTTTCCCGCCAAAACCTAGTTCGGCCCTTTGCCGTAAGTGTTGGGCTCTTGTATGGAGATTTCTCTATTGTATTACTTCACGTGGGAAATCTGCTTAGTTTACGCAGCCCCTGCGTGACGGACTTTTAATTGATATTGATCATATAATTGAATCGTTCTTAGTACTTAGTATTTAGCCCATAAGTATTTAATGATGGTTTTAGTAGTATAGTTCATTAAATAATGGGTTTGGAATATAATTAAGCTATTTGAACCGAGAATGAAAGTATACAAGGCTGCCAAATGACCCGAGTTTTTCAGCCATTTGCCTTCAGAGAGCCCTCTCATTAATAGTTAAGCCGGCCATTCAAATTAGTAGGGGCTCAAGACTTATTAAATGGCTGGAATTTAGGAATTCTTAGAACGAACTCTTTAAGAACTCTGTGAGCAATTACAAATTTACTTCCCCGCTATAAATAGCACTAATTTCAATTGTTTGTCTTTCTAACCTTAAATATTTCTTGTGGTGGATTTATTTTAAGTTCACTTGTTAGGTATTTAAAAAAAAATATCGAGTACAATGAAATTGAGAAATATTTTTTTTCTATGTTTAATAGAAACGAAGCTTAATGTAAAATATGATGGAGTAATTCATTTGGTAACGAATGTTACCTTCTCACTGAGGGGTTGTGCAAATGCTTGAATTTATGAGGGTGGACTGTATAAATGTGGTTATATGTGATAAAACAAATAAGTCTATTGAAAATGTTGCTTAATAATACATATAATATACAAGGAATACATACATTAAAAGCTACAATATTGAATGCTGATGTTGAGTTATTGTGCCTGGCTCTTTTTCTTTCTAATGTTATTCATTCTCCTTTTCTCCTTATTTCTTCCATTTCTCTCTCCATCCATATCCTCTCCCTTGCCACCCGCCTTGGCTCGAATGCTAGTTAATTAGCCATGTTGTTGGGGCATATTAACAATAAAAAAAATACTTCTTTTATGAACGAGTATGCTCTCTCAAGAAAAGTAGACTGACTGTTAGTCTCTTTTTTAGCAGATTTCCCTTAAGGGAAGTCAGCTATTGAGGTTGTACTCATGACGGAATTTTCGAAATTTTTCTTCAAATGTCCAACGATCCTACCCAGGAGATGACGAAAATGAAACTGTATATATGTATATATATATATATATATATATATATATATATATATATATATATATATATATTTGTCTGTTACCGTTAGCGGTCGCAATTTTTGTTTGATCATTACCAAACTTGATATTTAGACGTTTTATGTAAAAAGAAAAATCAAGTTCGTTAACGGCTGAAATCGGACTAGTGGGACGGGGGGTTTAGAGGGGAGGATTTTCGAAAATTCGAAATATCTCCGTTACTATACGTCAGACCGAAAAAGTGTACAGAATAAATCTTATTGAAAATTAAATTTACTATAAATATTGTTCTATACATTTATTCTGTATCTTGAATATTAACAGAGATATTTGCATTTGTATTCTGCGTGTGGTCGCCAATAGGCTATGTTCGGACTTTCCGCCGAGAGCTCTGGCGGCCGTTTCCATAACTATTCGTCCCTCGTGAATAGGTTTAGAGGTTAGGTTAACTGTTATTTGTGGCTAGAAACTACTGGGTTATTACGCCCTAAATAATGTTTTAGGTTTAGAGGTTTCTTACTACTACAGTTGTTATTAGGCAGATTTCTCTATTGTAAAACTTCACGTGGGAAATCTGCTTAGTTTTCGCAGCCCCTGCGTGACGGACTTTTTTCTTCTACTGCTTTTTGTTCTATGCTAACAGCTGGTACTTGGTGGTTCCCAGGACTGGCACAAAGATGGCAGCACCATGCGGGGAGCTCTCGGAAGGAAGAGATTTGTTTGAGAAACGGGGGGTTTCTTTTGTATTTTTCATTGAAGATGGAACACTTAATATAGCCTTCGAATGTTGAAATTTCATATTTAGGACTGCTTTCCCGTCTGGTTGCCCCCGTCCCCCTTTTATTAATTTTGACATTGAGAATGCGGATGAGACAAAATTAAAATAATTGAAATTCCTCCATATCTTTTAGAGGCACAATAATCTGAAAATACCAATTTTGTTCATCATGAAAAGATGTATACTTTTTTTGCCCAATGCATTGGAACGAAGACATCCTATATAACTTTCAAATGAAATAAATTTAATTGAATTCCTTCGAAACATTTTGGTTATTTAATTTAATTGGAATTCAAGGAAATCATATGGTTCTCACGTCAGAATGTTTTCCCTGAGTTGGTAAATTTTCTTTTTATGATTGCCTTACAGCATACCGTACTTCTGCATGTATTTTTTCAACATGTTTTTGACAGCTGGTCCGGAGTCAAATTTTTAATCAGCTTTTGATGTTATTTTCGGAATTCCTCCTAAACAGGAAGATATTTTTTCCACGTTATTTCCGCAACCGGAGATATGAAACTAATACGTCGTTTCATACATTTTCTGCCCTTGTCTCGTTCTTTTTGTGAAGTCTAATAATATTTTTATTTATTTATTAAGGTCCACTTTTTGAAACCAGGGCTAATTGGGACGGGTTATCTACAGGTTACCACCATATTCTACCCAGAGTGGGACTAAGGAATTTATTTAATGAATTCCGTCACTAAATAAATTCCTTTGTCCAGGCGGGATTCGAACTCGCCACTCTAGCTTTACCATGTGAGATTAAGGTCAACGCTTTAACTCACATGGTTAACTTGAGCCCCAACCAAAACTAGAGTGGCGAGTTCGATTCTCGCCTAGGTAAAGGAAATTATTTAGTGACGAAATACATTAAATAACGTCCTAAATCCCACCCTGACTAGTAAAGGGTGCTAACCTGTAGATAACCCGTCCCAATTAGCCTTAGTTGCAAAAAGTGGACGTTAATGAATAATAAATAATAATATGTTACCTTTATTAACTTAATCGTGGATTTTCTTAATTAACTTATGCTTCTGTTTGTACCTATTTTATGGCAATTTCCGCTCAGCAACTAACTGTTATTGCGGAATACGACCGTTGGTGTCCATTAATTCATTACGAAGGTAAGTAACGAAGTTACTGAGGAATAACACCTTGCTTAAGGTGAGCATTATGTTCCTAACTCCAGTTGCTAACGTCCTGTTTGAATTAAAACTTGTGTAGAAGAGAGCAATTAGATAACGCTATTTTAGAACTGCCTAATAAACTAAAGCTAATAAAGGAGAGAGCGGCGGCGAGTGATATAAGGGTGTGTTTGCCAACTACAGCTCTAAGGGGGGGGGAGTTCTAGCAATGGGGTGGGGGGTGTTTGTGTTCGCCCCTATATACCCAGCGAGAGAGAAGGAGGGAGTTATCTCCTTGTTCCTTGGCTCTTAACCTTTTCACTCCTCTGGAAAATAACCTTCTCCTCGGTTATATTATTTTCTTCGTCCGTCCCTAAACACTCCCTAGGCAATTCCTCAAGCCCCATGTAAACATCTCCCGTTTATTGGGTTCTTTTAAGTGTCGTCTAATCAAAATGGTTTCAAAGTGCTGGGCGTTGAAAGTGTTTAAAAACCAAGGTTCACAAAATTTGTCTTCGCTTGCCTTCGTGAGGTCGAAAACTAATTCTTAAATAAACACTTGATGTCGGCACCAAATGATTCCCTTGGAAGCCAATTATATATATGAAAATTGAATTATTTATTAACGTCCACCTTTTGCAACTAAGGCAGGTTTTCTACAGGTTCAACCACCTTTTAGCAGGTTTCCCTTAAGGTATCTGTGGACTATATTGGCTGCTGTCAGTTCGTAGTTCTGTTATATCGTGGGGTATGTCAAGGTTATTTCGTTGAATACATGCAGTGTATGTGTTTTATCGTTAGGTGCTTGTTGCAGTATTTGCATTTAGGGTTGTCTTCCCTCGTTATTAAATGCCATATATTGTTACGTGTGGCCGATCCTGAGTCTGGCAAGAACAACTTCCTCCCGTCTAGTGCATCTATGGCAAGATAGCCACTCCTTAATGGTACTTTTGATACTGCGGAGGTGGTTGTTTTCTTTCTTTCGTTCTGATCGTCATTTGTCCAGAAACATTAAGATATACTAATGAGTGTTCTACAGTATAACATTGACGACAGTGATAACATATTTGCAGTGAGTTACGGTGTGAAAATTTGGTATCAGTCTACAGCTGCAGAGTTTTACTCGTTTAACAGAGCCGAAGTTGAGAATCCCATCAGAATCAATTAATCAGGTGATAATAGGGAAAGGACGCCAGCAACGGTGAGGCCGTTGTTGTTTTCCTTCTCTTTAAATCAATAATTCAGATTCACATAGAATTAAAACCCTCAGCGGATACACCCTTACATTTTTCCGCTGTTTTCGTTATTCCAATACCTGAGTGGTTTTTCCCCCCGCATACGATACATTGATCAATACTGTTTTTAGCAGCTTTGCTTTCAGCTTTTGGGGTCGTATTCATGTCATAACGCGATTTACGAAACATTTCCTCAAATGTTCATCGAACCTACCTACGTGATGACGAAAATGAGGTTCGTTCAAAATTATATATACATATCTATTTGTCTTTTACCGCTCTAGAGGTCGCACTTTTAGTTGTATCGTAACCATACTCGATATATAAGCGTTTCATGTAAAAGCACAAGATCAAGTTCGTTAACTGCTGAAATTGGGCTGGGGGGGGGAGATTAGAAGGAGAAGTTCGAAAATTCGACATATCTCCTTTATTATAATTTAGACCAAAAAATTGTAAATATCCTATCCTATTGCAACTTAAATTACCTGTAAATGTTGCTTTATATATATTTTCTCAATTATGATTATTAACAAAGATATTTGATTTTTTGTTGTTTTCAACTTTCAGTAAACCCCCATGTGAACTCATATCCTATTAATAATATGCTGTAAAATCATGAGCCACTTTATTCATAGCTTAAATATTATATGTTGCTTTAAATAGATTTTTATTATGCGAGATAATTGCAAATTTTAATCAATAGCCGTTCCATGTATTTTTCTGTGACTCAAGTATTAAGTGAGCTATTCATATTTTCTTGTATTCAGCCTTCAGTAACCCTCCACCCCTACCCACCCCCCCTACTCGTCGGTTTTTTACATATAAATTAAGAATACGTGGTGCTAAGAGATCACACACTACAAACACGGCTGATTAGGAAATATTCACACGAACATATTTGCATCTGTCTCGTAAAATAAAGGTCTTTGGACAACAATATTTAGTATTTAGGCTTCAAATAATGTGGAATTATATAACTGAGTGTTGTTTATGTAACACTAGTAGAAGTGGAGGTTTGATGAAGGCTGAAAACTGATACATGCAAACATCTCGGTAAATGTTCAAGATTGAGAATAAATATATATAATAATATTTATAGTAAATTTAATTTATAATATGATTGATTCTATACACTTTTTGGATCCGACTTATAGTAACGGAGATATTTCGACTTTTCAAATTTCTCCCCCTCTAACCCCACCCCCCCTCTCACTGGTCCGATTTTAGCCGTTAACGAACTTGATCTATCTTTCTTTTTACATAAAACGACGAAATATCGAGTTTGGTAACAATCAAACAAAAAGGGGGACCGCTGGAGCGGAACAGAAATATATTTATATATATATATATATATATATATATATATATATATATATAGATAGATAGATAGATAGATAGATAGATAGATAGATAGATAGATAGATAGATAGATAGATTGATAGATAGATAGATACTATTTTGAACAGACCTCATTTTCGTCATCCACTTGGTCGGAAAGATGGACATTTGAAGTAAAATTTCGAAAATTGCGTCATGAGTACGATCTCAGTAGCTGATTTACCTCGAGGGAAATCTAAAAAAGAAAAAAAAATCAAATGATTATTCAGGACATTTTTATATTTCGACTTGTTCCGCGTCCATGTGAGGGAGCCTCACGAGGAGAAAATAGAATATTATGAAAATATTATATTACGACAACTGCAACATCCTTACTTATATAGGACCTTCCACTAGCTGTGTCAGTCAGAGAATGGCTTAAGAAGTATGGCGGGTCAAGTCAGCTGATTTAGATCGACGTGTCACAAAATAAAAATATCGATTATACCTAATGAAGTGCATTCTAAATAAATCAACTCACTTGACCCACCGTCATTTTTAATTAATTCTTTAACTGGCACAGCTAATGGAATGTCCTATGTAACGACGTTCCTATGTAGTTATCTCTGAGTATTATATTTTCTCCTGATGAGACGCCTATAGATGCGAAACCAGTATAGAAATAAAAGTTAATTTAAATAAGTCATATTTTAAAAATGAAACAGTTTTATAAACACTCTAGGGCTCGTGGGATCTTGAAAGAGATTCTTTGTCCTCGTGTTGTTGTTTTTTTTTTTATTTGTAATTTATTTGTTTGTGCGAATTAAAAAAAAAATACTGAAACAGTTTTTCTGAAGGTGCGATCAAAATTATGTATTTTTCAATACCTACAAATATATTGAAATATTAATTTTTGATTTTAAAATGAATAAAAATACCTGAAATAGTCAACGATTTTATACAGCTCAGTGAATTTTATTTATAAACTGAATATGTTGGAATGATGATCGTAAGAACCCATTTTGTCATTTAAAAACGTAATGAATATCTTTCCTTTGAGGAAATTCAAAATAAAGTTCTATGTCCTCACTTGAATACTTTTGGTTAGTGATTTATTTGGGTTTATATTTACTCTGTATGTTTATTTAATGAATGAATATATATTTTTAGTCTAAAGAACTTTCATAAGAGCTACTTAGCGAAATGGAGCTGTATAAACACTGAAATTATATAAATAACTCCGTCCTTAAAGCTGGTTCTCAGAACGTTATATCTATTGATATGTATTTAAATACTTGAATATAAATTAATAGGGGAATAAAAGTTCATGGAATTACTGAAACCTTCTAATGTTTTAGTAATTGATAATACTGGGAAATTCTCCTAATGAATATGAAATATTCACAAATACCGTAAAAAAATAAAATTAAAATGAAACATTAAAAATTAGATGTTGCGTGAAACTTTTTAGGCCCAGCCACGAAAAATGTTGAATGTTCACGTTTACACCCATTGAAAAAAAATCTCGTTTTGGTATAGGCAATATACACTAGAATCAGAAGATTGTATTTTTTTCTCCGATAATTGATCCTTATTGGTTCACCTTTGTACCCGTTGTCACAATTCATAAATTCACTTTGTGAGTGAGCTTAGATCGTAGCCATTTCTGATAAATGCATCCTAATTTCTTTTTGACAAGACGAAATTATGAAAAAGTAATAAAGGTTTCACAAGGTTTCAAAAAAAAAATTCTCGATAGAAGGTACAATAAAAAAGTTAAATACAAAAGAAATCGTGATGAAAAAGGAAAAGATAATAAAAAAAAGGATTTATATATAAATAAAAAAATAATAATAAATTGATAAGATCAATAAGACTGCTGATATCATTGACATTGCAGTACCCAATGATGAGAATATTCGAAAATCCTATGCCAAAAAATATCAAGAATTAGCTATCGAGCTCAAAGAGGCAAACTGAAATCTGCCGTAGTTACGGCTATTATAGTATGTTCAAATGGACTTGTGCCAAAAACCACAATAGCAGGCACCAGGAATTTTAATCTTCCTACAACAATTATAAAAGAAGCACAGCAAGCGGTACTTCTTGATACTGCAAGAATTGTGCAAAAAAATTTAAATTCCCCTTAATATGTCACAATGAACAATCTCCATATCGGTGGATTTTCCCCCGATATGGATTTTATTCCAGTTTTTACTGGTTTGCTCTGTTTTGTTTTCAGCCTTCGAGAAAAACCCCACTTCTACTCATGTTATATTAATAATAAGCAGTTATATCGTGAACAACTTTATTAAAAGTTTAAGTCCCAAATATTGTTTTCATTGAACCTTTACTATGTGAGATACTAGCATATACGTTCTGTGGTGACGTCATCAATTAGGATTTTACGTTCAAGCTTAACACCATAATCTATATTTTACTGTTTCATTCTACACTAAAGAACAAGTCTTTAGGACTAAAATCGGCCAAGACTCGAGGTTAGAGCAGGGAATTCGATAATTCAAAATATCTTCGTAGTTATGGGTTGGATTGAAAAATGCTATAGAACCAATCTTGTTAAACTGTTTATGCTGTGCAATTGCTGTACATTTTCTCGTGACTGAAATATGGTGCAAGTTATTCGTACTTATTTTTTTCAGCATTCTGCAAGCCCCCTACCACTAGTAATCGGATTTTTACTTAAAAATAGATAATTTATTGTGAGATGAGATCACCAGTGTCATCCAGAATCTGCTTAGTTTTTTTTTTATTTTTTTTATTATTTTTTTTTATTTTACGTCCACTTTATGCAACTAGGCTAATCGGGACGAGTTATCTACAGTTTACCATCCTTTTCTAGCCAGGGTGGCCCTAAGGAGTTTATTTAATGAGGCCGTCATTAAATAAATTTCTACTGCCCAGGGCGGGATTCGAACCCGCCACTCTAGGTCTGCCATGCGAGATTAGGACCAACGCCCTAACTCGCACGGCCAACCCATGCCCCAATCTACTTAGTTTATACAACTCCTTGCGTTGTTGGCTTTTATCATTTATTCCTATGTTTTGTCTGTTAATTCAGTATTGCGAGGAGTAAGGACTTAGAATGTTTATGATCTAGACAGGAAATGTCTATTAACAAAAAATAGAACTACATAGGGTCTGTATGCACCACATGAGTGAGTAGTCCGAAATTAGTATGGTTTTTCTTATTCATCTGTCTCTGTTATAATAAAACTTTTTAGTTTTTATTAGTTGTAGTATAAACCGTAGATTTGATGTATATTTTTACGTCTTTGTTGTTTCTAGGAGCAGATTTTCCGTACGGGAAATTCAGGTTGTACTCATGGCACGATCTTTGAAAATTTTCAAAAAATTCCAAGTCGGCTCTGGAGTAGAAGGGGTTTAGAGGGGGACTCGAAAATTTAAAATATTTTCGCTATTATGAGTCGGACCGTAAAATGTTATAGAACCTATCTTGCTAAACTATTATTGCTCTACAGTCGTTGCTTAAAAAAAAAGAAAAAAGTATATATGTACATTAAAAGTCATTTAATTGTAATATTGGCTAGTTATGATGCCAGTTGAAAATATGTACTTGTAAGGGAGAAAATATATGTTTATGTAATATAATATATAATGAAAAAAGTGTATATACTATTATTATATAGGATAAGTAAGTATATAGCCAGTATTAAGAAGTGTAAATAGGTACAACGTAACTCGTATTACTAGCACACATCTTTAAGTAAATATTAATAAATAAAAATGTTTTTTTATTTTTTTTTAGATTTAGTTAAGAAATAATTGTATAGAAAATTAGTAAATTTAATACCCTTAGTATATGACAAGAGCGGTATTTACAATATATTATTTAATACATAGAGTAAAACAGCGACTTGTAAACAGCATTATACTACTATAAAGGGCATAATAACCTAGTTGCTGATTGCCCAAATTAGATTAATCCTAATCCTAATCTACAGTTATTGTTCTATGTTTTTTTTTTTGTAACTGAAATACTAATCGAGATATTTGTACTTCTTAATTTACATAGAAATACAGAATATGTGGGAAATCTGCGTCGGTTACGCATCCCCTGCGTGATGGCATAAATTTATACACCTTGAAGTTTGCACAACATACCCTTCAACTTGAATGTCATATTTGTTTTTCCGTTCCAAATTATACTCACAATCCTTCCATTAAAACCGAAATTGTGATTTTTGACGGAATTCGAAAAAGGAAACGATTTTGATTTGGCAATATGCAACTCTGTCCTGACGGCTTCGGGAGCCACAACAAGATAAACCAGTTTCCGATTATAGCCAGAGGCTTCTGGAAGTAATTAATCCGTTAATAATTGCGTATCGATAAGTGACAGCTCCAATTTAGGCTTTCGATGAAGAGTAATTCTCCCATCTGATGATGACGTTGTTGATGATGATGGGCCTGTGCCTAACCGCCTGGAGGTCAGACTTATTCAATAAAAGCCCCGGCAGAGTATTATGGGCGAGATGCAATTTCTCCCATTAACTGCCTAATTCCAATTATCACGTTCGTCCACCGTACTCTATCGACCTACTCCCACTCCCGCTCTAATATAGCCCTCCCATCTCCTTCGTTAGCCGATATTATTTCTCCTTTTTTTTTTTTTTAATTTCATTTTCCCAATATTCTTAATTGCTCCGTCTCCAAAGTTGCCTACGCCAAAATTTACCAAGGAAATTAACTCTCCGGATCTTCTGTCTCCGCATTCAAAATTGATACCCGTTTAATTGAATTCCTAATAACTGGGATTCAGCAGGATCCGTAGGTCCTTACGAATGGTTTAAAAAACTAAAATACCGGTAAATACTAATAGTCATTTTCACTTGAAATAATTATTGTCTTAATTACTTATTAACCTATCTTTCACAACAAACGTGGTGTTTCTCAAATTACAGCGCAACAACAAAAACTATTACGTGAAACAGGAAGGATTAGACGACCACAACAAACAAATTAAATAATTGAAATGTTTAAGAGGGAGATAAAAAACTGGGAGTAGGAAGAGGACTATTATTTAAGCAAATTAGAAAAGTAGAAAGTATAATTTGGAATATCAGAATAAGCTGCGTAAACTAAGTAGATTTTCCTTTTGCGCCACATATTTGCATTTGTCCCATAATGTAAAAGTTCATTGAAAACAATAATTGGCATTTAGGCTTCAAATAAAGTGCGTCATCATATAACAGCTAATTGTTAATATGGCATGAGTAGGTGTGGGGGTTTACTAAAGGCTGAAAACTAAATAAGCCAAATATCTCGGTTAATAATCAAGATAGTGAAAAAACGTATATAAAAATAACTATTGAAAATTTAATTTGAAAACAACATTTACTCTATATACTTTTTTCCGACGTATAATAACGGATATACACTCAACCGCAAAAAAAACCGGACACTTCATTTTTGTCGTATTAAAAGCTAATTTTCAGCAATTTTCTTTATGTGGGTATTCTAGTTATTACAGAGAATTTAGAGTCTAAGTCCATTGAACTAATCCCTTCAGGATTAGTAAACAATTAGATAAAACTCAGATTAGATTTATTTGTCGTGAAGTTGATCTATTCTAAACTGTAAGTAGTTTTTCGCATATTTATAACATCTTAAATTATTAACCAAGCATTTTCTTTAATTAATGTTTTATTTTTATTTTGGTCCAGAATAATGGGTCTTTCAAACTTAGATGGAAGGCCGGAGCTTTACGTTACATTGCCGAAACGCTTGGGGTAGCGAAGTCTACCATTCACTGTAATAGAAATGAAGAATAATTTTTTTTTTTAAATGTGTTAATTTATCTTTTTCATTTTTTTTATTTCGTAAATAATCAATAAAAATTATTCACTTTTGGCAGATTTTGTTTAAATAACCTATAGATTATCCAATTATTTTAATTAAAAAGATTAATATACATATATATTAAGTATTTAACAAAATTATAAGACTAAATCTAAGTGTCCGGTTTTTTTTTTTGCGGTTGAGTATATTGTGAAATTTTGAAATTCCCCGACTCCTACTGGTCCGATTTCTGCCGTTAACGAAATAGATCTTAAAAAATTAGTGATACGCCAATGACCCAACTTCACTAATCTGAAATCACAGAAAGATTAGGATCTACAGTGATTTCATTTCGTTAGTTTGCCTTAGATTAGATTTTGTAATTATAAGGCTAGCTGTTAGGTTACCCAATAAAATTTGTCATTAAATAGTAACGAACCTAATATTGATCCTTGTTCAACGCCAACTGTAATTCAAGCTAGTCCAGGGCTTTGAAAATAAAATGATATTTCTTCCAGATGGAGGCAATAGGAGTTCCCAAGTGCCATAAGAAATTGAAAATTTACTAATATGAAATAATGCTTGAGCAATATTAAAATAAAAAAAATACAAAGCACCGGGTAAAACAAGAATATGCTAGGTGAAATAATATATTAATAACCTCTTCTGGGGCACTTGTAGTTCATATTCGACGGATAATTGTGATAAATCTCAATGCCCAAATCTTATCATCAGCTCGCAACAGGAGATTACCTTTAAAATGTTATTTATTAACATCTACTTTGTACTACTACCCTTAAAGGTTCCCTTTAGAAGCTAAATGGTTAATATCGAGTTTAATAGTTTATTAATTATTAATCATACCTTTACTACACATTTTTATTTTAGTTAATTTAATTTTTTCACAAGGTTAGATAGACGATCTAACTATTAGGTTAGATAGGATGTTCTTTTTACAGCTGCTTTGCCTGCAGAATTCTCTAGTTCACATCTTGGCTATATTAAACCTATAAATAGAGGCTGCAGCTGTTGCTTCAAGAATATAGCTTTGCACCAGTGCCAATGCACTGCGGTTACTACCAACTAATGTATTTCTTCACTTCTCTGTGTGTGTGTGTTTGCGCGTCCGATCGTGTGTGCCTGTGTGTAATAGCTTAGTTTTGTGGATGATTCCTGTATTAGAGTTCAATAATTTTTATGTTGATGGTCGGAATTATAGGGAATATATTTGGATTATGTATTTCAATAGCTCTCACAGGAACATTGAAAATTATATTAAATCTGCCACCTGGAAGATAAATCTTGCTACTTTATCAGTTGATGGATCGGCCGTTATTTCAAAAACTCTCTATAGAACATTAAAAAATACATTGCATTACGTACATTACGTTCTACCTCCTGAGAGATAACTTCAGCAATGTTATTAGCTAATAGACTAACCCTTATTTAGACAGCTCACTCATGAACATTATGAAATTCATTGAAAATATTGGTTCAAACGTTGTAACAACCGCTGGAATGCGATTAATAGCAACAACTCGATCAAGGGTAATAATAATATATTAACTCGAAGTCTTGAAGGTTCATTCTGGCTACGTTTACAGCTGATGGATTTACTAATATTTCAACAGCTCACTCCAGGGGAATAGAAAGATACATTAACTCTTACTTCTGAAGGTTCACTCATGCTAAGTTATCAGCTGATTAACTGCTCCTTATAGAAACAGCAACAGCTGGGCATTAAAAGCTCGTCACGCAGGGGCTGCGTAAGCTAAACAGATTTCCCACGTGAAGTTCTACAATAGATAAATCTACACACTGATTACACTTAGCAACACGGTGTGTTGTTCACTTATTATTAAGTGAATAAATGGAAACGGTAATGAGAAATCATTCAGTCGATTTTAATAATCTCCTAACGGAAAGCGTCTTGGAATTGGAAACAAACCGGTTAGGCAATCTCTCAGGGCAGACAGATAGATAGAAATATTCTTCACCGGAAAGAAAAACTGTGGAAAACCATTACTGTATATAACATATTAATTTTATTGAAAAATATTTACTATATCTATTACTGTAATTTATAATGAATCAGAATAATTTCTATTTCTATCACTCAAATTTAGTAATCCAAGAACTTAAGACGGGGGGGGGGGGCTGGTCAACAGAACATAATTGCATATATCTCGTATAATAAAGGTCTCTTGAATACAGTATTCGATATTTAAGCTTGGAATAAATTGGTTATATAACAGAGTATGGTTTATGTGACATGATTAGGAGTAGAGGTTACTTAGTACGTTTAATTTGCAATAAGATTGGATCTATACAATGTTTCGATCCGTCGTATTGTAACGGAGATTTATTAATTTTATTTATTTAAGCAGGAGCACCTGTATAAATAACTAAAATAAAAATTCGAAAAAATAAATAAATAAAATAAAATTCGAAAGGGAGATATTTCGAATGTTCGAAAATCCTCCTCTCTAACCCCCCCTTCCCACTCTTCCGATTTCAGCCAATAACGAAATTGATCATTCGTTTACATAAAACGTTTAAATATCGAGTTAGGTAACGATCAAACAAAAATTGCGACCGCTAGAGCGTTAACAATGTAATGTTGAATGGACCTCATTTTCGTCATCTCCTGGGTAGGATCGATGGACATATGAAGAAATGCTTCGAAAATCGCTTCATGAGTACGACCTCAATAGCAGATTTCCCTAAGGGGAAATCTGCTAAAAATACGTTAACTCTACGTTCTGAAGGCCGAATGTGGTTTCGTTATAATCTGAAGAATATATCAATTTTTAACTGCTCAATCAAGAGGATAGGAAAATATATTAATCTTCCTTCTCAAGGTTCACTCAGGCTACTTTATCAACTGGTGAATGTATCGATATTTTCACAGCTCACTCAAGGGGAAAGAAACATATATTAACTCTTCCTTCTCAGGCTCCACTCAGGCTACTTTATCAACTGGTGAATGTATCGATATTTTCACAGCTCACTCAAGGGGAAAGAAAAATATATTAACTCTTCCTTCTCAGGGTTCACTCAGGCTACTTTATCAACTGATGGATGTAACGATATTTTCACAGCTCACTCAAGGGGAAAGAAAAATATATTAACTCTTCCTTCTCAGGGTTCACTCAGGCTACTTTATCAACTGATGGATGTAACGATATTTTCACAGCTCACTCAAGGGGAAAGAAAAGTACAATAACCAATCAACAACAATTCTTCCTTCTGATGGTTCACTCAGGCTACTGATGATTGAGCTGTATAGCAACGTTTCGTTAATGCGCATTATGTCTACTTTGCGTCCTGAATGATCCGTCAGGCAACGTTATCTATCAAATGGATTGATATTTATTTCAACAGCTCTTTCGAGAGCAGAAAAAAATAAATAAAATTAACTCTGTTCACAACTCAAAATCGTGAGTCTACGATGGGTGTGGAGTATAATATTGAACATGGAATTAATCCTCACCGAACATAATTGAGGCGTTCAGAAGGCAATCTGACTAACTCCAATTTTTAAAATTCGTGAGTAATAACATCGTTGGGTGGCATTACTGAAAACTTGTCACTAACCAAGACGGACTAACTCCACAGTTAAATGTTTCGGCACCAGAATGCGCTATCTGCTCTGGCAACTTAACATTTGACCCTTGGTTTCAGTGGTCAAAGTGATTAACTCCAAATATATTTGAACCCAGACCTCACCATCAAGAAAATGTACGATTTGTATGATTTAGTGGTGTGGGGAAAACCCAAAAACTCCTGTTAAAAAAAAATGTACTACCATGTATTTTCGACTAACTTCAATCTGCACTTTAAACCACCGCTTAAAGATCGCCAAGTGTGCGACAGTATTCAAAAATAAGACTTTTACTGGCAAACAAAGATGAAAAGAAATTATTAGAAACTGAGAAGGAGCTGTATTTAAGAAAGGTGCAAAAAACCAGAGAATGTTTAAGAGAAGACCAGAGTAGATGTCTGTGGATTACTATGTGCTAACTTTTGATCTACAGAAAGCTTTGGCTTTCCCAAAACTGTCAACATCTGTAGCCTACGTAATTGGTAAGTCTATAATTTTGGTGTTCATGATTTTAATAACAAAAAAGGTTACATGTACGTATTGCCCAAAAACTGAGGGTTCAAGAGGTTCCCAGGAAATAAGCTCTTGTCTAATAAAACACCTGACTGTCTATGCCATAATGCCAAACACATTGTAACACATTGTGTACTCCTGTGGCGGTCAAAACCACAATATTAAAGTTGTTCTCTCACTTCTGAAAATCATAATACTGAAACTATTGATTTAAAGTTCCTTGTACCAGGACACAGTTACCTTACAAACGATTCAGATTTTGCTTTTATTGAAAAGAGAGCAAAAACTACTTCTCACATTTTTTTCTCCAAGGAATTGGTATGACATTAGCCTTGGCTGCCGGAAAACAACCAAGTATGTCGTTACAGAAATGAATCATGAAGATTTCTTTTCAACAGAAAACTTAGAAAAATGTAGCACCAACAGGAAAAGAAGTGTCGAAGGTGACCTAGTTAACTGGCTGACAATAAGATGGATCAGGATTGAGAAAGCCGAACCATTTGCTATCAAATACAAAACTTCTTTCTTACCAGAGATGCCATTTGGAAAAATTAATATCCGAAAGACAAATGGAAATGGACGTCCTTTAGAAAGCATTGCTGAAGTTCCACAAGATCTTCTGTATAGCACATCAAGACCGATCACCATGGCAAAAAAGAAGGATCTAATGGACCTCTTGAAGTTTATACTTCTTATTCATCACCACTATTATAAAAACTTGAAGACTGCAAGAAATATCCTGCAACATGAACCTGTCAGTGATGACGACTGCATCACATTTGCCGAATAGAGACAATGAACAAAGATGTATTTTATGCAACTTTTCAAGTTTTATGTGTATTTTCAGTAATATTTCATTAATAACATTGGTTACTATACATTTAAAATAAGTTTGTTTGGGCATATTTCCTTAATAAAAGTACTTAAAAGTATGCAAACTACTCAGAATATTCTGTCAATACCTTTCAGTTGGCAATGTGAAAAAGTGGTTTTTGTACGGGATAGAGATACACTGAAGTTTATTTTATGCATTTATACAGTACTGAAAATCTATTGTAAGAAATTAAATGAATTTATTCTCAATATTCTAAAACAAATTTTTAGTTTTTTATAAACAAATAACTTTAACTGCTTCTACTGAACATTTTTATTTGTTGGAGTTAGTTCACATTGGCTTCTGAACGCCTCAATTGTGTCCCCTACGTTGTGTCTGTTACCTTAACAAAAAACCACCCCCTCAAAGATATTCATGAAGTTATATTTTTAACTTAAAAAATATATTGATATTTTACTTTTAAAAGAGTTTTGAAGATTCAATATAAAATGACTGGAATGGGTTTGAGCGTGTGTCGGGGAACACTTTCGAGACCAAATCCAGGATGAATTATTTACATGACGCAATGGAAGCGGAAGTGAGCTTTGTAACTGAAGGGCCGTGGCAGGTTTCGTTTCGTCCTTTCCGGTACCGCTTACAATATATTCCACCACAATCTCTGCTTCCGCCCGACGAGAGACAGCCGTCCCCATGTGACACATATGTTTTATTTCCTCGTATGCAGGAAACGGTATGACCAATAACTCCAAGCCGCCCGTTGGTTCGATCCCCTATTACTGTATTCATGTACAGCAGGCGAGGCTGTGTAATCCTGGCTCAATTATAAATAACTAGTGGCTCAGCCCCGAACCGCATCCACCCTCCCCTACCGCCATTATTGCATTAGCCCTTGTTTCCATATTGCACATTGCCAATGTATATAGTTTCTATAGATATCTCTATTGTTTAATTTGCATACGCCAGTACTATAAATTGTTGATTTTATCAGTAAGGGTATTTTCAATAGTGCTTTACTTATTGACATAACAGTATACCTTTCATAGCATGCATTTTAGATAGTCTACTAAATAATGAATAAAATCATTTTCATTTACAATATAGTCCAAATTGATGTCAGAAGGTCAAGTTATTTAATAAATGTTACGCTTCAATGCACGAGTTTATTAATAATTCTGTACATGTTTTGCTACAATTCCTACGCCTATGGAGTCATCAAACCGTGAGCAGGATGCTTTGATTACTCCATTACAAAAGTTTTAGATTGTTACTTCCTGCTCTTCTGCAAGAAATACTGGGTTTGCCTGTGTGGAATTTGTCACAGTCGTGTCAATCACTTTTACTATTTCATATCATTTGTTCTGTTTCTCTCATGGGTGTATACTTTCTTTTATACTTCTGTACCTGTTTATCACCAAAATTAAATAAAAGTCCGTCACGCAGGAACTGCGTAAAGTAAGGAGATTTCCCTCGAGAAGCTTAGTAATAGATAAAAATAAGAAATGTTTCAGTCAATTTTAATAACCTACCGACAGGAAGCGTTTCAAATGTGAAATAACAGTTCTGCCTGCCTCACACCTGAAAGAAAAACAATTACTGAAATTTATGAGAATATAACATATTAATTTTATTGAGAACTATTTACTATATCTAGTAGTGTAATTAAATATAAGTCAGAATAATTGTTATCTCAATCAATCAAATTTTCGTAAGACCTTAAGTCGTGGGGGGGGGCACCAAGACATATTTGAATGTATCTCGTATAATAAAGGTCTCTTGAATACAGTATTTGATATTTAAGCTTGGAATAATTGTAGTTTATTATATAATAGAGTATTGTTTATGTAACAAGAGTAGAAGTCGGGGTTTGCTGAAAACTGAAAAATGCAAATATCTCGGTTAATATTCAAGATTGAGAATAAATGTATATAACAATAATTATAGTACATTTAATTTGCAGTAAGATTGGTTTTATATACTATTTCGATCCGACGTAAAGCAACGGAGATATTTCGAAAATCCTCTCGTCTACACCCTCCCCCTGATCTGGTTTCAGCCGTTAACGAACTTGATCTTTCTTTTTACATAAAACGTCTAAATATCGAACTTCATAATGATTAAACAATAATTACGATCGCTAGGGCGGTAACAGACAAATATATATATATATATATATACAGTTTTGAACGGACCTCATTTTCGTCATCTCCTAGGTAGGATCGATGGACATTTGAAGAAAAATGTCGAAAATCGCGTCATGAGTACGACCTCAATAGCTGATTTCCCTTAAGGGAAATCTGCTAAAATGCTTCCTACATCCTGTACAGTCTCATACAGGATTCTTATTAAATTTAACACATTTCAACGGAGACATTTCGAATTTTTAGGATTTCCTCCCTCCTCTTAATTGTCAGATTCCATCCATTAACTTTACTTTAGTTTCACATAAAACGTTTAAATGTTTAGTTTGGTAACGATTTATAATAATCTAAATGGTAATATATGTTTAAAATTAAACAGACCTAATACTCATCATCAATAGCTGATTTCTCTGTAGAGAAATTTTATAAAATGTCGAGAGGAGAAAGAATTAATACTCGGATTTCAATGTAATGGTATTATTAATAATGCTTTTTGTATTTCGCAACCCCCTCGGCACCCTTCAGATGCATGTAGTTATTATTAGATTATTTACTGCTCCAATTGAGTTTTTAGATTCGTCTAATATGTAGTTCACATCCAACAACAAAAAATCAAAATGCCATTTCAGATGGCACATATATCAGCTGATCCTGTGTATATTCTTTATAAATTTTTGTATATGTTAATAAATATACAGTGTATAAAATAGTCTATGTGGGAGTGTGCAAAATGGGCCTTCAAGCTCACGTTGCAGCCTTAAGCTTCGTTTGCTGCTAGCACTCGTTGAACAATGGTTTTGTAGTCAGGATCCTTAGTATTTCCCAAAAACGTTCGCACTACATCCTTGAACGATAACCAATCATCTTATTCCCTTCTCATTCATACTCTCCTCTAAGATGGTGTCGGTTAGAAGTTTTCTTATGTCGGGTCCAATGAAAACTCCCTCTTTCAACATTGCTTCTGACAGCTTCGGGAATTTTGTACAGGGTGGTCCACGGTAAACGGACGTGACATAACGTCTAATCAATGAATAATAATCATGATTACATAAACCGTCCGTTTCCCGTGGACCACTCTGTACGTAGATATTTAAAACAGAGACCCATCCTTTTGCAGCGATTTTAGAAATTGTTTTTTTAACCCCTATTTGATACGGAGGAGGGGAAACAAAGTCTTTTCTGGTGGTACCAAAGTAGTATGATAATATTTTTCACTCCATGTTTTAAAGTTCCTCGGGGTGGCCAATCACTTTTAGTTTGGTGTTTTTCTCTTACTCTACTATCCCACAAGCACAAGAAGCATGGGTATTTAGTACAGCCTGCCTGCTGACCCAAAAACATCACGAGTAATTTGAAGTCCCCACAAACCATCCATTGTTGATCCCGATTTTTTTTTATTTTTACATAGAAGCTCAGGTTAGCCACATGTGAGTTAAAGCGTTAGCCTTAATCTCACATGGTAATCCTAGAGTGGCGAGTTCAATTCTTGCCTTGGCAAAGGAAATTATTTAGTGATGGAATTCATTAAATAACAACCTAAGTTTCACCCTGGCCTCACCTGTAGATAACCCGTCCCAATTAGCCGAAGTTGCAAAAAGTGGATGTTAATAAATAATAGTAATAATAATATATTTTTTATAAATTATTAAATTAAAAAAAAACACACATAGGTTTATTACTACTGAACATAAACTCTGCAAATCACATGGAAACCTATGTGATAGAATGTTTTTGAATATTTTTCCTGTTTTTGGAGGGCAGAATATATAAGATAATGTTGCAAAATTCTTTGCAGTTTTTTAGTCACAGACATTTATGACATGTACGATATTTAATCGTTTCTTGGAGAAACAAAGTCATATTCATTAATGGATGAAATCAATTCACGGGAGTTGTGGATTTAAAGAAGGAGAAGGAGCGTAATCATATATATATATATATATATATATATATATATATATATATATATACTAGCTCAGATACCCGGCTTCGCCCGGGAATTGATTTGAGGCTGAATGGTGTAGGTATTTTTTTGGCAAGGCTTTACTTTGCACAATATTTTGACATTTACCCGTCCCAGTGTTTAGGGTTAATACCCGTTGTTGGCATTTGTTAATAATAAAATTAATTTTTTATGTAAGTCTTCACTATCCTCCAAATTGTCATATTTTCCGTCTCCTGTGCATTATGCATAGATTTCATTAAGGACAAAATATTAACATTGATTTGAATTAATTTTTCCAGGTGAGGTACCTGATAGTTCAAATAGGAATGAATTGTTGAGCATATCAATATTTCTACGCAAATTACTTGCTCCACACATTGTTCCTGGAGAAATGTATAAAACAAAAGTTAATCTAAATAACAAAGTAAATAACTTTTGTTATGTGCATGTTTGTCGAAAAACAAATAGACAATGAAATATCCCGAATTTTTATTTCAGGCCTCCCTTACAAACCCCTCTCCCGTTCTAACTTAAACATTTTAATATAGCTTATAATAATGGAAGAATTAATGCTAATTGACATACCGAGTTTTGTTAAGTTCGGTCCAATCGTTAGCGCCCAATAAAATAGTTGACTCCCGCTTTAGTTTATAGTGTATATGTCGTTTATACATTGTTAAAAGACAAAAATGATTATCACAAAAGTTACTCTAAATAACAAAATGAACAACTTTTGTTATGTTCATATTTGCCGAAAAACGAATAGAAAACGAAATACCGCTATTTTAAATTTCTGGCTTCCTTTATAACCCCCACTCCTGCCCGTCCCTAGAAATGTTGGTATGGCTTATTATAATGAAAGCGTTAGTGCTAATACACATACCGAGTTTTATTTATTTCAGTTGGGTCTTTTGTCCCAAATAAAATTGTTCACTTCCGCTATAGGTTTTAGCGTATATCTCTTTTATAATTCAGTATACGAAAAAAGTATATATAACAAATGTTACTCTAAATAACCTAAATATCCTATTATATATATATATATTTATATATTTGTCTGTTACCGCTCAAGCGGTCACAATTTTTGTTTACTCGTTATGAAACACGATATATAAGTGTTTAATTTAATAAGAAAGATCAAGTTCGTTAATGGATGAAATCGAAAATGGGAGGAGAGGTTTTTGATGGGAAGATTTTCAAAAATTCTTAATATCTCCGTTATTATGTGTCTGATCGAAACATTCATCGAACATCCATCTGCCTGGCCGATCTGCGGCGCTAAACCATCCGGGGCGTCACCCGAACACGTATTCAAAAATTCAATCAAATCGGTCCATCCGTCTAGGAGGAGTTCAGTGACATACACACGTACGCTAGAATTATATATATATAAAGATAGAGGTGTATTAGCCTGTTAACGCTCTAGCGGTCGCAATTTTCGCTCGATCGTTACCAAACTCCGTATTTAAACGTTTTACGTTAAAAGACGGATCATGTTCTTCAACGGCTGGAATCGGATCATTGGGAGGGGGGATTTAGAGGGGAGGATTTTCGAAAATTCGAAATATCTCCGTTAGTTTGAGTCTGATCGAAATTTTGTAGAGAACCAATCTTTTTGCAAATTGAAAGATCTATAAACGTTGTCATGTACCTTTTTTCACTGTCTTTAATATTAACCGAGATATCGGCGTTTTTTAGTTTTCGGCCTTCAGTAAACCCCCACTCTCGCTCGAACTTAAAAAATTTAGTACAGCTTATAACCATGGTAGGACTAATGCTAATTTACATACCGAGTTTTGTTCAGTTCGGTTCAATCGTTGGTGCCCAATAAAAATGTTGGCCCCTCTTCACTTTTTTAGTGTATATCTCGTTTATACTTTAATATACGACAAAATTGAATATGACAAAAGTTACTCCAAATAAAAACATAAACAACTCTTATCCTGTGCATATTTGCCGAAAAACCAATAGGAAACGAAATACGGCTATTTTTAATTTCAGGCCACCCTCACGACCCCCACTCCTGCTCCATCTGCCTGGCCGATCTGCGGCGCTAAACCATCCGGGGCGTCACTGGAACGCGTATTTTAAAATTCAATCAAATCGGTCCATCCGTCTAGGAGTTCAGTGACATACACACGTACGCTAGAATTATATATATAAAGATATATATATATATATATATATATATATATATATATATATATATATATATATAATCTCCGTTATAATGCACCAGATGAATAAGAACTACACACCAAATATTATAGCAAAGTAATTTACTACATTTTTTGTTCTATACTTGTTTTTCTCTAATTTCAGTAATTACCGAGTATATGCAATATTTTAGTTTCAGTATTTAGTAAACAGACATTCTTATTACTCTCAAATTTTGACTCCTTCTTCCATAGGCTTCTTATTAGGTGTGAACGGAGAATACATGGTGGAATGAAATGACCAGCATATCATTTCAGTACTAGAGAAATCTTCTTAGTTAAGTCACCCTTGCATGATGGACATTTTGATTGCAGCTGTAAAAGCCACTACTATTTAGCATTTAATATCAATCATTGTGTTGCAAAAAGTGCAGATCAGTGTTCAGAATGCTAATGTATGTCTTTGATCAATAAAGACTTTATGTCTCTAACATAAAAGCATTGACTACATTAACCTCATTCGTAGATTAATTCATTCCTTGTGTTTTTTTTTCACTAAGCTCTGTTGAGCTATTTCTGTTGTTCTACTTCTGTTCTGCCTTGCTGGTAGAAAATAGTGACTTCAGTTCCCATTTAAAAAAAAAAACTAATCATCATATTAGCCTAATTTCCTTAATGTATTCAACTCAAATATGGATTTAATGATTCAAATGAAAAGTTGATGGTTTTCAGTAAATCACATTAGAGATGAAGAACGTGGTTTTACACGAAAACGAATAATGAAGGCAAATGATATTAATTTAAACATTCAATATACACTAAATTTTCATTAATTAATAATTTCAAAACTATAAAAAAAAATCTGTAAAATTTGTACTCACAACTTTTTTTTACAGTTATTTTCGATGACCAATTTTAGCAGATTTCCCTTAAGGGAGATTGAAGTCGTACTCATGACGCGATTTTCGAAAAATTTCTTCAAATGTTCATCGATCCTACCCAGGCGAAAATGAGGTCCGTTCAAAATATTTATAAATATATATATATATATATATATATATATATATATATATATATGTGTGTGTGTGTGTGTGTGTGTGTGTGTGTGTGTGTGTGTGTGTGTGTGTGTGTGTGTGTGTGTGTGTGTGTCCGTTAACGTTCTAGCGATCGCAATTTTTGTTTGATCGTTACCAAACTCGATATTTAATTGTAATTAATTTAAAAAAAAAGATCAAGTTCGTTAATGACTAAAATCGGACCAGTGGGTGAGGGGTTTTAGAGTGGCGGATTTTCGTAAATTCGAAATACCTCCGTTACGATACGTCGAATCGAAAAAATGGAAAGAACCAATCATATTGCAAATTGAATTTACTATAAACATTGTTATATACATTTATTCTCTATCTTGAGTATTATCCGATATATTTGCATTTTTATTAAGTGTATGTGGATATCGGACGAGATGAGATCGGCTATTGTCGTAAGTTTCCTGATTAGTTCGGCCGTTTCCGTAACTGTTCGGCTCTCATGTAAGCTTCTTCTAACCGTTCATGTCGTATAAGCTTTTACTTTGTGAGATAAATGCAAATACGCTTTCGTGAAATTGGTGTAGAGACTAGTGTAAGCTTCTTCTTTAGCATACGTAAAATATCACCAATTGTTTTTCCTTCCGGTGAAGAATATGTCTATCTATCTGTTCAGATTAGGAGTGGTTAGCAGACCTGCTTGTTTACCATTCAGAGCTTTCCGTTTGGAGGTTATTAAAATTGACTGAAAAATATCATTACCGTTTGTATTTATTCACTTAATGTTCACGGTGGTGTTACGTTACCAGTATGTAAATTTATCTATAGCAAAACTTAACGGGAGGAAATCTGCTTAGTTTACGCAGCCCCAGCGTGACGGACTTAATTTTATTTTTGGGATTAATCGGTCCCCTATTCGCAATGCATTTAAAATTATATATTATTTATATACTTTGCACTACTCTAGAATTAATTACCGACCAGTTTGTCGTAACAGAAGTTCACAGTTTGCTCTGTTTATAGATATAATCTCTATTAAAATTGTTGGAACTAATTATCATGTTAACGACTGCTCTGATAATCTTTCTTTGATTGTCCGTTACTTTGCCGCCACATTTTATCTAATGATTCAAAGTTGAGAACTATTTGAAAATAGTGCATTCCTTGTACGTGTGGAAATTACTGTAATGGATAAACGGACAGATTGATATGGACTGGAGTATTTAAGACAAGTATTTATCTAGGAAGTTAAAACTTCGGTAATTAATTAAATTATTGTGCATTTAACTGCACTACCAATATCTTAGATTATCTTGTTTCTGTCTTCTGAGAAGACAATAACTTCTAAAATATAAAAGCAAATTTATCCTAACCGTTTTTTTATATTGAAAGATTAATTTAGCTTATGCAGTTGCTTGAGTATAATTATATACTTTCATCAGTAAAATCAATTAACAAATTCGTAATCAAATTATTAAGATTATTAAATTTGGTGTTGGTTTGAAACAATTTTCTTTTATAAATAATTCTAGCTCAATGACGTCACGTTCATTAAATTGCAATGCTCTACTTAACGTTAATTGGACGCTTAAAGCTTCGCCAATCAACGATCGAGAGCAGAAGTGTTGAGAGAACACGACTCAGTTAGAAACCAAACAAAAAACTTAATGTGTTCGTATATTGGCGTGCAACATTTAATGCTCTTTTAAAGTGACAAAGCCATAGATTGGAGCCATTATACTAAAACCTAATCACTCAGTTAAATGAATAAATAATTTCCTTTGGTAATCTGAAAATGGTGACAGGGGGCCCTGAAATAAAATATCTCACCACTCAAACCATTAGTTGTTAAATGTATTCTTCAGTATTTCCGAAAATTATATTTTAAACTAATTGTAGCACTCTGTCCAACCTGTTTATCTATTTTTGACCTATAATGTAAAACAGTCAAATTGAAATATAAAGTCATCAAGTTTTTTGATTATTTAGCTACCATGTTAGGACTATAACAAATTATATTCAGGGAGTCAAGTAAATGGCGAATTTAAAATTTAACCTGTAATAATATGAATATAAAAATGTGTTTGAAACATTTATATTAATATAACCAATTGTTGGCAGAAAGTCACCAAAAAAGAAATACATGGAATGACTGTTTAAGCCATTTTTATTTCTTAACTAGTTTCGCGTCCACATGACGCCTCATCAGGAGAAATGGAATTCAAGGTGGTAAGTACGGCATCGACTGCTTCGTTACATTGATCCTTCAACTTGTTGTGCCAGTCGGAGAATGGTTTGCAAAGTATGGCGGGTCCCTTCAGCTGGTTTGCAGTTTAAATACTAGAGGAGAAAACTATAACCGAACAAACATCAGAATTTTTAAGAAATTAAAATGTGTATAACATACATGTTTAATCTCATGTTTTATTGACCACCTTTTAGGAGATTTCTCTTAAGGGGAATCAGCTATTGAGGTCGTACTCATGACGCAATTTTCGAAATGTACGAGATACATGCAAATGTGTTCTTGTGACCGCCCCCCCCCGTCGTAAGTTCTTGGACTACTAAAACTACTACTTTTGATTAAGATAAAAATTATTCTGATTCATTATAAATTACAGTACTAGATATAGTAAATAGTTTTCAACAAAACTAATGTGTAATTTTCTGATATATATTAGTAATTGTTTTTCTTTCCAGTGAGAGGTGTCAGGCCTGTTTGTTTACATTTCAGACGCTTCCCGTCCGGAAATTACTGACATATCTGAAAGATTTCTTATTGCCGTTTGTATTTATTCACTTAATCTTCACGGTAGTGTTTTGTTACCAGTATGTAGATTTACCTATCGTTTACGATGAGGGAAATCGGTTTAGTTTACGCAGCCCCTGTGTGACGGAATTTTCTTATAATATGTATATTCTTTGTTATAATCGACTTGCTTACATGTCTTCCTTTTTCTAGTATTCTTATGTTTTTGAAACAAAATTATTGGTGTATTTAATGAGGTGGTCGGCAAGGGACGTTTTATTGTCCTCATTATCAACGTTTATTACGTGTTGAAATAATTCTTCTTTTGAGTAATTATTGTGATTCACATATATCACTATTTATAAATTTATTTTTATATTTAACAATGCCAGTCCAAAACAGTATTATTCGCAATTATAAAACTCTTAAGTTATTTATTATTGCCTAATTTATGCTACAACAGTTAATAGGAACGGCCCTTTTTTTACCAGGACTAGGACTAAGGATTTTATTTAATGAGCTCTTCGCTTTTGCCCACGCAGGAATTGAACCCTTGAATATTTCAACGTTTACCAATATTTAAAGGCTAAGTTAAAGCGCTCTTTCTGACGTTAATTAGCTAAATCGCTTATGGAAAAAAAAATTTAATATACATAATTGCTAATAAGAATTATGAATTCCTTCTTACAGACTGGAACCCACTTATCGACAATGCTCTAAATCACCTTAAAAAATTGAATTTTTACAAAATATAACTTCTTTCCTTTTTGATTTTGAATTAGTGAGAAATTTAATAGAATTTCGAACAATTTTAAATAATATAAATGTAGTAGTATATGGGAATAACATTTTATTTTA